>CM070032.1:209679782-209690507 GCA_036250615.1 Ptychadena robeensis
TATCGTCAGGATGTCTATTAGACCCTTGTACGGACATATTTTGGGAAGTTACAGGCCTACCACAAAAAGAAAAATTTACCATTGAAGTCTATGGTGCACTTTTGGTACAGAAATCTGGACCCCAGCAGTGCGCTAGGGAGGTTAATGAGAACTTTGTCTACTGTTGCCATACTTCCTTCAGCCGCTGCTGACTGGTGTTGCAGAGGTCGCTGGTACTAAAGATTACATTTTTGGCATAAAAAAACTCTAGGAACATCTCATTATAAACTGTAGTTAATTCAGAAGTACAATTAAAACAGCATTTTCTGTCATCTGTGAGAAAACAAAAAAAGTATAGGTTTTGGGTTGTAAGAAACAGGTAACAATTATGCTGCCATGATGTTATTCCTGAAAGAAATCAAACTTGTTTATCATTGCTGGGCCAGGATTTGGACCATTGGCATCCGCCTCACCTAAGATTCATCATGATCTTAGATGATTGTCATTGAAAATAAATGATTTATGTTGAAGGACCTTCACAGCCCATGACTGTATGACATTGTAACAGCAGACCACAGCGTATCACCCTCCCCTCATAGCACATCTTTGCTGGTCATGCAAGTATGGTTGTTTTGTTTGTTCTAACCCAGGGATGTCCAAAGTCTGGGGCCAAAAGTTTCCACCAGTTGGCAATCATAAAATCAATGATATGAAGATGCGATCTGCAGGGGGAGGGGGGCACCAATTCACTCGCAGAGGAGGGGTGACACCAACCAGTGCCATTTCTTTTTGTATACACGTCTATAGGGTTTGCTTCATGTGCAGCTACAGTGTCTATGTGACAGCTGTAGCACAGTCTAAAGGTACCCATACACAGGTCGATTTTTCATTTGATTCCTCATAGATCTCCCCATTGCTGTGCGCATCCAATCATTCAGGAATCGCATGCGGCCACCCTGTCTTCGAGCGAGATTGATCGATCCTGCTTAAGAAAAGTCAATCAAACAGAGAACCAACATGTTGGTGAATCGCTGTCCGATCGCCATTACGGTGAAAGGGGACCAGGGTCCTCATTCAAAGCATTGAGTGGGAATCAATCAGGCTCAAGTGGTGAGCATTGATTTTTGCCGTTTGATGACGTCCTCACTTCCCGCTCGATCGATCATCGATTGAGCAGGTATCGACCGAAGTATGGGCAGCCTATGCTATGTTCTCAAATCACCCTCATTATTAAAAAAAAACTTGATTTTTAGATCGCGTCCATTCTTCATGTCTATGGGCGCGATCAGAAAAAAAACGATCACGGCCATCAGTTGAGTGGGGACAAGCCGCGAGCATGAGGCTATTAATTGCCTATGTGGGAACCTAGCCTTAGTCACATGTTTGCCCCCCCCCCCCCAAGTTTATACAGAGCTCTGTCTGCAGCCATGTGTTGTTTCTGTCTGTGCTGCCTGCTTCTTCATGCAGATCATCCCTACTTTCAGGATGGGGCATTATGGTGAGCAATGCTGGGAATCTTCTCACTGCTTCTCCATAGGTCATTGATCGGGGAATGAGGACTTCTGGGATTAGGTAAAATGGAGCTGGACAGACTACAAGTCCCAACATGACTAGAGGCAGCCTTATTGCAGTGAAAGTATGTATGAAGGAAGAGATCTGCCCCATGGTTTCATTCATTTTCATTTAATGTTAATAGTTTAAAGAATGTCAGGAGGAATGGTCGCCTCCATGCATTTTGACCTCACCAAACCTGGCCTACTTTGGACATCCCTGTTGTAAACAATACACATGTAGATGTTGTACACATGATAGATGACAGATTTTCACCAGGTTGGATCGTGTGTGGAACCCAAATCAATATAGTGTTTGTCTTTTTTCCCCCAAAAATTTTTTTAATCAATTATTTAGAACAGCAGTCAGTCAGGGTAATTATGGGTTTTTAGATGGGTGGTCATTGGTGATGGAGACGCAAGCTTCCAAAAATCTATAAGTTACGTTATTTTGGCTCATGTGTTGCAGGTTCCCAGTAGGGTTAATATACAATGCTGCTGTTAGGTGTGCGGGGCGCGTGTTTTAATAATCGTTATCTTTTTCCATTTCTAGCGTTACCTTGGATACGCCAGCCAACAGAGCTTCGATGCCTGATGCAGACTTCAGTTCCTGGACACCATTAGACTTTATCGCGGAGTGAGTACACAGTATCTTCTTATCAGCTGCCAGCCTCGCGCCCCAGACTATGTTCTTCTCATTATATTGTTTACCTTGTGCTGTTCCGCTCGGCACAATTACTGTCTGACGGCCTACGCAGTGACAGCGCGTCTCCTGCACTGTAATGTGGCCGTATGTAGACGAGGTGAGTGTAATATATCACCTCTAGTGATTGTGTATTATATACAGTCTGCTCTACAACGCCATTATCTCGTATCTCTCAAGTTTTATTGAAAGTACTTCAGTAAAAAAATCGTATAGATTTTGTATATGTACACTGCTATTTCATAGAGTAAATAAATGGTCGTGCATATGGTCCTTCGAGCTCCTCACGTCCATTGCTTTGCATGGAGACCGTGCTGTGCCTTCAGCTCCTTTGATGTTGGGCAGCAGCGTGATGACGTCATCAAGCTGCTGCAGGGAACCTCGAACAGCTCCTATATCGAAACGTATGTTCCCTGCTTTAGGCTTACTAGGCAGGAAATATTGGTTGGTTTAGAAGAGGAGGTGGCAGCAAGGTGGGTATGGTGTGTACAACTACTTTTAGAAGTTTCTAGTAAAGGGGTCAGGGGCTACTTTCAGAAGCCCCCTCTAAATGCGTAAATAACACTTGCAGTGAGATGAGAACCAATTGCAGTGGTTAATAAAGCAAACCATTACATACAGAAGTTCATCCAAAACTGTTTTTCCTTTACATATATCTAAATTTTTTTATTTACAGGTCATTACATCAATGGCAAGACCAATAAGACTATAAAAGTTATCATTGCTCATAACATTGTAAAGAATTCTCATAAAGGAGGAACCTATGTCCTCCTCCTCTGAGCTGACCCATTCAGGTTTGTGTGTTTCCTCAGATCTGCGCAGAAGTGTAGGATACCTTAAATCAATGGTGGGCAACTGAGTTGATATGGAGGGCCACAAGTGCGGCCCTCGGCATGACTTAAGGGCCGCACATAACATTTACAATCTATACTGACTTGTATAAGCATTTTCTAATAAAGAAATGACAGCAGGCAGAGCTAGAAGACATTCTTTTTCACTTTTAAATAACAAAATTTGTTTTTAATTATACTTTAAGCATTAGATAACATTGGAGTTTGGTGATGCACATTTTGTGTCGTAAACATCGTCAAAAGTTATGTGCCACATAGATATAATCAAAGCCTTTGATGATCTCTATGGGGCACATATTGATTCAAAGGTTATATGCCCCTATTCTGAGGTTATATGCCACATACAATAATTCCCCGTTCGTTGGAGGAATAGTCATCTTCATTGAATGGGATATTCTTAGAGCAGGAAGCGGAGGAGAGGTGAGGGACTTGCTCAGGCACTGTCTGGGTTGCTGATTGGCTTTCATGTGCTCAGCCAAAGCGAGTCCCTACCAAAGAAGATCCTGGGCAAGGACAGGTGAGTTCCTTTGCCCTATGCATTAACAGTAAGGTTTCCGGGGGCCACAAGTGGAAGAAGAGGGAGGCCGCCAAGGAATGCCTAAAAGGGCCGCAGGTTGGGCACCTGGACCTTAAATCCAAGAAGGCCATGTGATGATACCATTGCGTGGTTGCATTCTAATTATTGTAGTGATGATACTTTCTTCCTGTTGTTGGTATCTTACCCTCTTTCAATAAATGTTTAATAATTTTGTTTCTTCTGCAGAACATTTTTTAACTGGACCAGTGGGACTAGCAGGCCGAAGAGCGGGAGTCTTATTCAGGTGATCACAGAAAAGGGGAAGACAGAACTTGTTCCTGCTCAGCTGTGAGCTGGGTGACGCTCAGCCACCAGGGAGTCTCTGCGTTACCCTCTCTTGTCCCTCAATGGCTGTATGTCCAACCATTATGAAGAAGAAAAAAACCCAAAATATGTATTTCGTAGCCCCCTTATTTTTTAAAGACATGTACTGCCAAAAACATACAGCAACAAAAGCTTTTGTTTACATTTGTGTGAACCGTTGACGTATTATAATTCTATCACACAAGTTCTAAATTGACTTAGTTTTTGAATAAACCATTCCTGTTTTTGCCCTTTTATGGTATATTTTGCTGTGTGAGATGTCATAATTGTATACAATGATAATGTCTTATTTAGCTCATGGCTTTCTGTGTTTTTTCTTACACAAAACCTTTGTGTGTCCAATAAAGCAAATATATATGTTCGAGTAAAGGAGATGAGACCCATTCCAGTCTCTCAGCAGTGCCTCCTCTCTGTTAACATATTGTATGCCGGTATTTACCCAGGAGGAGGGGCACTGCAGAGAGAAGGTAATATATACCCTTCACTTGCAATTCCGTATGTTAATACTTTAAGGAGCAGCACAATAACCCCCTGCCGTTCCTGTTAACCCCCTGGCGCTGTCCTGTCAGTACTGCACTGGACGAGATGGGGCCATCCGGCAGTGCAAATTTACTAGGGTGCCAAAGATAATTGTACTGCATACAGTGATAACTGTAAACAATACAATTCCACGTAAAAAAACCCCCCCACAAAACACATTTCCAAATGAATACATTTTATATAATAAATAAAAACAAATATAAATATTGACCTATGATATATATAACCATGTGTGGGATGCCTGGGGTGGGACCACTTCATGTGTCCGAGGGCCAGTGTTTATGCACCTTGGAAGGGGCTATGATTGGATCGCCTTCAGAACGTGTACTATTGGTTTTAGCAAAAACGTATATCTCATGAACTGCATTTTTAAGTTCCCATTTACAATTTCTAGCCAAAAAAGTCCTAGGAGGTTGGCCACCTCGTTTGATCTAGAAATGTTGCTAGATCATTTGTCTTTTGTTGTTTCTAATATTGGGGACTTGGCTATACTCTTTTATGCGATTCCCCCATTTACCGCAATTTCATCTCCTGCCCTCCCTTTATTTATGCATAAATACATACTGTTTTGAAATCTATCATACAAAAGAAGTATTTAAGAGATTTTATCATTCAAATAATACCTTATTTATTAATTATATAATTTTTTTTAAACATAATTTTTTTTTTACATAATTGTTTGTTCCAAACATTTACTATATTCAGGATGTCTATTAGACCCTTGTACAGACACATGTGGCCTACAACAACATGTTTCTGTAGCCACAATAACTGTACTAGGGTTATAAAAGTGCAGCAATCCACCCCAAACAATAAGAGTTCAAATGACTCCAATGGTTTCAGTTACGGCGTGATTTCTTCCCATCAGTTACTCCACTTTGCATGTCCTCGACGTTCTTTGAATTATTATTGAAATCTAGAAAATCTAAACAATATATACTTTTATATACTTATATACTTTTCATTACATCGTTGGAAATAGCCGTATATTGGTCAGCTTGCTCTGGATGTGATGTGGAATGAATGTGGAGTCTCCTCATCTCAAAATATATAAACCAATCCTATCCTCAGCTGACATAAACCAAGCCTTGAGAAGGTTCTGTAACTTGGGAATAAAATATTGTTGAAGAAGCGGCACACTTTAGTCACCACTGAAGCTGCACATGTGAAAATACCGTATTTTTTACGGACTATAAGACGCACCCAGTTTTTAGGGCAGGAAAACCAGAAAAAAAAGATTTAATAGGTTTTCACATCAATTGGGTTAATGCAATGAATTCAATGAATGCAATATTCAATTCAGTCAGCAGGGGTCACTAGCGGCAGTACACTCTCAGATTTCGCGTCATACTTCACACTGATCAGGGGGGGGGGGCAGAAATCTGCAGTCTTCTCCCTCTGCTCTGCTCTGATCAGCTGTGACTGTCCGTGGGAAGTACCGAGTTATTGCAGTTCCCATTGACACTGAGAGAGGGAAAGATGGCAGTCCATCGCTCTCTCTCTCCATTGCCTATGCCAGCAAAGCTCTGCTGACAGTTTTGCTGGCAATTATACAGTACAGCTGGGAGAGCCGACACCAGCCGGCATCTCTCAACTGACAGTTCCTCCAGCTCCCCGGCTAATCTCAGTGCCGGGAGAGCTGGTGGGAAGCCAAAGTGTGGCCGCGGGGGGTCACACCTTCGGACCATAAGACGCAGGCACTTTTTGCCCCCAATTTTGGGGGGGGGGGGGAAGTGCGTCTTATGGTGCGAAAATTGTGGTATATCTGTTATTGCATACTTCTGTTAAATATACGAGTTGCTTGGTTGTCATAGGATTTTAGTCTAATTTTTAAAATGCTGGCCGATTAGGAGTTCTGATTTTCCCAATATTGTAAAATGTTGAAGAAAGCCAGGCAACTTGCATTTTTCTAAAGGCTAGATTTAAGCAATTCTCTAAATCCTGTCTGCCTATACTTCTGGAGGGGGCTGCTGACATTGGGCAGAAGTCACTGGTACAGGTTTGTCAGCAGCACAGAACTTCAATGCTTACCATGATACAGACAGTATGTTTAGAACATGATAGAACTAGAATGACTTGTTTGGAAGGGTTGGCAGGGGAAAGCCTCATATCTCTAAGGAACATGGCAGCATGGCATAGGTTTGCAGAGATGAATTTATGCAAAATAAGACACCTGGACCAATGTCAACAATGAACTCCTGCAATCAAATGTAAGTCCATATATGATTAGCTTGGCCACACATGGGACATGCAACAGGACAATGATTCCAAGCATACCAACAATTCTACAACAGATAAGAATTAAAGGTTTAACAATGGTCCACACAAAGCTCAGACCTCAAATTCGTGAGTGGCACCTTAATAGAGAAATGCCAGCAATGAGCAGAAGCAATATTGTTAGGAAGGGGGGGGGGGGGGGGGGGGGGGGGGTTCCTCCACAACAGTGCGAGTGTCAGGAACACTGGACCCTTGCGTGATTGCTATAGTGTGCTCTGAAAATGGTATGTTTTCATCCATGCATGGGGAAATCCAGAGTGCCTTCCCAACTTCACCACTTACATAACCTATAGCACCTCCTGCCCCATGCCAGGATGCTGAACAGCTTTGCTGCCCAGGTAAGTGTATGGTTAACTGCTGGGTAGATCTGTTTGGCTGATTATTCTGACCATGGCCTTGTTACTGCCCTGACCCTGCTTGGACCTGACTGTGCCTTTTGCTTGACCCTTCTGACTTCTTTGAACTCTGACCTCTGCTTTGTACCTGACCCACTGCTGCCAGCTGTGCTGTGCCATCCAGCTCTGACGATGCTTTGCATGGAGACTCACAGTACCCATGCAAAGCAATGGATATCGACCCTGGTTTACGGTCATGTCCGATATCCCTGTTTTTGAGCGTGATTGACTGGTCCTGCTCGAAAACAGGGAGGCCTCATTAGATATGGGCCAGATAGATGGACGTGAGCGCAGTCATCAATCTAGCCCATATCTATGCATGTGTTCCCTGCTTTAGTTTTTATATCTTATATTCATATGATATATTTATCTACATAGCTTTAGTCACTATATGCCACATAGTACTTTGTCCTATTCTTTAAGGTAAATGGTATTTTTGAACCATGAACATTAATTTAGCTAAGGCAACCATCTACATTCCATGTGTGTAAGAGATAAAACTAAATAAAGCCTGACATTTTTCTGGGAAGTTGTCCTGTTCTGAACCTGGTATGTATTTTTCATACTGGGGACAGCTTTCAGAATAAAAGGAAGCCTTGGAAATGACTGGACTGGAGTACTGGACATAGGTGGAAAGCATGTGCTGTCTGGTAACAATCTATGGACTCAGTAAAAGAGGCATCTTAGTATAATAACTGTTCTGTCCCATTCCAACAATGTGATCTTTTTTTTTGTATTCACTAATTATCTTACCCACTAGGTGGCTCTAGAGCACCACTGCACGAGGATTGACACTCTCCTTTGTCCTGGTATTGCTTTGAATCCTTTTTTAACCCCCATTTCTAGTTTTGCATTTTAAAGCTGAAATAATAAATGGA
This sequence comes from Ptychadena robeensis, assembly GCA_036250615.1. Classification (NCBI taxonomy): domain Eukaryota; kingdom Metazoa; phylum Chordata; class Amphibia; order Anura; family Ptychadenidae; genus Ptychadena; species Ptychadena robeensis. The sequence goes on from CM070032.1 coordinate 209,687,857, forward strand.
AAATCCTGCTGTTAAAAAATAAATAATCAATACCCGCTAAGTACATAAAATAAGTGTTTTTTGCTTCATTTTAAAACTAAATTGTAAAATAGATACATACGTGTACCTAATTCTTCACATAGCCAAAATGATATATATCTCCTCACATTCCATCAGTTTTATATACAGGGGTGCACATTAGTGGTACTCTGGTACTCAAAAGGGGACAAACACTAGCTATGCATACGTGCATTATTGTTACACAGCTCATATGCGTACTAAGAACTTGGAGGCGCTCCGTGTCTGGGCGGCCGCAGCTAAATGTTACATGTATACAAATTAAGTTCACTTGGATAACCTCAGGGAAACATGAATAACTATGAAGGTTGCAGTCAGGGGTGTGAAATTGGAGATGTAAATTACTCATCCCCAAAAAAAGATAAGACTTATAAGAATGTTGGAGATCTGGGGGATGAAAGTCAGAGTAGGCGTATGTAAGGGTAAAATCTGACAAGAGAAAAGCACTGTGTGACTATGAAAGGATGACATTTGGACTGCAAATGTCACGGTTGTACCACTGAGGTATGATATCTGGGGGTTTAAACATTTTGTACTGTGAGAGTTACATTTGACCCAAAGCCAGCTGGTGACCTGTGGATGGAGAAGGCTAATCACAGGCCAAAAGAGGAACAGGGAGGTCCATCTGCAGCAGAATCTACCATGCAGGAAGCTGATGCAGAGGACAGTGAGGTAGACCACATACATATGGGGTGAGTACCAAACACCACCTTCTGGTACTCATCTGAGGAGCTCACAAAAAAATTTATGTGCACCCCTGATTATATACATGTTTTAAGATAAATGTAACTACAGACCTTGCCAGAATAAAGGAAGAGAGTTGTCTGTAGTATGGGTTCCCACTTTATTTTTAGAATCTTCATGTGTATAGAAATAGTAGAAAAAATATACTTAAGGTAGTATTTGTGGCCACTGTGTAACTTTACCTTCTCTTTTGTTGAATTTTGTATTTCTTTTTGTAAAGGTATCACTTAAGCTAGGCACACATGGGTAGATTTGTAAAAAGATTTGAGTACAATCAATCAACATGCACGGTCACGGTGATTGATTGTACTCTAATCTGCTTACAATCGTACCAGTGTGTGCTGTCCTTCGAGGGGGATCAATAGAGCCCCCTCAAAGAACCTCGATTGAACAGGTTTTCAACCACATTCAATCTCCAATACTTTACATGAAAAAGAATCTTCATGTAAAGTATAGGAAAAGCCGGCTCTGCATCTTCACACAGAGCTGACAGCCAGGGCTGTCAGGAGGGTAGTCTGTGTGAAGGGAGCGGAGTCAGCATTCTTCACTTCAGCACTGCTGTACGTGGAGAGAGGCTGGATAGATTTCTGTTCAGCTTCCAGTATGTTCGGATTCACATACTGGAAGCCGGAGAGAACTCTAGCTAGTCGGAGGTCTTCGTTGAACGGTAATCGATGTGCCCATGTGGTGCACATCGATTTCCATTCAATTGATCCCCGATCAATCATAGCGTGGTGACGCCACCATGCTGTGATTGATCGGGTGGCGATTGCACGGGAATTTACCCATGTATGGCTAGCTTTAGATCATTCACTATCATCAATGCTTTAGAGCAGGCTTGCCGAACAGGTATATCGCAATCTACCACCAGATCACAAAGGCATAAGGAGTAGATTACAGTAACTTTTTTTCATAATGATTAACCCCCCTAGGGGTTGAGACAAAACCCAGTTCGGTCAGAGTTTGTTTGAAAAAAAACCCTGAACTGGGATCAGGGATGCACACGTACACTCTTCTCTGCGAGCCCACTGCTCGATTATAGCACCACCTTTTCTGTATCATTGGTGATGGCAAATAGGCGGGGGCAGCGCCATAGACCTCCATTTAAATGGAAGGGTGTCAATTTCTCCGAATATGCGCAGTGTACCCCGTATTTTTTGCTCTAAAAAGATGCACTTTCCCCCCTAAAATATGTGTGTGTCCAGTGGAGGGCCAAACAGTGAGCATGGAGTACAGATTTCCCTCTGCCTCCTGTAACTGAAGCTCATTCAGTGGCTGGTAGCAGGGAGCTATCATCTATATACAAGCTTGAGTACCAGGAGGCAGAGACGGGGAAGCTGTCAGAGGGAGGAACCACCCTCTGTCTCTGCATCTATGCCTCCCGGTATTCAGCTTGGCCAGTGGCTGGAAGCTCTGTGCTTGACCCTCTGGCTGGGTGGGTGGTTGCCGGCCTTCACAATCCGCCCAACCTGCAACTACCAGCCACTGGCCTAGCTTGAGTTCCAGGAGGCAGAGGCTTCCCTGCATCCTAGAAAACCTGCTCGGCCATTGCATTGCCAGACTTGAGGAAAGTTATTGCAGAGCAGCTAGCATTTACGTGTTTTTTAGCGATGAATCCCTTCTGTAGTAGTCCCAAAAATATGGTATATACACAAAATATATTTTTACAATTCTTTATTGCTTGTAGATCTTTTTAACTCGGTCATTTTAAAAGTAGCTTGCAAGCCAAAGAAGTGTGGGCACCCCTGCTCAACACAGGCCAATGCCATGGATTATAACATTGTTAATTGTATTAAAGTGGTTGTAAACTCAAAAAAAAAATCCCCCACATACATGACATGGACATATTA
>CM070032.1:209699259-209718698 GCA_036250615.1 Ptychadena robeensis
GTCCAGTGCCAGGAGGGAAGTCTGTGTTCTACTCCCACCAGGGAAGACAAAGGTCCAGTGGCAGCAGGTTGGTCTTATTGTCCCACTTTTTTATTGCAATGCAGAATGTTAATGTAAATACACAACTTGTATTCACCCAGCTATTACACTGCTTTTTACATATGGGAGGAGTCACATTATATATTTACAACAACAAACTGAGTGGATTGATGTTATTTTGAGTATGATTTGTGTATTTACATTAACCTTGTGGGCATTTCACTGAGGTCCAGATTTCTTTTACCAAAATCTTACACTGTCTTTAACGTCACGACATGTCCACATCAGCTGCCAGCAGTTTGCCCACTGTTCGGGCACGGTTTGCAAGAGCTTAAGCCACAAAACGCATCGGGAGTGGTTTGCATATGCCACATACCGTGGCCACTGATTACCAATGGGCGCATAACATGTGTACAGTGTGGCCATAGGACACCGGCGGATCCACAAGGCTGGCAGGGTGTTGTGGCTCTTTTTCATATGCCATGTCAACCCCCAACGCGTGTCATGGGACACCAGTATGAACTGTCACGTAATACAGGGGGTGGCTTTCTCAACGATCCCCACATGGCAACCATGGGAAATAAAATGTACTGTAGACCCAGCCTTACACACTAACAATCCAGAGATAACTGGTAATTTTCAAATCTGTAACAATGTATTTTCTTGTTATGTTTTCCCCTTTATTTTAAATTTGATTGGATACAGAAAAGTCAATCCAATCCAAATGTGTTTTTTTTTCATTTTGAATTGAATTGGACGCAAAAAACGACCGAAAATACATTGAAAAGAAAACCATAGCCTGACTTAACTCATCAGTAAGGTAAGTGGTTAGTATGTTTGTATATAGTATTTTTACAGATTGTAAAATGTGTCTCACCATAAATTGATCAGTGTGTTCAGAAAATGTGTAATACTAGTGCTATAAGCTATCTCACTCTTGACAATGGCCTTTTGGATTGGAACAAATGGAATGGAACAAACTCTAGCCTTCTGCAATGCAGAGATATTGTTCCCAGGAAGTTTCAGACTAAAAATTTTTTTTTTTTACATATTCTAACCATAAGATCAACAGACATTTTCCCATTGATATAATTGTAATGGGGAAAAAGTGTGACTTATTATCTGAAATTTTCGGACTATAAGACGCATCAGACCATAAGACGCACCCAGTTTTAGAGCAGGGAAACCAGAAAAAAATATTTGATGCAATACCAACTTTCTGCCACTAGATGTCACTAGCAGCAGTACTATCACAGCATACACATCATCTTCCTCACTGATTGGGAGAAGAGGGGGGGGGGGCATGGGGGGAATGGCTGCAGAGTCTTCTCTCCCTCTCTGGCTGTGTCAGTGGAAGCTATGGAGTGATTGCAACTTACACAGACAGGGAGAGAGAGAGATAGGAGGTAATCTATCTCTCTCTTCATTGCTTATACCAGCAGCGCTCTGGACTCTGGCCGTGGGCATGGATGATCTTTGGTCCCTACAAATGATCCATGCTCCCCAATACAAACAATCTATGGTCCGTCATACAAATCATACATGGTCCCTAATACAAATAATACATGGTCTCTCCCTAATATAAATACAAATCATATATGCTCCCTAGTTCTAATGATCCATGACCCCTAATACAAATCATTCATGCTCACTAATACAAATACAAATGATCCATGCTCCCTAATACAAATACAAATGATCAATAGTGATGGCGCGAACCCTCCCTGGGGTGTCCGCGAACAGGGCGGGTCGAACTTCAAAGATGTTCGCCGTCCGCTCTGTTCGCGGACATATTCAAATTCCCCGCCTCTAGGCGGGGAATTTGAAACGGAGAAACCGGATGTGACGTCAGTGATGTCACATCCGGTCCGTGGACCGCAACCTGGAACGCATAGTTCCTGGTTACGGCCGCAGGATGTGACGTCACTGACGTCACATCCGGTTTTTCCGCCGGTCTTCTCACTACAAGACCGGCTTCTGTAGTGAAAAGATTCTTCCTCCGGCAGGATTACACAGGTTGTGATCCTGCCGGAGGAAGAATTTAGACCTTCTTCTGGCCGGCGAACAGTACGGGTCGAACACCCGTACTGTCCGCCGGCGAGGCGAACGGCGAACATGCCGTGTTCGCGGCCGAACTGTTCTCCGGCGAACAGTTCGGCCCATCTCTAATGATCAATGGTCCTTAGATAACCTAATACAAATACTATTTGTTACATACATATGTATGTATATATGTATGTATGTATGTATGTATGTATGTATGTATAGTACATATATGTATGCATGCATGTATGTATGTATGTATGTATGTATGTATGTATGTACAGTTCATATGCATGTATCCATCTTACTCACTTTGTATTGTTTTGCAGAATGTTGAAAGATTGGATTTCACTTTTCTTGGAGTTGTACGATGTATCTGCATATTTATACAATGAGGTGATGGGGGTTTACCACCCTGAGAATATCACCATGCTGTGTCTATTTGATCCTCATGTGAAATCATTATACCATCAGGATAGTCAGGCAAAGGGGAGGAGCAAATCTAATTGCAACGCAGGACCAGGGTGAGATAATGAGCATATCGTGGTTTTGTTGCCATGGAAACATCACATCTTGAAACATAGTATGAATGGTGTAATTTTTGAAAAGACAGCAAATGATCTTTTTTCCCCCTGGTTTTATTTTATTCACCTAATTATCAGAAAACTAAATTTTAAAGAGAAAAAGAAAACTCCAGGATAAAATCCCTTGCTATGGGGCTATCGTTATGTTGCAAGTGTTAAATAATGTTAAGTTACCATATACAGGGTCTGTGAAGGTTCTCATTCATTCAGGTCATTGTATATTTGTAGTGTTTAATTCAAAGCAACTGGACTTGCTGTGTTTTGTTTCTTGAAGACGTTTCACTAGTCATCCGACTGGCTTTCTCAGTTCAGAGTGACTGTACACGATTTTACTGGTAATATATACTCTGGGGTATAGCTCTAATCCATATAATGTGTTAACTAGCATGGGGCCTGAGCCTCATGGAGGTAGGTGTTACTTCTGTGAACTTGGGGGGAACACCTTTTCCCACATGCTTTTGGGAGACTTCAGATGTGTTTTTGCAAAATGTAGCCTGGCATGGATGTTTTCTTCCTTAGTAAAGGCTTTCGTCTTGCCACTATACTATACAACACTGCTCCAAAAGAAACCATACCCACAGTGAAGCATGGTGGTGGCAGTGGCGTTGATATAGGACAGGAAACTGACACTGCCTCATAAACATGGAGGTCAATGGCACCACACCCCATGCCAACCCCCCCCCCCCCTCCGAGATTATTTTTTTTTACTAGGTACCTTGTTTGTTACACTTGAGCATATGTGGTAGGTCTGGTGCAACATTAAAAGAAAGTTACTACCCTATCCCCCTCTTCCATGGCAATCATATAGTATCTTTATTTACAATCTTTCTAGGTAGTGGCTATGGGGGATCAGTTGCATAGCTGAAAAGCCTGCAATTTCTTTTTTCCTACCCAAACTTAACAAATGTAACCATGAAGTGTTAAAGCGGACCTGAACTCAGAAAAAAAATTTTTTTCACTGACCTCTTAGAGTTCTGAATGGCTCAAAGTAGCTAAAAACCTGAAACAATATACTTACCTGCTCTGCTTTTGTCTGTGGAAATCGCCTTATTGATTTCTGTGAAACTTCTTGTGTTTTAGGGGTTAATAGCTGCAGTAACAGAAATGTGTGGCACCAGATACAATGGCTTTCAATGACAGCAACAAAAATCGAACAAAAAAAATTGGCATGTATACACAACTCACCTACATCAGGTCTTCATCCAGGGACAGCGACCCCTAAAAGTAAAAAATATATACTCACATTTCCTGCCTGCTTGCTCCCTCGCCTCCATGCCTGGAGTGTCCAGTCCTCTAGGCTGCAAGATGGAGGAGACCGGAAGAGGGCCCAGTATCCACCAATCCGAATCTGAACCGGGTGACGCTCCCTCCGCATCACGCGATTCAGATGTGGCTGGCTGTGGATGCATGGGAAAATGGAAAGGTAGACATCAGAACGGACATCTAAGGCTATGTCTCTACTGCGTTGTGTGCTCTACGTTAAGCGCGGGGGTCCCAACGGAGCACATATACATTACTTGTCCGGCAGATCCTCTGTTCCCATGGCGTTGAGCCGATTTGCAGATGCAGTGGTTAACAGTACATTAGCCCTTGCATCGGCGGATGTATAAACAGAGGATCCACTGGGCAGGTAATGTGTATGTGCTCCGTCAGGACCCCACCAAGCACTGCGCTTAACATAGGGGGTCCAGACAGAGCACACAACGCAGGGGAGACATAGCCTAACTCCATGTTCCCTTGTGGCTTCCGTGGCAGGACAACACTGGGGAGGTGGAGCATCACTGTATATTTACTGGGTAAGTATTTTTTTTTTTTACTTTTGACCACAAATCTGCCCTCTGATCATCTCTGGTGCCCATAATAGAAGGCAGGTAGTAGGTCCACTTTATGAATGAGTCGATATTTAATCCATACTGCTGTGGTGGTACTGCAGAAAAAAGAGGAGGATCAGTGGCGGAAATACACAAATATCTCCTTACAGACAACAATTTTTAGGGGGTTGGCCAACAAGGGACACCAAGGACATCAAGTGAGTTTACATCATTTTTTTGACCAAAAAAAGCCAAGGAAAATATATTGAAACTTTGTTTAGTTTTGTATCTCTAAAATTTGTATTACAAATGATTGAAGCTTTAGTTAACTAAATATATCATTATCTTCTCATGGCGCTATGTACAGGAGATATAAGATGAGGAGTGGGAGGTTATTCCCTTCAAAGTATAACTGCCCGTTCACCAAACATAATACACTTGTACTGGTCCCTGCGGCCTATGAATAAATGCCAATATGGTGCTTTATTTTTACTGAAGATAAATTGTGTTTCCAGCAGCATGTCCCAGCCCTGCGTTTTCATCCATCTTTGCTGTAAACAAGCTGTTCTTGGCCACCATTAGAAAACGCTGCTCGGAGATGAGAGACTCGCTCTGTTCGGAGCTGAATGAGCAACCTATCTCCCAGGAGCAGCTTTTTCACTGCACAGCAGGATATACTCAGAGCCAGGAGGCTGCGGACAAAATAGCTGGAAACACAGCTTCTCTTTAGTAAAGGTAACTCATCATACTGGCATTTTTACAAAGATTGTTGGAACAAACACAAACAACCTTTTTTTTTTATTTGCAAGATGCAATTATATTTTAAAGTATGTTTAAACCACTTCACTTAAATGCCGTAAATGTGTTCAAGGTTCTTTTTTTATTACATGCAGCTTTATATTTCAAAAAGGATTTTAGTTGTATATTTCTATATAACTGATACTAGAGGAAAGAGGGAAGTCTGGATGGTCGGGCAATTCAATTATATCAATTATATACGGTGACAGAAGGCCAATGAAAACAACCACATGTCTTCAGTATAGGAGGTACTGTATTTTGCAGTCTATAAGACACACCTACAATCAGAGAGAGACTACGCTAATTAACCCCCCTGCCGTTCCTGATGGTCCCAGCTTGTCCAGCTCTGACCTGTTAGAACTGCATTGGACAAGCTGGGTTTGTCAGGCAGAGATCGGAGCCACAGGAGAGCAAACTCACTGCTCCGTGTGTCTCCGATCTAATGAGGCAGCTGCAGGAGAACGGATTACCCCCCCCCCCCCATGCTCTCTCCTATATAACCTTGCACATCTGCACTGCCATCTAGTGGTTGCAGTGCCAATATACCTGATAAAGTGAATTATTGAAATCTTCATTATCTGATATTGTGAGTTATTCACAAAGCATGTTATTATAGTCAGGTTGTCTACCAGACTCCGGTATGGACATGCTAGAATGAAAAAAACGTTTTTTTCCATTAAAATCTATAGTACGCTTTTGAGACAGAAATCTGTACCTCAGCAGTGCGCTAGGGAGGTTAAACTTGCATTGGAGGTGTGCAAGGAGGAAAGTGGAGAGTTTAGTGTAACGGAAGTTCACTAGAAATCATGTTAGTTTGGCAATGAAACCAGTAATGTTTTCTCTGTACAGTATGGGGTTCTGTCCCGTACAGAGGAGGTGCTGATTTGCAATAATTCAGAGGTTCTCAACCTTTTTATATCCGCAACCCCGGAAGAGACGTCTTGTCTCTTGAAAGTGTCACTTTCTGTATTTGGAATGGGGAAGTGCTAGTGTCACCTCTACGTTCTTAATATTGGCACAATCGGGTAAGTATTATGTCTCCTCCCTCCTATTTTCCCACCCCTGCATGTGCAAATGATGTGCAGGGTGGGAGGTAGAGTTACTCTGTAGGTTAGGATTGAGGGGGTGTTACTCTTCCTGTGAAATGGTCGTTCGACCCCTAAGGTGGTCCCTATTAACAGGTTGAGAACCACTGTCATAAAGGGTATAAATATGATTGATAGGGGATGCCAAAGACTTTGGATGATAGGACACATCCCTAAATGCAGCATGTATACAGCTTCATAAGGGCTTGCTTTCACATGTGCTGCTGTCCGCTGCGTAGTTGAATGGCCGCAGTTAAAAAATGTGCCTCAACATAGTTTTTAGCCAGGTCAGGGGCAGTCCAGACCAGACTGAGACTGGTCTGAGTCTGAGTTTTTTGGTCGGTCTGAGGGAGGAGACATTGTTGTTTCTCTTGTCAGTGCACGTGGTGTCAGTGCACCAGTATGGCAAAGTGGGACAGAGTTTGTGAGATGTATGTGGCACCTACAGCATTAGTCCACTATTGGGTAGGCTGTGCCCAGACCGATGGCTGCTCAGCGATCACTCCCTTGCCTCTGTTCTTGCCTCCAATTAGGGAATTATCAAAGCAACACAGAGTGGAGAAACTGGCTGTTTTCAGCTGCCAATGTTTTTTATGAATGACTGGATAGTATTCATCTATAAAACACACAGACACCCCCCCCCCCCCAATTTCAGGTGGGGGTGGGGGGGGGGAATAGTGCATCTTATAGCGCAAAATTATGGTATGTGTGTCCCCCTATGTTATGTGTGTCCACTGCCAATATGTGGAGTACTTTTCTGGCTGATCAGCAGGGGGAGCTGAAATTGCTGGGGCTGGCTAATGGTGAGTGCAGATCTGACCTGTTTGCTTATGAAGAGCTGTATATAAACTCCAAGCTTACTCAGTGAAATGCTCCATCTATTTTTCATGGACTGTTTTTTTGCATTGCTTTCCCACAACTTCCTGCTGTTGATTTGCACATATTGGAAATAGACTTGAACTGTACACATGTTTCACCCCCAACTGTGGTTTGCTGGTCCTCTAAAAGTTCTGTTCCTCTCCACTCTGCTGGCACACATAAAATTACATCAAGGTACACGCTGTTTTAAACTTCCCAACAGTATGCTTTCATTTTCCACCCTTCCTCCTCCCCTCACTACAGACCCGGCGTCATCCATGATGCCAGGGATGTATGAAGGAAAAGTAACATTGCTTATATAACATGCAGGTCAGTGGTGTAGCCCCTGCCATTTGGGCATGTATCAACGTATTGGTTATGCGGAGCATTGCCGGGGCTTACCAAGGATAGATGAGTAACCCTGTGTATCTAGAGAAGAGTTTGTTTTAGAATACATTCACCACCAAGGAGGTTAGTAAACCACTGACATTAAAGGGCACACATACAGTAGGTGTATAGAAGTATACACATATATGTTACATTATATGTGTTTAAAAAAAACCTTAACCTTGCTGAAGAAAAAAGTTGTGGGAACATTACAAAGTGTTCAGGGGTTTTACAGATAAACTGTTTCTGAAATTTCTAGTCCATTCTATACAGAGCCTTGGAAAGTTTGCTTTTTTATTTGTTGCAAATTTAGTATTTCCAAAGAATAAATACTAATTTTAATATTTCATATACATTTATAATATTTCAAATACTATTATTTGCAAAGAATACGCTAGAGTCCAAAGAAAGGGCAAAATGTGTCACCAACTGTGAGCTGTATGGTACCAAATTTCTTGGTGCTATGTAGCTACAGTGTTATCCGTATCCCTGTCTCCTGAAGGACGTTTTCTGTGTTAGACAAAGACAGGGAATTTTAAAAATCATTCTCATCATTAGTGTCTTAAAAGTACCTGGAGTTAAGCCCCCCCCCCCCCCCCCCCCCCCCCCCGTTTGGGGATTTTGTTTGCAATGTGTAATTAGGGATGTTGGCACTCCCATTTTTAGTAAGAATGGCCTTCCCTGCCCAGTTCAATATAATTCTACATTTCTTTATAGTAGACAGACATTAGAAGTAGAATAATGCTTTATTTAATCATATAAACCAAAGGAAGAACAAAAAAACATATATGTTTTTGTTAATGGTAATGACACACAGAATTAGGTGTGCACAGATTCTATAGTGTACACTATTGTACTGAACTCCAGCTTTGTACCTATACGTACAGCACATAAACAACAAGACTCGAGGGTAGAGGGAGGAGGGGGGATATTGTCTCTGTTCTATTGAATACATCATAAACCAAGGCATCATTCAAAACAAGAATGAACTATTGCCATTTCGACAATATTCACGTTGGTATTATCAGTGCTATTGCAAAATAAGCACAGAGACCACTTTTAATAGTTCTGCAAAGTCTTAATTTCTAAAGCATATAAAAGATACAATATACTTGTAAATTTGCCTTTTAAGAACTGTGATCTTTTTTAGATTTTATCTAATAAAACAATTTGGTAGTTACAGTCAAGAGTAAGAAACTGACGGAAGCCTGTTTGTTTTTGTAACAGATGGATATTTATCTCAGTATTAATATTTAACCATTCCACTGTCCAGAGAATAGTGAAAAAGTTGAAGAACATGCTCAGGTATGGCCACCCAAGCTTGCTCACCCCAAGAGCAGACTGCCAGATGCTAGAAGAGTTTCCTGAAACCGTAAATAGCCATCACAGGACCTAAAGCGGACTCTTACTACTCTTGTGTAGTGTTGAGCGAGAATATTCGAAATTCGAATATATTTGTCGAATATCCGACATTTGAGAATTGGCAATATTTTGTGAATGTGCGCTCGGATATTCCCAATGGCGGATATTCATCATATTATGCTTCAACATTGTTTACTGGCATATATTGCGCATATTTGTGACTGTGAATGCACATTGTGAATGGATATGTGCAACACACACAGTGCTTGTACTGGCTGAGATCACGGAATGAAGAAGAGAAGCTGTAAATCTGCTTTGCGAATCTATGTGAACAGGCGTGCCTAATGGAAGGCAATAGAATACAGTCGAATCTAATTTTATGAATTTGGAATGTTTCTTTGTATATTTGCGAAATAACGCAAATTCGAATATACCATATGCTGCTCAATATTACTATTGTGAAGGTGCCTCTACAATCAGACTACACAAATTAAACTTTTGGAGGTGTTCAAGAAGAAAAGAGTGCAGTGTAATGGAGGTTCACTAGAATTCATGTTAGTTTGGCAATTAAACAGTTAATGCTTTCTCTGTACAGTATGGCAGTGGTTCACAAACTAGGGGGGTGCGAAGGTATTCCAGGGAGGCACAAGCCCACATTCTTAATATGTGTTTGAATAGGGAAAGGGGGCTCAATAATGTTCCTAAATAAAAAAAAGGTGGGGGGAGGGGTGGGTTCAGGGAAATACCAATGCAGTATGGGATTCTGTCCAGTACAGGGGAGGTGCTGAGATGTCATAAAGGGTATAAATAAATATAAGTATTGAATATAAGTGGATGTGTTAACACTTTTTTCTTTAGCAATTCTTTCTTTATCATTTTTATTGAAATAGCTAATCAATTAGGGCAGAGGTGAACTTTTATATTGTAATACAGCTCCAAACTTTATCCATTAAGATAAAACACCTAAATAGGTCTGGATGTATGTTCTCACTGTACTGAGACTAGGAGAACCCTAATATGCAACATACAACTTCATTGATTTAAATTGGGTTTGGTGCTACCTCTTTTGCCTGTCATGCCCTACTAAGGTCCATCACTATGATTGACAGCATCATGGACCAATAATAAGGCACAAAAGGAGCCAATACCAAAAGAAGAAAGTGCGAGGATCACACATGAAATGCTGCATTAGTGCAATCCAGACTGGCTCCGGTATATACAGTAAGTGTATGAGTGTGTCTCTGTATGTGTTTGAGCTTGTGTACTTTGGGAAAATATTGCTGGGAATTACATCTGCCATTATACCGCAATGTATTGACAAGCTTGACAAGTTATGTCTGTGAAAATCTCATTTGCATAAGAACATACATTTTGCTTCAATTACTGCTGCCTAACAAAAATGGAGAAAAAAAAATCAAAATTTGAATAGGAAACATATAAACCGCACTTCTACTCTTAATGTACAGACTCTGTATAGATTCGGTAATTATAGATGAAGGTTTTAAAATCCATTTTCTTTCTTACAGCTAGAACAACAGCAAATATATAGAGAGAATGTACAAATCAAGCGAGACCTTAAAGGGTGCTGGAAAAAATTCTACAAACCATTATAGTTAATAGCACTTTTTAAACCATTAGAGTTGAGTGGTTGCGTTTCATTTTACATTTAGTTGCCCTTGAGAGCGATTTATTTTGCTTCATGCTACACAAATAATGAAACTACTAGAAGGGAGAGTTTATGTTTTATAATAATTACTTTTTCTTAAAGTAAAAGGATTCTTTTTTGTGAAACTATTTATGGATTTCTATTGGCCGGTTCCATGTTTATCTATCTTTGACTAGAATTGATTCATAATAGAAGCAATATTTGCGGGAGAACATATTGTAGCAACAGCTTAGAAAATGATCACCCCAGGAAAACATTTAAGGTGGGGGATAAGCTCAAATGGTTGCTCTCAAAGCATCATTCCACACAATTGTTTATCTTTAAGGGCTCCTGCCCGTGTTTATTAGCACACAAATAAGTTCAAAACAAAGGATTACCCTCACAGGGGTAAAGATCAATCCAAATAAAAAAGTCCCAAAAACGCCACACCACCTGGCTTCCCAACTTTTAATGTAAGTTCACGTCCTTGGCTTCTTGGCAGCAACAGGCCTGGGCCTCACACGCTCTGTAAGCCCCCTGTAGCAGCTGCCCCCGTAACCACAGGCCTAGGCCCCACACTCTTTGGGTGCCCCCTGTCTCCACAGTCAGAAGCCTTGTCTCCAACTACATTGGGAGCTGTGTCCACTCTGTCAGCAGCCCTGACTATGGTCTGAGCTCCTTTTGTGGAGACACACCTGGCTCCACTCACCTGCAACCCAGGTGTTTAACCATTTAGTGGACCCTGGGGGAATAGAGAGGCCCACCCAATTCTATCCTCTTTATCCCAGAGTCCTGAAGCCCTTTAAGAAAACAAAACTTAAACACATTTAGCAACCTATAGTTGCTGTGCAATAATCATTCCCAGACTCCTTCCAGGAACCACCCAACAGTCTAATTTCACAGGGACAGATGTCCAATCTGTCACAACGTGTAGAATTTTTCTTCAATCAACGGCCAATTAATTTTTTTTTTCGATGACGTTGTTTGAACATCGTTCGTTCATTTATCGAATGCAACATTAGATTTTTTTCTTAGTCCATCCCGATATCGAATGAAAATACATTCGAAATTGAAATGACAGATAAAAATTTACCAACATGTTCGATGACCTTTCAAACTATTTTTTGTTCGAGGTTGAACAAAATGTATCCATCAAATCCATTCTAGATTTTTGTTCAATCAATCCAAAAATTGTTTGTGTAAACCCCACTTTAGTATTAAATGGCAATGGACTTCCCCGTCAGTAGCGATTGGCATGTGGAATATGCATGCGGGGTAGAGCACCGGGGACCATCGGGCCCACATAATCCACATAACTGGAGAAATGGCCCTGTTTATTGTATTACAATAAAAGAACAAATGATTTAAGAATACGTATGATTTAAAATGGTACAATAAGTGCCAGGCATATATTATTGCCCACCAACAGCACAATAATATGGTCTGTTCACCATAATGTGACCCATGGTCAGCATATTAATTACATACCTGTCAAGCATCCTGTTTTGGCTGGGAAAGTCACATTTCAATGTGCCTTTCCTGACCAAATCCCGAAAAAATCCAAATAATTTTCAAAAAGCCAGAATTTATTCCCAGGATTTTAAATTGGGGTAACTTAGAAGGGAGGGGAGTTACTCTCCCTCCTAAGTTCTCTCTCCTACACATCATCTGGACAAGTGGTGAGAGGAGTTAGGAGGGAAAGTAACACCCCCTCCTTTCAAAGTTAGCCAGCCCAAACCTCCCAATAGTGGAAGTGAAGTACGTGATGTCCCTTCTTGTATTTGGAATGCAGAAGTTGCGTGGCGTCCGCCTGTTGGCCACGCTAAACGGTCGTTTACCTGGCGCTAGTGTAAACTTAGCATAATTGTTGGTATTAGTAGTTTTCATCTGATCAAATTAATTATGTTGTAACCTGGTCTACATGCTGCCTTGCAGTGCTTCCTAGGGAATCAGTGCGTGTCACTTCCTGGGATTTAAAAGTTTGGTCAGGTGTCCTGGCAGGCCAATCATGGTCCTCCTGCATGCATATAAGGGATCCAGTCCCTTTCCACTATGCCTTAGTGAACGTCTCTGCCTAGAGTGTGCTTGCTATCTGTGTTCCTGTGTTGCTCATTACTGTCTGAGCTCTGAGACTTTGATACGGTTAACCCTTGTCTGCCTGTATTAACTCTTCTGTTGCCAACCCGGACTGCCTGACCCATACCTCTGCTGCCAGCCCTGATCCTTTGCTTGCCTGACAATGCTTTTGCCTCATCCCTTGGTCCCGCGCTATTGCCCCTGGTTACCACTGGCCTGCTGATACGCCAGTGTCCCTGGCAACTCTCCGTGGTCCCCCCTGGACCAGCTGCCTCGTGTGCCTGCTTTTTTTTCAAACCAGTTCTTCTTGTAGAACATCACTAACAGACCATACAAGTGCTGTTTTGGCACAAACAAAGTAACCCAGAACCCTACAAAAAGCCTCCCCAGAAGAGTAATGGCTCTTATAGCATTATCATATTGGCTAACGGAATGCTTTTGCCAATGGTTTGGATTGGGATGTCCAACAAGCTGAAATAATATAATAGTCAGGTTACCATTTGTTGATATATTGTCTACCCTATTTTTTGGCTATAAGACACTCCGATGTATAGCACACAACCTATACTTCAGAACGCCTGATGGCCAAAAAATATTTCTGCTTTCTTCTACTCCGCTGGCCAGATCTCCATGCTCCAACCGGTAGGAGCTGAAGAGGAAGACAAGCTTTCTGACAGCTTCCCTGCCTCTAGCCCAGACTGCCAGAGCTGTATGTCAGGTGGGCAACTTGTGCCCAACTCCCAAGACAGAGCAGATGGCAGCTTTTCTATCCACACTGTGTGTGAGTTGAGCTAAAGCTGAGTCAGAAGAATGATCTGCCCTCAGGCAAATCTCTCCTCCCGCAATGTATTTTCAGCCTACAGGCCTACACATTACTTGGCTGTCTAGCTCTGCCTTTCATTGCTTATATCAGCACGGATCCAAGGAGCGCCCACCCGCAGCCGCAATATAAGATGCAGGCATTTCAAACCCCTGTGAAAAGTGCGTCCTATAGTCCGAAAAAAAAAAAAAAGATACAATTTTGGTAATTAGAATAAATATTTGGAATAAATAGTCCCATTGGAATATTTCTTATCTATTCATATTTCCCCTAAATTGAATTCCCTGTGACCTTAGTAATCAGGATAGGCATAACTAAACATATCAGCATTCTTTCAAAAGTTGGCAAGAAAAGTCCATGTTGTAACTCTTATTATTTTGCTATTAGAACTTTAAGATTAATAGCACCATATAGCCCGTTCTATAGGCTCATACAGCCAGAATCTGAATATCAGCCAGGGGATCAATACTATCTCAAACCCTCAGAGATTTATTACACTTATTACTTTTTATTCTTTCCTAGTTTGAAAATCTATTCAGTTCTATCTTTTTCATTACTATACCTTGTTTATCTTGCATTTCAGCAAAAAGCTCTACTCCCTTAAAGTGAATGTGCACTTTGTCCATGCAGATAAAACACAGGCTCTTTTAAGACTTTACTACTCTAATACATCAGGAACACAGATACCTGGTACTTGCAGGTATGGCGAGGCATGTATCTTACTCAGAAAAAAAGAATAAATAGTTGTGTACCATTAGGTGATGTATGGAACTGAACAAATCACATAGAACATAATTCAGGTAATGTAATAGCTAATAGGTCACCATAATGGGTTTAGAAAATCCAGGCGGATATTAAACACTTACATGGTGGTGTGAAGGGGGACTGAGTCCCCCTGTAAAAGATTTTTTACAAATAGGGAGAAGTGCAGGACCTCATGTGTGCCTCATGTCTAGCAGTGTGTGAATATTCCTTCCTCTATCTAGCTGCTAGAGAGACACACACATAGCAACTCCTGTTCCTATATCCCAGATGTTGCTAAGCCTGCATTGTACCTACATTATTTTGAGTGCATAGTTTTACCTTTTTTTTGCCATTTGACAAAACTTTACTCTGTTGCACTAGGCTGTGCTCCTCCTGTTCTTTTTCATGGACACTACTTTTCAATGAGATTTGAGATATTCTCATTATGCTAATATGTGGGGACTTCTGCACTTGTGCCAAGATCTTTGTATTCACTGGATGGGTATCAATAGCAAAGACAGTGCACTCCCAAAGTTGGTAAATTTAACCACTTGTCAAACGTAAAGACTCATCTGCATTTAAGCAAAGAGACTGTGTGATAGCTACAGAACTGCAGAGACTTCACAGAGATCCGTAAGTCAAGACAATAGAAGAAATCTCAAGAGGGTGGCATTGTGGTCAGGGGTAGTGATGAGCGACTAGGCAATATTCGAATTCGCGTAATTTCGCGAATATCCGCCATAATATTCGATTCCATATTCGTAATCTCGAATATCCGCACTTACGACATGAATTGCGATCTAACAATCGCAATTGCGACCCAATATGCGCAATGCATGCAAGTCAATAGAGAATGGCGGCATCCGAAATCGCGATTATCCGAGAAAGCGCAATGCGACCACATATGCGCAATACATTGAAGTCAATGGAGAATGGCGAAATCCGAAATTGCGATTATCCGAGAAAGCGCAATGCGACCAAATATGCGCAATACATTGAAGTCAATAGAGAATGGCGGAATCCGAAATTGAGATTATCCGAGAAAGCGCAATGCGACCAAATATGCGCAATGCATGCAAGTCAATGGAGCTCAGATATTAGACTGGGAGAATATCCGTCATTTCTGTTTAAAAATATCGCGATCCCATTCATTGCAATGGATCGCGATTATAAATGCGCAATAAATCGCGAAAAATCACGATCGTGTCGGATATCCGATGATATATTCGCGAAATGGTGAAATAGCGATATTCGAGCTAAATATTCGAAGATCGAATATTCGAGCTCAACACTAGTCAGGGGTGGAACATAAATAAACGCATTTTGGGGAGCATACTTTTACCGCAATTGGAACAATCTTAAAGCGGACCTACCACCTCACTGGCCACTTTACACTATCAGCAGCAACACTGCTGATAACTAGGCAATCACTGCTCAAAATGTAAAAATGTTCAAAATGTTCCTTACAACAGTAGGGGCGATTTCCGGGCTCTCCCCTCCCACTGTTTGAAGTACAGTGTGAGGTTGTAAAGAATCACAGCTGGGGAAGCTGGGAGGAGGTCCGTAGTCTCTAACATGATGTAATCGAGGCTCCATTTATAGAATTACAGCTCCCTAGTCAAAATTAAGTATTCCTGAAGTGTGGGCCGAACTGCTTCTCTCTGCCCTTAATAAATATGATTTCTCCTGAAATGAGGACGTGAGGAAAGTTTTCTTACCTAAGGACAGGTACTCATGTTTGATTTTAGGCTCTGTGCTGACTTTTGGTAAAAACAGTGAGTAAAAAAATTTGTTTGCCTTTAACCTTATTTAAAAAACAAATTGTAGGACTGTGACCATCACACTACATAAGGAATTGTGGGATTGTACCTCCCAACTATATATCATAGTAGGATTCTAACCACCCTACCAGTAAATCGAATTGTTAGATATACACAATAGTGTTGACCAGCATATGGTAAATTCAAATTCGCGTAATTTCGCGAATACACAAAGAAACATTCTAAATTTATAAAATTTGATTTGTCTGTATTCTATTGTCTTCCATTGTGCGTCCGTTCGCAATGATTTGCAAAGATTCTCAATGCAGCTTTACAGCTTCTCTTCTCCATTCTGTGATCTTAGCCAGCACAAGCGCTGTGTGTATTGTGCATATCCATTCGCAATGTGCACAAATATGCGCAATGTATGCCGGTAAACAATGCTGAAGCACAATATGATGAATATCCGTCATTGTAAATATCCGAGCGCACATTGGCAAAATATTGCAAGTTCTCGAATGACGGATATTCGACAAATATTTATGAATTTCGAAAAATTCTCGATCAACACTAATACACAACACTACTAAACATAATGCTGTAATGAAACCACTTCTAAAAGAGGTGTGGGATTGTAACCCCCCAAATGAAGAAAAAGTAGGATTATAACTGCCCCACTAAAAAAAATAGTACTGTAACCCTCCCATAATTAAATTGTTGGATTAACAACCACACTACTAAACATATGACTGTAACCACCCTACTGCTAAATGTAGGCATATAACTACCCCATTACAATAACACCCCACTACTAAATATTGGACTGTAACCACACCACTAGTAAATACACTTTTAGACTTGTACTGTGTACCCTACTAATAAAGTATTGTAGGACTGTAGCTACCTAATTCTAAATTATATAGGTAAGACTCCATGTAAGCATTGTATTGTTAAAAGGCATTGTTCCACTTTAACCACTCCATTACTAAATATACTGTAAATGTACTGTAAATTAACCAATACCAAATTAGGTTTAATACAGATTAACAATCACAGATCAAAAAGAATAAGAATATACCAATTTACCCTCTTTGGGGCATATTATTGGAATTTTGTGTAACTCCACATGAACTGAAACAGCGTGTTATCCAAGTAACATCAAGTAGCCAGCCAAGTACTAGAGAAAATTTTTCCGGTAACCATTTTCTTGCAGATCTTTATATGATGGCACAATCTAAAATTTACTGATGTGCACTTGTAAGTAGCATATGCAACATATTTTAGTTTTCAGTTTGTACTTCTTCTTCAAAGAAAAAAACTCCCAATTTTGTGAACTGTTGCAGCATTTAGCAAAAATGAAAATATTATATGTGTTCGTATGTTAAGTCCTCATTTCTAGATTTTTCATTCTCTCTGGAACCCTGGATGGTAGATCACCTTTGAAAATCCAGCTTTTAATGTTTTAAACATTGATTTGCACCAAAGTGTAACGAAAAGCAAACACATTGTACATTTAAGGAACCAAAGAATATACTGATATATATATATACATTCATTCACCACCCACGTGAGCTCCTGTCACTGGCTAGTTAGGGGTTAAGGCCTGAGTGATGTAGGCTCAGCTGGTAACAGAGATATCCCAGAGACAGGGGATCGCTGTGGATAGAGAGACTCGGACTCGCTGCGCAAGGGTGGTTGGTTTTTACCTGGCTGAGTATCCAAGGCTGAGTAGCTACCTGATTTTTGCTATTCTTTGTTTCAATTTGGACGTTTGTTTAAATAAACCACTCCTTCTTGAACTGTTGAGGTGCTGGGTTCCATCATTCCCCCGATCCCTGACTTTGGTGGAGAGCGGTGTACTTGTGACAGGACCCCTGAAGAAAAGAGTGAGTCTGTATGTCCTGGGTTAAAGCTGCTACTGCCATGACTTTCCCAGCCATTCGGATGGATGGTGTTAAAACAATGATAGCTGCTCATGCTCAACACGATCCCACAACAGGCGACCATGGGCACAGCAACAACAAGCCCAGCAGCGACATGAAGAGGCCATGGCACAACAGCAGGCGGCAATGGCCCAGCAGATGGAAGCAATCCAGGCAGTTTTAGGGCAGAAAGCAGCAGCAGAACCAAGCACCAACAGTAGCCCACGCAAGTGCGTACAGAGGTCCCTACAGAAAATGGTGGCCTCAGATAATGTAGAAGCATACCTGAGTCTGTTTGAGAGAGTGGCGGTCAGGGAAAGGTTACCAGAAGAGGAGTGGGCAGACACTTTAGCACCCTTTCTGACTGCTGAGCCACTGCAAGTTTATTATGATTTGTATGTTGTACAGGTGCAGAGCTACCAAATGGTGAAAACTGAGATCCTGGCCAGGATGGGGGTCACACTTGCCATACGAGCCCAAAGAGTTAGGGACTGGACTTTTGAAGATGCAAAGCCAGCCCGTGCGCAACTTCACACTCTTCACAGACTGCTGAGGGAGTGGCTACAGCCAGAGGTTCTAACCCCAACACAGATAGTAGAACGGGTAGCTCTGGAACGTTTCATGTGCAGTTTACCCAAGAAAATCTATCCATGGGTTACACAGGCAGACCCCAAAAACTTGGACGATTTGGCAGCTGCAATGGAGCGGTACACTTGTGCAGCTTCCTACCTGGGAGAGTCAAGCAGTCAGAGAGGGGTGCCTCTTAAGCCCAAAAGTCTGGGAAGATTCACAAGAGTTGGTGAGGGGAAGTCCATTAATGGCTCCCAGGGTCGTTCTCTGGGTCAGGGCACAGATGCCCGATGGGTAGAGAGAGGACCCAGAGAGGTCTGCTGCTGGACTTGTCACCAGACTGGACATCTAGCAGCGAGCTGCCCGAATAAAGAGGAGCCCATGGTATGTGGCTGGATCAGACGACGCTCCCTGTATGCTGTTCGATCAACGTGTGTTGCTACCTCAGCGAAACCCTATGAGTGTGTTGTGCAGGTGAACGGACAACAAGTGTTGGCCCTTTTGGATTCTGGGAGTATGGTGACACTGCTGCTGGGGACTGTAACACCCCGGGAAAGAGTGGGTGTCCTCTGTATTCATGGCGATGTAAGGGACTACCCTGTGGCAAGGGTGACTATTGCAACAACTGTGGGGGAAACTCCGCTTCAAGTTGGCATTGTGCCAGGACTGCCACATGAACTCCTGATTGGCAGAGACTGCCCACTATTTTGGGATTTGTATGACTCAAAGTCAAAAACCCCTGCGGCTTCTGATGTAGGGGGCGAACCTGTGAAAGTGGTTACGCCTCAAAAGAAGCTGGGGAACAGACATGACGGACTGCAAGCTAGGGACAAAAGTGTTACAGCTCTGGATGAGGGTACACCTATGGTCACAGGGCAGATAAGGGATCCCACTCTAGTCGCTGCCAGAAGTCAGATAACGGTTCTAGATGGGGT
>CM070032.1:209725437-209744494 GCA_036250615.1 Ptychadena robeensis
TAGCGATATTCGAGCTAAATATTCGAAAATCGAATATTCGAGCTCAACACTATTCCTAGTACCTCCCCGAAGGTGTTCACTAGGGTTTAGGCTATGATTTTTTGTAGGTCACCTAAGTTCCTTTACACCAGAGTTATACCATGGAGCTGGCTGGTTGAGTATCAATACACAGTCAGGATGTCTACTAGACCCTTGTTTGGGCATATTTTAAGATGTCTACTAGACCCATGTTTGGACATATTTCAGTTACTGGTCATAAAATAAAATAAAAACCTATAGACCGCTTTTGGTAAAGAAATCTGCATCTCAGTGGACTGCCATGGTGGTCACATTTTTCATACTGCTTTTGGTTTTTCATACTCCAGAAAACTCAACTGAATTGGACCGCCAGGGGGGTTAATTTTTAGTTCCGGTCATTCAAGAACAGAGCAGTGTTCGGTTGTGTTTCAGAGAGAAGTCCGGGAGGAAGGGGATGACCATAAGATAGAAGTGTAATGTGTGACACAGTGACCCAAATATCACCTGTGTCACTGGGCAGAGTGCTGGATGGGAGATATGTTGAACAACGATATCTCAGATTGCCATTCTGAAGTAGAACCAGCACTGCTATTATTTGTGAGGAACTCCTATGTTCCTTTGCTGTTTTCTTGATTCTTTTCTGGGGCTGGCTTTACTGGGAATCTGCAAGAGCAGGGTAGGGCAGATTCTCAATTCCTGGTCCAGTATTTCCGGAGGCTCAGGATCCAATTAGAGCACCTGGTGCTCAGTATCAGGGGCTGGTGTGTGTGAGAGAGCCTCTTGGATCAGAAAGAGCCTTTGCTTTGTTTGTTTAGCCAGGAACATGTTATGTTGCCGCTGATGACCGCTGCGAGGGTATCTTCTTTTGCTTGAGCATTTGTTGCTCTAATAAACACGGGCAGGAGCCCTAAAGAAAGGACTTTTTGTGTGGAGTCGCCTCATTGGGAACCCCATTTGCAGCTAAACCCCCACAAATGATACAACAGTCTTCTGCTCAACATACTTCATTGCTGGCCCAAAAAGAATTGCAAGGTATGGAAAACTGTCTCCTGTCAAGTAGATGTCCTACAATGCATTATGAAACTCCAGGAGCAAAAGACTGTCTCACCACATCCTACCTATCCTAATATTTAATTTTTTTTTTGCAACAAATAAGAAATCTCCATGTATTGCATGATAACATTATTCTAATTTCTGGAATAACACTTTGATAATGTGAAGGTTGTTGGGGAAGGAAGACTGGAGTAAGATACTCAAGCAATGGGGGGAAGATTCTGATCCTGAGTGTTCTATGGAAGCTCTGCTCCTTCTTTGCTGTTCATAAACAATGGGTGCTGGGGGATATCTTTCCAGGAGCTGCGACTACAATCTAGTCCAGTTTTCATCATGTCTGGCATTAGAGATAACAAAGAAACAGATGGGGAAGTTTCTAGGCTGTGCAAAGTACAGGATGTCAAGAAAGAGAAGGACTGAGCATGTGTGTCCTACTCCATCAACCTCCAATTCTTCCAATATTGCAGCATGTTTATTATATACAACATACACTATCCTGGATTGTCTGACGGTCTTATCTTCTTGTACGTTTACCAACATCTGTGCAATTTAAACTGCAGATCCTCAGCAAACTATAACACCATCAGTCTATTTTTATAATGTTCCATAAAATAATTCCTAATTCTCAAGTGCTAGTTCTTACAGTAAAGGTAAATAATAAAAAACAGAAGAGGAATGACTAGCAATGTAATGATTTGTTAATAGAAGAAAATAAAAGTAAAAGAAATAGAAAACAATATAACTATATAAAATATTACATTACATATACTATTGCATGACGGCTGATGGCAAAGCACAGAGGTTCCTTTCTTCATCAATAAGCTGCAGCCCAAACAAAAACGATGGTCTTCTGTCCAGCGCCTAGGGTGACAACACTAATATTTTGAGAAGAGCCTATATGAGAATGCTCCCATTACCTTTAGTCGATATTGACATTACTATGCAAATACTATGCAAATTGCATGCAGCCTGAAGTTAAGCCAATGAAACACAGCAGCTGCAGAGTTTGATTTGCTCAGCTTTAGGCTAGATCTATTTCAAGGTTTTTGTGCTAAAAAAAACACCTTATTTAAGCCTGGAAAGGGCAAGGTTGTGGGGAAGAGGCCCCACCTTAGCAAGGGGTCTCCCTGCATCGGACCTGGTTGGATTGTAGGGGCACATGCTTGTCGCCCCCTTCCCTGGCTGATCAGGTCTGGTATTGTTTGGGGGGGCATGCTCTTCATCTCTGCCCAGAAATGATCACAGGCTCCCAAAAAAAGGTTGATTCCTCCAATTCATTGGATCAGCAATAATGTCATGTTGGGTGTATCTGAAGTGCTTGTATATGCTTCACTAGTCCGCTCGAACAGGAATCGATGGAGGGTCACCATTAATGATTAATTGATTGCCAAGTGATCAACAAATGACTACATGTCTGGTCACCTTCTGGTCCGTCTCTTCAATATTGATTTTTTCTTTTTTGGTCGATTGTAGCAGGTGGACAGGAATCAATTCCTGATCGATCTACCTCTCTGGTCCATCATTTTGCTTGATTGAACGGAAAAATCCACAAGGGTATGTTCCATGGGTGAACCACGGAAGTGGTGGACCTCCATGCCACCAGACAAGTATGAACCGGGGCCCAGAGTTTAAGGAGCCCCTGGTATTCACCAGACCATCCCGCAATGAGTGATGGGTTTTGCTGCAGGGAACCCCCAGGTTGCGGTCCCTAGCTACGCTTACTGCAGCAGCTGACATCAGAATTTGCAAGACAAAGTACAGAGATGGCTGACGGAGACGTAGTCAGACAGGCAGTCAATAGTCAGGGGTCAGTAACAATATAGCATATGGATGTAATCAAAGCCTGTGGAACAGAGACTGTTGTCTGTGACTTCCTTTTTTTTTCTCCTTGTTTTAAAGATCTTTTTATTGGTATATATATATTTTGTACAGAAAAAAAACTGTGACTTCCTTAAATACATGGTCAGGTGGTCTAATTGGACAGGACTTCAGGTGAGGGATAAGAAGACCTAGCAAGTAACACCCAGCAGAGGGAGCAGGAGTTACATCACATGCCACAATCTCTACCACCAGCAGAGGGAGCTGATCTACGAAAGGTCCTGGTCCTCTGAGGTTTGGGATGTGAAGCAGCAGAACTGGTGGAGGGCACATCAGCGGTAACAGATCACTGGGTGACACTGCGATCTGTGACCCATGGTAATGTGAAAAACTGCCACAAAATGTTTTTTTTGTTAAGCTTTTTTTATACATGTCAAGCAACAGTTGCTTTGTCATTCAATATTACAATGGATTGATTTTATAAAAAAAAAGAATAAACATGATGGTACATACACTCTATGGAACATTTTAGGTTGTCTTACAATTTGTAAATGATTCTTCTTTGGCGCAAAATGATTCTAACAAATCTTCCATATTTAATGACTATATGTACAGGCAAATTGCAGGTATCATTCATGTAACATTAATCCCACCTGTCTGAACAGCAGTACCGAGTATTCCTTTTCTCCAGACTACCTGTATAGCAAGGTCCCTGGTTTGTGATTGACAGCTGGTGATCGTCAGGTGACTACGGGATCATTGAGTTATAAAGCGGAACACATGAATAGTTAATTTCTTTTTACCTCCAGTGTCATATTTATTGCATTGCCGCTGTGTGCCCTGGAAACTCGTCTCCGCTGACTTTGACTAGTTAAACTCCTGCAATAGCCCAACAGAACCTCTTATAATGACATGTTACAATGGCTACACGTTTGCTGCTACGAGTTCTGTTTTCTCTGAGGGTTGTCACAGGTTATGGGACCATAAAGCCTATAGTACTATGTATGTAATGAGTCTCATTGTGACAGCACTGTGCTTTTTTCTTATATAATTTGACAGTATTTTATCATTTATGGACATTTACTAGTTCAGTTATGTACAGATGAATGGGTCATACTGCAGCCTGGAGAGGACAAATAAGCTAAATTTTATCTTGGCAGTACAGAAGTGTGAATTTTCTGTAGAGCTCATGGATGAATGAAGCTTATCTTTGGTTCTGAAGTAGCGAGCTAGTTAGACCCTGGTTCTTGCTCCATTCATATAAGTTTTTAATGCCTGTACAATGTATTGATTTCTATCTCTACATTCCCAAAACCATTCTACAGGGCCGCACGTCATGTGTTAACGCGTAAACACTAGAAAATGATAAACAGCTTTCAATTTCACTGCATGCTTCTATGCAAATATACAAGATACAAGGAAGATGGACCAATGAAGATGAGCGATTGTTATTATTCCTATCTGAAGAAAAAGCATTGTTCCCTAAAAGTAAAACAAGGATTATATGTTTTCATTTTCTAACTAATGCAACAAGCAAAATTTTTTTTACATATATAAGCCTTTCATTTGGGAAAGTTTTTTTTTTTTTTTAAAGATAAGTTTTTGTGTTTAAGAATTTTTACTAAGCTATATTGTTTTTTCCCCCTATTTGTGAAGCTGGCCATAGACGTGTAGATTTCTCAGAGATCATTCACGTATGCGATAGTGTTAGCTTGAATATTCTAATATAATTAAGAATATATTTGGCGAATATTGGCTATTTGAGAATTCACAAAGTTAACAAATATGGTGGTGGATATTCGCAATTCTGAATATATTCACCATATTCGCCATTGGGTTTGCGAAAATAAATAGCACATGTGTGGACGCTGAGGGAGTTCGCTTTATAGTCGCTCTATCCACTACCTGATATACCTATGCTGATAACAGCTGACCTCTGACTACCTATATGACCTGATCTGCGACTCCTATATCCACTATGCACCCTCCTTAACTGACGTCTGCTGCCCGGTTAGAGGTGGTCCCCCGTTCTTTCATCCCGGGGTTGGACCCCACCCAGATCATCCTGATATCTTCTCGAACCGTACCAACAACAATCACTTTACCAGCATCAGCAATCTTGTGCCTAT
This sequence comes from Ptychadena robeensis, assembly GCA_036250615.1. Taxonomy (NCBI): domain Eukaryota; kingdom Metazoa; phylum Chordata; class Amphibia; order Anura; family Ptychadenidae; genus Ptychadena; species Ptychadena robeensis. The sequence goes on from CM070032.1 coordinate 209,730,456, forward strand.
ATGCTTGACTACTTCCCCTGATGAAGTTACTGCTATTAACAACGAAACGTACGTTGGGACAGTCATTCTCCATCGTAGGCCACGTTCTCCTCGCTCAACATCTTGCTGGATGCTGATTTGGACATACTATGCCAGCTTTATATGTAGAGTCAATGTTGTATTGTATTGTACACTTACCTTGCTATTGTGTAACATCTTATGCATACTTGTTGATGACCGATGATCTCGGTGCATGTTTTAGATTTTAAATTTCTTTCATCCTTATGTTTTTATTGATACTCCTTCACTAATACTTCCAATTAGGAGACCTTTAAAGTCCCCCAGCCTCTGTTGAATGCAGAGGGAATCTTTACTGTGGTGACTGTTGTTTTATACATTCACCATCAGTGTTTTCCTTTACACATGTGACCATTCATTTTAAAGGAAAGGTGATTATAATTGAGCATATATTTTCGCAATGCTCTCAAAATTGCAAATATTCGCGAATATAGAATCGAATATTAGTAAAATTATTCATGAAATATCGCAAATTCGAATATTGCCTATGCTGCTCATCCCTAGTATGCAATTGAGTCTTCGATCATGAGTCGCACATCGATCGAAGTGCATCATTGTTGGGATATGATTAATTGCCTATTTATGCGCCCGATCATTCAGTGGTGTCACTAAAGATTGGCTACACAAAAAAATGCTATCGGAAATGACGGAAGTGGGATGAGGCCTGCATGGGTCGATCAAAAGGGCAGATCTTAAGGTCTCCAATAACGTCCTTTGATTCTCCGATCCCTGGCCGATCAATTTTTCATTAAATTTCAGAAATCATTTTTGGTCGGTCGCACGCTCTTAACATGTATCCATTTGTGAATGATCGATCATGACGATCGATCGGTCAGAAATTGTATGACAAATCAATGTTTGGATTTTTTGTACGATTTCTGAATGATCGATCATCATGTTCGATTGTAGTGATATTGTTCACAAATTGATGCATGTTGAAAGTGTGCAAAATGTTGTGAAATCATACATACTATCGACCGGCATTGATCGGATATGTCCGTTTTTGGGGTCGATCTGTCAGAAATCGAAAAAGACGTTCTTGGAGACCTTAGGATCTGCCCTTTTGATCCCAATTCCATTATTTAAAATAGCATTTGTTTGTGTAGCCCATTTTTAGTTCATCAGCAATCAATCGGCCGCATACATCGGTGATAAATCGGATCCCAAAAATGGCACTTTTCAATAATTTACAAGTTTGGATTGTTTTATCAAATCGATCAAATCATTTTAACAAATCGTTCTCGGGGAAATCTGAGAGTCTATGGCCAGCTCAACTAATTTTACTTTGAACTTAATTTATGGAAAAACTACATGTGCTAGAGCCCCCCATACACCTTTCAATCACTCAATAAAATTTCCTTTAGATCTACCAACAACTATGTAGTGCTGGGTCCTCCCTGATAGAATACATAGTGATTGGAAGCTTTAGAAAAGTCATGATATTACATTGCTCTGGTAGAACAAAATTTAATTGTACAGAAATTGTAAGGTGATATTGTAAGGTGATCTTTTTTCTAAATCTTCCTCCAATCCTGTTCTACATCTTCAGTAATTGCTGCCGGGGAGCTGTCAGATGAAAGATGCTGGCCGGTGTTGTGATTTTCCCATCTGAACTGTATTGCTTATGCCGGCAGAGTCCTACGTCCTGCTGGTATAAGCAATGAAGAGAGAGAGATAAATTAACTGCCAACTATCCCTCTCTACATGTCTGTGGAAACTGCAATCACTGCAGTTTCCACAGACACTGGCAGCCAGAGGAGGAGAGGAGAGACTGCAGCTGTTCTCGCCCTGCAGCCCCCCCTCCTCCCAGTCAGTGAGGAAGATGACGTTGTGCTGTGAGTGTACTGCTGCTAGTGACACCTTCTGGCTGAATTTGATATTGCATTAATTTAATCCATTGCATTAACCCAATCGATGTGAAAACGTATATATTAAAAAATAAATTCTGGTTTTGCTGCTCTAAAAACTGGTTGCGTCTTATGGTACGGTGTGTCTTAAAGTCTGAAAAATATGGTAATTAGTGAAGTTTTCTAAATAAGAAAAATATATAAAAATAATATTATCAATAAAGTTAAGAGAACACAGGTTTATTGCTATTACAGGGGTTTCACTGCACTTCCTATGATTCAAACATGAAAATAAGTTTCCATTTAAAATGTCTTTTTTATTATTATTGGGACCAATACATGGAATGGAAATAGAAACTTATTTTCATGTTTCAATCATATGTAGGGGAGTTTTCCACCTTTTCCAGTAAAAATTAACCAATAGTCCACTAGATGGCGCTGACGTCCAAGTTTGCTTACATTTCACCAGCCGATGTCAGAAACACATGAAGCATTCACAGAGGCAGCCGGCACTTGCGAACCACAGGTAAGTGGGACCCTGTCTCTTACTCGAGTATAAGCCGAGGGGGTCTTTATTCAGCATATTTTTTTGGCAAAAAAATGGGGTGATAGCAGAACAAGCTAACATACGCATACAAACCATGCTATAGGAGGAGAAGGGGAGCCTGCTCAATGGGGATTACAATCTAAGAGGTTGTCTGGTAGTCGCAAACATTGGTTAAATCTTTGAATTGCTTATACATGGTATTGTGCATTTATGGTAGTACGCTGGTACGCAAAATCATCTAAAACCTAGCTCTGCGTACCTCTCTTTAACTTCCTCAGTGCATCTGCGGACCACAGGAAGAGGGGAGAGGGGAGGTACACGGAGCTTTCCCCCTCCTCCCCCTCCTCTCTGATGAGAAGGAAGCTTTGCTTGTGTTGTGCTATGACAGTAAGTGCTCTGTAGTGACACCCAGTGGCTAAAACTGATATTGCAGATTGAGTTAAGTTTACAGCTATATTGTTAAATTTCTACAATTTATGTCACTTGGATAACCACAGGGAAACTTTAATAACTATAAAAGGTTGCAGTTAGGGGTGTCAAATTGGTAATGTAAATTGCTAATTAAAAAAAGATTGAACTTCCAAGAATGTTGGAGATCTGGGGGACGAAAATCAGAGTAGGCACATGTAGGGTAAAATCTGACAAGAGAAAAATTGCACTACTGAGATATGATACTGAGATCTGGGGGTTCAAAGGGTGCTGTACTGTGAGAGTTACATTTGACCCAAAGCCAGCTGATGACCTGTGGATGGAGACTAGAGATGGTCGAATTTTTCGACTTGCTAACTTTGTGAGCTGATTGCAAAGCCCCTGAAAACGGTATCATCACCAAAATTGCTGGAGATGTAGAGAAAAAAGTTTTGCTCTAGCACATGTCGTTTTTGCATACATTAAGTTCAAAGTTAAAGTCGAAATTCCGATTTTCGAAACTTTTACTTGACTTTGAACTTAATTTGTGAAAAGACTCTTTGTGTTAGAGACATACTTTCTTTTTTGTAGTATACCCCCAACCCTTCTTTACATCTCCAGCAAGTTTGGTGATGATACCATGCTCAGGGGCTTTGCAATTAAGTCGAAACCGTCGAAATGGTCGAATTATTTTTAAAAAATTCGACCATCTCTAATGGAGACGGCTAACCGGAGGCTCAATCAGGAACAGGGAGGTCCATCTGCAGCAGAATCTACCATGCAGGAGGCTGACACAGAGGACAGTGAGGGAGACAGTGAGGTAGACCTCCCTACATACGGGGTGAGTACCAAACACCATCTCCTTGTACTCATCTGAATAGCTCACTAAAAAAAGATATGCGCACCCCTGCCTATAATCCATGAAGTGTCTGCTAAATAACAAGAAACCCTCCTTTTTGCATATAGGACAGCTCTACAGCCTATGTTTGCCGTATATAACTATTACCACCGACAATGACAAACCATTAAATTTGTTGGGTAAACAGATAAAAGTAGCAAATACTTTCCTGCCATCAGGTCTCATTATAAAGAATAAATCTAATTAGCGCAAGTTGACTAAATGTGCCCTGATTAGCATAATGTGCTAATCAAACATAGCACTCAATAGAATCTTTTTTATTGATTTCCAACAGTTCGGGCTGAAGTAGGAAATCAAACCTAAACAGGCTATTAATTTGCACATTAAGAAGCACCGTGTCTAGAGCTGCCTTAGTTACAGTAGATTATGCTGATATTAATAGAACATATGTCCCTGTTTAATATTAAATATGTTACAAAAGGAAATCCTCAATCTAATTTAACAAGCAATTAATTAAAGCTAATAAAAGCTGCAAAGCTATAACTTTTTTTTTTAATCTGAGTGTTGAAATGTTATTCAATATGGACATATATTATAGTGTCATGTAGTTTGAACAAAAGTTTACACTGAGGGGTTTAATGAAAGAAAACTGGATTAAAAAAAAAACAATAAAGACCCCTTTGATACATGCAGTTGGTTACATTCTCAGGATTTGTTCTGTAATGTTGAAGACATTTCAAATCTCATCCTCATTTACTTACACATTAAAGACTCAAGGACACCTACCTTAAGACCAGTAATTGACTTCTAACACCCAAAAAACAGGGGATTTAAAACTGTAGTTACATTAAAAGAACCAAGGGAAGATAAAGACATGCAGAAGTACATCTTTGCATCAATGGCACGAGAAGTGACAATAATAGGGAGGAACGCTTAACCTCCCTAGCGTTTGGGGTGAACTCAGTTCGTTCCCTGTTTGGGTTCGTCCCAAACGCTAGAGCGTGGATTGGGAAAACCCGATATTCCCCCAGAAAGCTGCAGTGATTTAGGGGTTCCGGCACCACCCCTTTAGAGTCATCGGTGATGCCGAAGGGGTGAGGGGGCGAACCATAGACCTCCATGTTAATGAAGGGGTATCAGTCTCCCAGTTGACGTTGCTGGTGTCATCATGGTACAGATAGAACAATAGGGAGGTTAAAAAAACCTTACCTGTAATGAGTAAATTAAGAAGGTCCTTCACAGCCCATTATCTCTTCCTGGCGCTGATGACATGTGGTGCCCCTGGAAGAGCCCACAGTGACATCCCTAATTCTGGCACTGCTTTAAGATACACATTGACAATCTTCTCCATTGAAAATAATTATAAATGCCCCCAGTGGCCACTTGCCATATTGCTTCCTGAGTTAACCCCCCGTAAGCCTGGCAGATGAAGATGGTCTCTCATATTATTCCATGGAACAGCAGGTAAGTATATATTTAGCACAACACCACCATCATACAAGCTCAGAGGTAAGACTAACTTTAATTTTATATATTTTTTTTAGATTTTGAGTAAATATTCTCTTTAAGAAAATACAAATTTTGGGGGTTTTCAAGAACATCTATGACTATAAAAATCGTAAATCTAAACAATAAATATTAAAATTCTAAATATATTTTATTATTATCTTTAAAAAGAAACATATAACAAAATAGAAAAAACAAAAGCAAGTATAAAACAACCCAGTCAGACCCACCATATATTTTTGACAAAAGCAATTCTTTTTGGAAGGGAAAGGGTGAGTAACAGACCACGGCGCCCTGTTCAATTCTTTTTACTAATGGAAAACCCTTTGGTAGAATTGGTCCTGTACCACTGAATCAGGACCAATTGTATTGTAGGGTTCATCAACTTCTTTTTAAAGATAATTATACAATCTATTCAGAATGTTAATATTTCTTGTTTTGAAATAAGATATCATAGATATCCATGAAAACCCCCAATATTTGTTTTTTCTTAAGATGGATCCTCCTTGCCCTTGTCTTATGTTGTTGCATCTACTATCCTTTTGGTCTGTACATTGTCATACAAATATAATACCGTAGATAAGTCTGAAGATTACTGTGTGCCAGAGACAAAAAATACTTTACCATGCCCTCCCTCAGAGTTTTGATATGCTATCTGAGCTGCATGGAGTATCTCGGACTGACCTCAAATACATCACTGTGAATAAGTGTGTTTATTTTTTACTGAAAAAACTTTTGTGTTTAACGTAGGGTTCCCGTCGGATCACAAAAAGCTGTGGAGACATAGCCTTAGAGTCCTGGGGGATCCTGGCTTTGATGTAAGCCTTCTTAAATGAAGTTTTATTATCTATTCTAGGAACTTTCCTGGACAAATTGCGTGGAGAAGGTGATTTCTTTGAAGTAACCAATAGAGATGTTCGACCATTTCGCCGGTTTCGACTTAATTGCAAAGCCCCTGAGCATAGTATCATCACCAAACTTGCTGGAGATGTAGAGAAGGGGGGTATACTGCAAAAAAGAAAGTATGTCTCTAACACAAATAGTTTTTTCACAAATTAAGTTCAAAGTCAAGTTAAAAATTCGAAAATCGGAATTTCGACTTTAACTTTGAACTTAATTCATGCAAAAACTACATGTGCTAGAGCAAAACTTATTTTTTTCAAATGTTCCTCCAACCCTTCTCTACACCTCCAGCAAGTTTGGTGATGATACCATTTTCAGGGGCTTTACAATAAGCTCACAAAGTTTGCAAGTCGAAAAATTCGACCATCTCTAGTAACCAAACATGATTCGATATTTGAGTTTGATTGACCAAAAAATCAATCTGGTTAAGTTGATCGAACAGTAATCATCTTCAGCCCACCTGGTACGATCGACCAAAAGTGAACGAAATCGAACATTAAATCGATCGAGCGGTGATCAGACATGTTGATAAATTTCAATAGACTATATCTCAAGTATCTGACGGGGTTTCTAGGTATTTCGATGGATTTGTATGCGATCGTACTATGGAGTATGCTCACTGATGTAAGTAAAAAAAAGATCGGTTTTAAATGGATCACACAGTGTGGTGGTACAATTGATCGATCTTAGACTGACCGTCAATATTTAAATTGCACAAGACTAGTGTTGAGTTAGAATATTCAAATTGCGAATATTTATTGCTCATATCACTAATTTGTGAAGATCTTGAATATGGCGGCATATATTCGCGATTTTGAATATTCAAGACTTTTACATGAGTATCTAGAACTACCGTGCATTGTGCATGCAATATTTGCACGTTGAAATGCCAATTTTCAATGAAGCAGTAGATCTCGAATTATCAAATTTTCTTTGAATATTAGAATAATTCGCAAAATGTCGTAAATATATTGCCTATGCTGCTCATCACTACACAAGACGATTGAATCGAAAATCGATCATGCAAACTGGTATGGCTACTTTTACACCAAGGACCATGCTGTTTAGGTGTGTCCAGGATCCAGAGCAAATTTTTTACCAAATACAAACCAAAGGTTTGATTGAAAGGCTTTAGGATTTTTTTCAATGGTGGTATCAAAGCCTTTCAATATTTTTAGTTGCTAGTGATTTAAGAGTATACTATTTTCTCAGCTGACCTGTCTATATTTTGGATTGATGGGCAAATAAATCAAAAGTTTGCCTTTCAATGTAGATAAATGCAGCACATTTTGGAATATATTTCTTCATTTACAGCAGATATAGGGTTCAAAATTAAGAATTGAATTGATGAAAACTGTGCTGTAGGTTTTTTAAATGTGTATGCACCTGAAATGAATTACCTACAATTTAAAACTTTATTTGCTATAAAAATTCCCTAACTAATGTTTAAAACCTGCATGGAGGCGTTGAGTTACATACACAGTTACTTCTGTAACTTTCAAAAAAAAACTCATACAAGTTAAACTTTAGCATGAAGATTTCCTAGCAGAAATTTTCATTTTAATGAAAATCTCTGTATCGTCTGCAAAAACAAAACAAAAACGAAAGCATCCTACCAGCCCTCTAGAAGGTTTCCAAATATTGTATATTCATGCAGTGCGTGTACATTTAACTGCTGTGACCATGCAAAAAGCTGCTGATCCTGGAAGAAAACTGGGTTAAGATGGAAGCACTGGTGACAAGGGAGAGCATGGTGGTTGCATGAAAGAAGATTTAAGTCTTGGGTTTAAAAAAAAAAAAAAAAGTCAAAACATAAAAAAAAATACGATACACCAATGTAAATCAGTTGCCAACATTGTAGAAAGTCATGCTTCTTTGTATCTATCCTCCTGTGTTTTAGTTGCATTACTTATTCATTGTACTCTTCCCTCACTACACAGTTTATCTGTATTCTGTTCACACCAGCTACTTCGCTATCATGACGTTACACAAGAATAACGATAGGTTATTCATGTTATTTTATTTTTATGAAACCTATCTAACCTACTAACCGGCCTTAACATGTAATACCAGAAAACATTTATACATGTGATAGCTGCTTTATTTACCATCCCCATGTGGTGTGTTGTAGGGAATGGAGTTATACAACATAGTTCAACATTAATGTCAAAAAAGCCAATACTTAACTAATTTAGTACAAGAAGCGGGTCAATTGGTCATTCATTCCAGGGAAGATGTACATTTTTCTGATGACACCCCCTCAAAAAAAAAAGAAACGTCTAACCATACGTATAGGTTGTTTAATTATTTGGTATCTAAAGTGAACTGGGAATCTTGACTGATTCTAGATTTCACATGATACAATGGATTATGGTAACTGTTTTGCACATTACATTTAAATGCAGATGGATAGAGATGGTCAATGAGAGATGAGGAAATGTTGACAATGGCTCGAGCCAGCCATAGATAGTGGGATGCCATGACATGGCAGTCACATGTCCGTGAAATCCGCCACAGATCGAAGCGTCTATGGCCAGCTTTAGTCTGCATACAATATAGTTGTATTTGTCTGCTATTGCCAATGTCACAATTTCGGCATCTCATTGACCATCTCTAGAAAGTTACTATTTTTGTAGGGTTTCCACCATACATGCTAACACAGGAAGAATGAACCAGTTAATCTTTCCTTGTTCTGGGGCCTCTCTCTTCCTCTTGTTTTTCCATATGGAGTAGAAGACTACAAAGACACTAGAAGAAAGACATGACTGGTTAACCATTGGTTTGTATTAAGTAAATCCTGACCTTAGGTTTTGCTATTTTTAAAAGAAAAATGTTAACCTCCCCAGCACCTCTCCAACCCATACTAGTCAGATTTGATTTTTGTGAAGCAGTATAAACTCATGCAAAGCTCCTATCGTGGTTAGTTGCCAGTGTTTCTGAAAGTCACAGATTACTGATCCAGAACCACAAAAAATGCTCTCTATGACCCCTCTCTTACTGTTACATTGCACTGAAGTCACCTTTTTTCTTCATTCTTAATGCTAATAAGTAGCCAATAGGCAGTGTTCTCCATATACATGCACTGACATGGACATCTGGAAAAAGACCAGCGAGAATTTGTCCCATCTTAAATACAATTTATTCTTCTCATATATTTCAGATTTCTTATGAATATTGCAATATTTTATTATTAAACATTATTCATATCACATAATCAAGGACTTGGAGGTCAACTATTGGACGGCCTGAGGGAAGTGGTACCGGGCAGCATCAAAACCCGTCCAAAATCTCTCTCCTCTTCGAATCTATAATAAATGTGCATCACACATGGGTCAATGGATGCCGCAGGGAGGGCTTCCTTATGAAGGGATAGGTCCCCTTGCGTGTGAGTCAATAGCAGTATAAACAGGTAGTCAACATGTGCTTGAAATAAATGAAATAACAGCATTTAACAACATCACAAACATTTTGCCAAATGCTCAAAATTCCTAGTCGACAGGCAACAGATCAATGATCCCAACCATGGTGAATGGAGTGACTTATGTTGGTATACACACATGCAGGGGAAGACTTATCCCTCCCTGAAGAAGCCCAGAGTTGGACAAAGGACCTACGTCTTAACTGCAGCATCCGTTGACCCATGTGTGATGCACATTTATTATAGATTGGAAGGGGAAAGGGATATTGAATGGGTTTTGATACCGCCGGGTACCACTTTCCTCAGGCAGTCCAATAGTAATTTAGCTTTTTTTTCATGCCAATTAAAGTTAGAGGCGGAATCTATTTATCTCCCACCTCAGCTTAAATGTGCTGCTGTAATTCTTGTCTTGGCTAGAAAAAGGTACAAGGAAAAAATATTTCACAATATTTCACAAATGTGCGGCCGGATATTCGTAATGCCGAATATTCGACAAAATATCACTGTGATTGGTTGCCGGCATGCATTGCGCATATCTATGCGCATCACAATGTGCAATACATTGAAATCTAATTGCTATTACTGCTCAGAAGTGTTCACGAATCTCAGCAAATCTTTGCACATACATATGCGCGATGTAAGGCCGTAGAATATCAACGAATCCAATTATTTCTAATTTCTGTGCAAACATTGGCGAAATTATGAGAACTATTGGACTGCCTGAGGAAAGTGGTACCGGGCGGTATCAAAACCCATTCAATATCCCTTTCCCCTTCCAATCTATAATAAATGTGCATCACACATGGGTCAACGGATGCTGCAGTTAAGACGTAGGTCCTTTGTCCAACTCCGATGTGTTTCGCACAGTTTCTGGGCTTCTTCAGGGAGGGATAAGTCTTCCCCTGCATGTGTGTATACCATCATAAGTCACTCCATTCACCATGGTTGGGATCAGTGATCTGTTGCCTGTCGACTAGGAATTTTAAGCATTTGGCAAAATGTTTGTGATGCTGTTAAAGGATGTTATTTGAAGCACATGTTGACTACCCGGTTATGCTGCTATTGACTCACCCGCCCTGCGGCGTCCACTGACCCATGTGTGATGCACATTTATTATAGATTGGAAGAGGAGAGTGATTTTGGATGGATTTTGATAGTGCCCGGTACCACTTCCCTCAGGCAGTCCAATAGTTGACCTCCAAGTACTTGGTTATGTGATATGAATAATGTTTTTAGTAAAATATTGCAATATTCATAAGAAACCTGAATTATACGAGAAGAATAAATTATATTTGAGATGGGACGAATCCCTTGTCTCAATTGTGGCACCCTAGGTCACAGTGTTGTGTATTACTTGACCCTACCAATAAGGGACTTTATCGGCATATAAATGTAACAAATACATTTATTTACATATAGTCAAACAAAAAAGATAAAAATTATGTATCACCCATCTAGAATGTAACATTACAGTTAGCTGGGGCTATGCCCTTAATAAATGTCTTATCCTAGTCTCGACGCATTTCGCGGTAACATAGCGCTTCATCAGGAGAGAAAAGACGATTTTTATCTGTAGGTATGGAGAGGGAAGAAAAAAATTGTGACCTAGGGTGCCACAAATGAGACTAGGGATTCTTCCCATCTCAAATACTATTTATTCTTCTCATATTTTGGGATGTTGGCACATACTTGATGCAATACGGATGCCCCTTAAACCGTAGATATATATTCTGGATTTCTCTCCTTGTACCTTTTCTAGCCTTGTATTTTGATGGGATGCACTAGATTTAAACACTTGTTATTACAACCCATGAGATGCTCCAACCTATTTTCTTCTAGGTAAGGGCTTGGTCCACTATACGTCGGGCCCCCTTCCACTAAGCCTATTGCTTAGTGGGGATCCCGAAGGAGCACATAGACTTTGCCTGCTCGGTGGATGCTGTGTTTAGACAGCAGATGCTCAACGCACTCCACTACGTTCAGCCTTGCATCGGCGGAACGGCTCAGTGCAGTGAAGACACAGCATCCGCCGAGCAGGTAAGTAAATGTGCTACGTCGGGATCCCCGCCATGCAATACGCTTAGCGAAGTGGGTCCTGACGTATAATGGAAACATAGCCAAATTCATAATAGGTGAATTGTTTTCCATGATGGCTACGGTTAAGCTGGTCATATACAGATCAATTTTCCATTAAACTGATTATTTAAATCAACCAATTGGAAATCAATTATTTTTTTCTTATTTATCAACCAAAAATCATGTAAATGGAACATAAAATTAATCAATCCATGATCAGGCATGTTGGAAATTTTCAGTCAATCTTTAAGTATCTTCTTTGTATTTCTTTGTAGGATCATACTTTGGAGCATGTGCACAAGGTTTTGGAAAGGAATCGATGGGTTCTGAATTTATCGCAGTGTGTGCTGGTACAACCTATCAATCTTAGGCTATGTTTCCACTTGCGATTTGCCTGTAGAATCGATGTCAATCGCCTACACTATTTTGAATGGGCTTGTCCCCATTAATAAGATCGCATGTGTTTTTTTTCCCTGATGACATGAATGGACGATGGCCCGCCAGTGATTCTGCAGGCGATTGAAAATCACAAGCGCAGTCGATTAATCACCTAAGTGGCAATATAGCCTTAAGCCTGCCATACACACGCCTATGTGTGTAGCAGACTAGTCCCGATATCTTTCCGGGAGTCTAACGTGATGACGTCATCACGTTAGCCTCCCATTACATTGTGGGGCCCCTGCAATCGGCCGGGCACCCTTTGTGTGCCGGCCATAAGCTGCAATGAAGACGCCGCTTCATTGCAGCTTATGGCATCGGCTTTCATCGGCTCCTATCGGCCAGAGAAGATCGGACATGTCCGTTCTCTGGCCGGCCGAGAAGTGGGGCGACAAGGATCTGTCGCCCCATGTGGGCACATGCCGATTAGCGGCCGTTTTTTAACCTGACCGACGGCGCGAGCGCGCACGCCCGTCGGTCAAATTAAAAATCGGCCGCTTATCGGCATGTGTATGGCTAGCATTAGACTGACTGTAGATTTTTTTATCACACAGCTGATCGAATCTGAGATCGATTGAGCAAAAGTCTATGCGTGTATGGCTAGCTTTATACAACCTACAAATGCATGAATAATAACCTCAGACCACCAAGACCATTCTAATAAGTAACCAAATCCTGCTAAATTGCTTTTATTCATCACACACATTGATCACATTGTTAAAACATCAAGTAGGTTAGTAAGCGATGTTTATAAAGGAGGATCTTGTATTTGGTTGTTATTAAAAAAAGGATGACTGAACTTTTGCAAAGACAGAGACAAATGTTGCAGTGAAAAATGCTTTAAGGCTTTTGTTCAATTTTCCACCGGCCCACAGCCTCAGTGATATGCAGAGGTGATTCGCACTGGGGTGACAACATTTTCATATCAAAGGAGGGGGCAAAATCAAACTCTACAACTAATGAATTTTTTTTGCGGCCAAATTACTTTCTTTAAATGCAGAAGGGGACTATAATTGTCCTCAACAACCACAGCTGCAAAGCCAGTATGACAGCTACAGCACAGTCTTTGGTTTGCCCCCTCCTCCCATGGTATGGTGCTAAGCTTACACATCGCTTTACCTGTAGCCATGTGTGGTGCTTGTGCTGGCTGCTTCACCATGCAGATTATCTCAAATACTGTATCAGGATGCAACAATAAGGTGAGAAGTACTGGGAATCTGATTCTCTATATGCCATAGCTAGGACAATGGTCAGGACTTCTGGGATAGTGTGAAATGTGGCTGGACAGCTGTGAGCACTACATATCCCAGCATACCTAGGGACAGTCATTATCAGTGTTATTGCAGTGAATAGCTAATGCTTAAAGCAGATGTATACTCAATATGGAATAAAAAAATATATGTAAAATCAAGTCTGACATACCACTGGTATAATGGTGGCTTAGGGCTCCATGATCCTAGAAAAAATACTTACTTACTGGTGCAATATCTCAAGTGGCCACTGAGGGCATTTATAATGGGTTTCCATGGGAATTTTTGTCTGTGTACCTTCAATGGAGAGCTGAGATCACAGAATTACACAAAGTGCTCTTATGACACGCGGCCGCACGTCATAAGAGCCAGCGGGAGGGGCTGTAAGGATTATTCTTAAATTACTTATTACAGATAATGTTTTTTAATGCTTTCCTCCCTATTATTGTTGCTTCTAGTGCCATTCATGCTATCATGTACTTCTGGTGGTAGGTCCGCTTTAACAATAATAATGCCAGGCATGTGTAAAGGAATAGATATGCTCCTTGGTATAGTTCAGTTTCTTGTCAAGGTAATGGTTTAAAGAACGTAAGGCAGAAATCCCCTCAATTAAAGGCTGCCTAAACTAAAACTAAAGCATTTTAATTTGTTTTATTTTTTACCATATACCATATTTTTCTGACTATAAGACACACCTTTTCACTCCCAAAATTGGGGGGGGGGGGGGGGG
>CM070032.1:209744504-209758045 GCA_036250615.1 Ptychadena robeensis
TGCCAGCCTCTTATGGTCTGAATACGTGACCACCATCCTAGCAAGAAGATTAGCTCCTGGCCCACGTCCAGATCTCCCAACTGAAATTTATTGTTTACATTAGCAGAGCCCTGCTGATATAAAATGTCTTGGTTAAAGCCCTCCTGATACAATACAGCAGAGATATAGATGCATCTCTTCCGTCTGTGTGTGCCTGTGTGTGAGCTGCAATCACGGTGCAGCTTTCACACAGCTTAGAGGGGAGACATGAATGCAGATTCCCCCGCGGCTCCCCTCTTGCCCGCCTGTGAGGAAGATGATGATGTGCCATTTTCAGTTGTGGTTGTATTTTGGTAGTGCAGAGGATTTTTCCTTGCCTTTTCCTGGCTTTCCTGCTCTAACAACTGAGTGTGTCTTATGGTCAGGTACATCTTATAGTCTGAAAAAATAGGTTAGCTTATAAAAAAATGCAGATTAAATAGATTTCTCACCATCTTGTTGTCTTTGCTGGAGAGATTGTGCTGACTTTCTTTTCTAATATATACACAGGAACTGAAGTGAAATCTCCTCCCTGGAATTAATTAATTATAATAGAAATAATATTAATAACCTAAATCACAAAAACAATTCCATCCAAGGTTACAGCTAATCAGAGCTTATTATTTACAATTTAAAACTTAAAAAACGCAGTCTCACATTTGGGGGTCGTTTATACATCTTGTACAGGCTAACAGCTGGGGAAATAATTAGAAATCGTCATATTTAATGTGCTAACATTTTCGAAAAGCTCACATTGAAAAAGTAAAATTCTCGTCCTCCATTCCAACTCCAGGGCCGGAGCGATCAGTTCTGCCGTCTGTAATCACTTTCATGTACTAGTTTCCTAATTTTTATATCTGCCCATATAATGCCATGTAGAAAATGTAATCTGCATATTTTGCTTGTTTCCTTGTTCCAGAATAAAAAATTGTCTTGCATATGTTTGATAAAAAAAATGTCTTATGTGGAAGGAAATGTCTTGTTCTAATCTTGTGGAAATAAAATGATTGGGAAGTTGGTGGGGGTGGGAAAAAGGCATATTTAAAAATTCTGATCAGGTTTGCCTGGTGTCTGCAGGAAGAATGCCTAATGGGTATATTTCCACTCTCTCAGCAGGATAATTCTTTGCATGAACCGGCTCCCAGGAGACATTGTTGTATGCTCGCTCCATGCAACAAAGTTGAAACAGCCGACTCACTGAAAAAAAAAAACATCTGCAGCCATTTCTGTAAAGTAAAATATTTCTTCCTTTTGGTAATTAGAAAGTTGTTTACCTATCTGTAGCTGCCTATGTATATATACTCACACATAGCAGGACTAATGCAAAGTATTGCTAAGAGTAAAGGTGGGTTTACACATGTAGATTTTTTCGTTCGATCAACGAAGAACGAACGTTTTTTGCTTGATTGAACAAAAATCTAAAATGGCCAATTTGTTCGATGGATTGTTCGAAAGGTCATTGAACATGTTGGTAAATTTTTATCTATCGTTGTAATTCCGAATGTCTTTTATTTATTATCGGGATGGATGAATAAATAATCTAATGTTATGCCTGCCATACACCCACAGACGGGTGCAGACAGACGAGCTCCGATGAGCCCCAGAATGCAACATGATGACGTCATCACGTTGCATTCTGGGGCTGCTTTAATCGGCCGGGCACCCTTTGTGTGTCAGCCATTACCTTCAATGAAGACACCGGTCTTCATTGAAGTTAATGGCATCGGCCGGCATCGGCCAGAGAACATCCGACATGTCCGTTTTCTGTCCGGCCAAGCTGTGGGGCGACAGGGACCTGTCGCCCCATGTGGGCACACGCCGATTGGCGGCCGATTTTGCCGCCGACGGACGCCGCGAGCATGCACGCCCGTCGGTCATCAGAAAAATTGGCTGCTAATAGGCGCGTGTATGCCAGGCTTTACATTCGATAAAATGAATGAACGATGTTCAGCAACGACATCAAACAAAAAATCTAATTGGCAGTTGATTGAAGAAAAAATCTACACGTGTAAACCCACCTTAAGCACATCTACCCAAATAAAGGGTCTTCAGAAAGCAAGAACTAACACATAAAAGGTTGTGCATTGTTACCCCAAGTCCCACCAGTGACCCACCTTTCAATGCTTCCCTAGGATCAGAAAACCTAAGTGAGAACTTTACATTTTATTTAATGCTGAATTCAGTTTTACAGTTTTAGTGGGTCCTGCAGATCAACTGCAAGGGTTAAATCTAGGTGAAGATGGGTGGAGTCTAGGAATCCTGCTCTACAATGCAGGACTGTTGGTATTTTATGGTACAGGATAAAGTCCGTCCTGCCAAACAGTCAAGCTTCTGAAAATATCCAAAACCTTACAAAAGGAGCACTTGGGGTGGAGTGAAGCCCAAGAGTGGCTAATAAATTCAGTGAAATGGGTGTAGAAGGTAGGATGTGTTACTTGTTGGGCTAATTGGTTACAACATATGTAAAAAATGAAAAATGGGACAAAACCAATATCAAAGCATTTGTAGCAGCAATATATGAATTGGTTTGTTCTTGGATCTAGAGACACTCCATGGCAAAATCTGAAGACTTACATTACAATCTGTATATAGAAATTACATTTTAATACATAGTTGTATGTGCATTCTAAAGCCGGCCATACACGCAGCGATCCTTACGCAATCTTTGAATGGGCCATTGCAGAGTGAAGAGAATTAGAGCGCATGCTTTCTGTGCAAACCGATACTTTGGATAGGTGCCATGGTCCCCATCCAAAATAATACTATTGGACAGAGAAAAACAGACATGTCAGCTCTCTGGCTAATCAAGATTTTGTTGCACAAGGCAGCTGCTATTGCCGCAAACGTGCACGCAGGTCGATCAGTCGCAAAATCACACGCGGATCTATGCATGTATGGCCAGCTTTACTCTCGTTACTCCTACACATTATTGAATACATATGCAATGTGCTATAGAATAATTTACATAATATGGAATAAAAGTCACCTAGTGTACACATACAGTATAACAGAATGCCCGTGCGGTACAATACTATTATCCAGGTATAATTAAACGCTTTTCTTGTGTTGATATTTTCTGTCAGACCTTTCAATATCAATGGGCTTCATCATTGTAGTTCATTTCAATGCATGAATACCCATGTGTGAACTTTTTATGTTCCATGTTGCTTTCCTTTTAGCAAGTTTGACCCAATATCCTATAAATGTTTTTTTTCTCTTGCATATTTGATGCTATTTTTGATGCTA
Organism: Ptychadena robeensis; assembly: GCA_036250615.1. Taxonomy (NCBI): domain Eukaryota; kingdom Metazoa; phylum Chordata; class Amphibia; order Anura; family Ptychadenidae; genus Ptychadena; species Ptychadena robeensis. The sequence goes on from CM070032.1 coordinate 209,747,769, forward strand.
TTTTTCTCTTGCATATTTGTCTTGTACTATGATCTTATTGAGTGCCCGTTTAACATTTTATCTCTTAACTCATCTTAACCTACCTGGCGATGTGATTTTTTTTACCTCCCTTCTGGTATTCTTTATTATTACTCATGGTAAACTTACCATATATGGGCATCAGAAATGTATTTCCAATGGCCAGATGTCTTCTCCCCTATCCGCATGCTCACCTGGGGAGAGAGTAGACTCCCCCCCTCTTTCTCCCCAGTAGTGGAGATGTTTGCCGGGGGGAGGCGGGGATGTGGATAGGAGGTGATATAGACCAGTGTGGGCAACTGAGTTGATATGGAGGGCCACAAGTGTGGCCCTTGGCATCACTAAAGGGCCACACATAACATCGATCCAGACCCTCCCCCCGTCGATATATCTCAGCAGGCGGTGGATCAGATCCAGACAGGCAGTCAAAACCCAACAGCACCCATCCCCCTCCTGACCTGGTTTCCCCTATAAACATTGAAATTTTACTGATGTAGGATGGCCAAAGTTGATTAGGAAAGCTGGGTCAGTGTGTGACCACTTCAGAGGTGAGTCGCTATGCCCTATGTGTTAACAGTTAGGTTTTGGGATGGCTGCATGTGCAAGGACCAAGATGGGTGGGTGGTTGGGGATGATGGTGTGGTGGGGTTGCGGGTTTTGGCGGCCAAACAATGCCCAAAGGGCTGCATGCGGCCCCCGGGCCGCAGGTTGGGGCACATAGTATAGACCTTTTGAGCAATCTATCCTGCCCCCCCCCCTGAGAGTCAGAGATCAGCAGGTCTCACCTCACTCACAAGCAACTCCACATCCCTTCCCCCCCAACCAACCTTCCCACCCCCACCCGAGTGAGGGGAGAGAGACTAGACTCAGAGAACCAGTGTATCAACAGTTTTACCTCACTCCCAGGGGGGCATGATTTAAGGACTCTGCAGTTAGGGGGGGGGGGGTGGCCGTCAGGAGGGGCCCAGGGCGCTGATCTACCTAGACCGCCCTGTCTGGGGCACATATTGCACGTCAGGCAATCAGTGACCACATCAGTGACACCCATGCTGCAACTATGCCTGTGTTAAACTATGTGATTCTGTTTAAATCCTTTTATTATTTCTGCGATGGGCACCGCAGCTTAACGTGCTGTGCAAACACCGGGGGGGGGGGGGGTTCCGCGCCATAGATCTCCATGTTAATGGAGGGGTATTGGTTTCCTAGTCCACACCGACCATGTGGATAGGGGTGGGCAGGAAAATCGAACAGTGTACTGTGTGCTCTAACGTGATCGCCTGTACCGCGCCGTTTTCATGGCCTGACCGCTATGGAGGTTAAAGCTGTACAGGAAATTTTTCAAAGATTACAATTTAACTTCACTCCAGGATTGTGAGGACTTGGTTGAGCAATACAGGAGAGCGGGGAGGGCAGCCACCATGTCCCGGGGTCAGTGCATGCATCCAGGAAGATGATGCTGAATGTACATTGGAGTGTAGCCTGGGGTAGATTTTCATGCCCAAAATCAGTAATAGTTTCAAGGAGGTTAAATAAAGATTATGCAAAATACAAACAAAAAGAAAATAAATGCATTGATAATGTTATGAAACAGCAGCATGCGAAAGATGTCACATCAAAAATTTGATTTAAACAAATGTTGTAATGAATAATAACATTTGTTCTTAATGAAACTAATTTAATGTCACAGTAGCTGCTAATTCTCTAAAGTTTTCTTTTTGCTAGCTATGAAAAATTAAAAAAAAAAGAATATATAAACATATTTTCATACAGCTCGTCAAAAATAATCACAAACATTCGGAATCTATACCAAACACAAGTAAGACGCGATATAAACTGTGAATGTAAGTATGATTGGATTCACATGACAGGTGGGGTGGAGTCAGTTGAGGTCAGGATAATATATTCACTGCAGTTAGAGCTGCTAATGGAATTCAGATGTGCAACCTTACAATGTGTAGGTCACATGTGATAGCCATTATCGCTTTATACTACAGAGCAAGCACTATATCCTTAGGCATATGGCAGGGGATTTAAAGGGAACCTGTAAAAGTTTCCAGTTACAGACAAAGTAGGCATTTCAAACCATTAACAGTATAAAGATATGAAATATCTGATATGAAGTATAGTGATTTATAAAAATCTAAGCTCTCACGGGACAGTCTAAAACATTTATCAAGGTGTTCATAGAGGTTTAATTCTAGTAACGTAATGTGTGTATAAAGGAACCCTTGAACATGGCCAGGCTGGCGTTATTGCAGAATAATCTGTAGCCTTAGGAACTTGAACTGGAAGCAAAAAGGTTGGAATTTACAAACTCTGTTATTTAAGTAACATTTTGTTCTCTTGTCCCGATTGTAAAATAGAGCTGCCCATACACACCCATGCTGCTAAGAAATATGATAAAAATATATATTATTAATAAAACATAATAGTTCACAAATATTTGGGGCATAATTATGGAATTTTCCCACATTGGTAATTAATAGAAAATTGGCCATTTATGCTAGCCATACACGCATCAACTTTGTTCTTGATTGATCTTGGGTTAAATTGGCAATTGTGCATTTGAATTATCAACTGTCAGTGTAACCTAAATCAATCCTACTACCACTTAGTGTGATTGATCCAGAACTGATTGATGACTTTCCAAAGCCCTTTGTGCATGCTCCATAATACGATCTGATACAAAATGTATCGAAATATCTAGAAAACCCATCAGATACTTTATGGATCGACTAATGTACCAACATGCACTAGCATGTCTGCCGGCCATAGACGTCTCGATCCATGGCCAGCTTGTAACAGACTCGACTACAGCAGAAGTTTTATTATTATTGGTGTTAATTGGCTACAATCTGACGGAATCGTCTGTGTTGGTTGAGCACACAGGATTCCGTCAGATTGTAGCCAATTAACACCAATAGTGCAAGAGAGCCCTCACATTGACAAAAGAGAAGTGTCCACTTATATTGACAATGAGTCAGTGGGAAGCACAGGTTTTACATTAGAGGTCAATGGGATCAATTCTTAATACATTGGTTGCTAGTGGTAAAAATATGTTGGTAGACATTAGCAGACATTTGTGGACAGTGAGAAGAACACTTTGATGATCAGTAAGAATAATATACCTTATTGGGTATACAGTGGTAAGAATGTTGTGTTGGTGGTCAGTGTGAAAAACAATCCTAAAATAAATGGCCATTAAGTCCGTCATGGACACGCCAATTACTGGCAGTAGTTGCAGGCAATCGACCGGCTTGCGCGCTCACGACAAGCCCATGGTGGTCGGTCGTCTGCAATTACAGGGGTGCTCTCTCTGTCAGATATCCTTTAGATCTACCAACAACTATGAAGTATAGGTTCCTCTGCGATTGAACACAGGTAGACTTGATGGTTTAGAAAGTCCCTCATATTACATGGTTTTGGTAAAACAAAAGGAGATCTAAAGGAAATCTGACAGAGAAATCTAAAGGTGTATGGGGACCCTAACACAAAACATTTGTGCAAATGGTTTACTTATCTAAAAGAGGATTTTAATCTGATTAGTTGCTTGAAATTGTACATGGCAAAAAGAGTAAAAAGAAAATGGAGCATGGGCACAAGAACATTCTCCGCTTTCCTGTAGAGTTATCCTTCATATGTTTACAAAAATAGAGAGGATACGGAGTGATAACTGACACAATGTCTACAGTGCTTATTTAAACTCTTTAATTATCTTTCGGCTGGTGTTATAGGAGACAACTGCAGGTGGCACCTTTGTGGGATGTAAAGAATGAGATGGGTTAGTTCAGCTGTAAAGCCCCCCATACACCACTTTATACATTTTCCTACCAACAACTATGTAGTAAAGTGACCTCCCTGATAGAATACCTAGTGATTGGAAGGTTTGCACAGCTCCTTTTATTACATGGTTTTGGTAGAAGAAAAGTTAATTGTACAGAAATTGTATGGTAAGATTGAAAGGTGTATGGTGACCTTAAATTTCTATAGCTTTTGTAACCATCATTTTGTTGTGCATTTTACAGAATATCAGGTGAACAGTTGGGGATACTGCTGTATTTACTTTCAAAGGGTTTTTTTGGTTGAGCTGTAATCATGTGGCACAATGATCCAGGTGTAGTTGGGTGGCAACACTGCAGAGGAAGATTATGAGGCAGAACATTGCAAGGAACTAGGTACCATATTTTCTGGAGTATAAGATGCTCCATTGTATAAGAGGCACCTTATGATTACTAAAAAATATTGGTGAGCTGGCCATTCTGCTGGTCTGAGCTCCGTGATCCTACTGGCAGAGGGGAAGTTAAAGAAGGAGAAGGTGGATCATTCTTCTGACAGCTTTTCTGCCTCCCCCAACTGAGCTAATTGGTGCTTGGCCAGTGGGCGGATAGTGAAAGTGCAACACGGCCCAAATAGTCTCTGGGGCTGCAGGTGGTCACGCATTCACACTATAAGTTGCACATGGTTCGCCCACTAGAGCTGGTCTAATTTTTTGACTAGCTGACGTGAGCTGATTGCAAAGCCTCTGAAAATGGAATTATTACCAAAATTACTGGAGATTTAGAGAAGGGCTGTGGAAACATTTGAAAACGTTTTTTGCTCTAGCACATGTAGTTTTGCATAAATTCATAAGTTCAAAATCAAAGTCGAAATTCCAATTTTCTTCATTTTTTCTTGACTTTGAACTTAATTTGTGCAAAAACAATTTGTGTTAGAGACATACTTTTTTTGTAGTATACCCCCAACCATTCTCTACATCTCCAGCAAGTTTGGTGATGATACCATGCTCAGGGGCTTTGCAATTAATTCGAAATCGTCGAAAAAATTATTCGACCATCTCTACCCCCCACCCCTGATTTGGGGGGGGGGGTGCATCTTATAGTGAAAAAAATATTTACAGTTTTAAAAAAGTGTTTTACACTAAAGGAAGAGACATATTTATTTGGGATCTTGAAAAATCTAGGTTTGTCAGCCAAACTTTAATAATTAGCACTTTTGTCTGACAATAATTTGTGTATCCCCCTCCTCTGTTAAAAGATTCACCACAAACATTTTGTTCTAAAGGCTCCCATACACAGGTCAGTTTCCCACCGGATTCCGGGACGATCGATTCCGGGCGCGTGCCCGCGAAACGATCGTGCCGGAATCGCGTGCAGCCCACCTTGTCCGTCCGATCGGGTCCGACCGATCGGGGGCTCAGAATCGGATCCGCCAGAGAACCAACATGTTGGTCTTTCGGGTCCGATTCTGCCCAGATCAGCGGGAGTTGCATTCCGGGAGGTGATCAATCGGACACGGATCCGGCAGGACAAGGTGGTATGCAGCGATCGGATTCCTTAATTGGCCGATCGATCACACCTGAGGATCCCGGCGGAATCGCCGGAATCGATCGGATGGTGAATCGATCGGACATGGAATCCGTGCAGTGTATGGCTAGCTTAAGAGTCTGTACATTGAAAAGACTACATTAAGGATAAAAACATAGGAATGATTGATCTGGCATTCCTTTCATTATATTTGCATATGAGTCTGCATTAAATGGAATGCCGCAAAATCCCTGCTTAATTAGAACACTCCTTTGCATGGCAATCAAGTTGATTATCAGATCGGTGTTTATAACAGGAGAGCTGTGCCATAATTAAAGAACAAGGCGATTCACCAACACTACTGAATAAAATGCACCACAGGCTGCATAGAACGTATGCAAGGACTACCATCATCATGATCCTGTTAACCCAATATGATTTAATTAATTAAAACGTGTAATTAGTGAAATGCAATCAATGAAAACACTCGTTACCATTTCACAGATGTGTTATCATCAGGGCTGTTGCTGCCTTGAAACATCGGAAAAAGCTTGTCTCAGGTGATGCACTTTCAGGACAGATTGACATGAAGTTCATACCTTTCACCATGTTCCGCAGATGCTTCCTGTCTATGAATGGTGATGGATGAACTCATGTGAGTTCGATCTGCCAGTGTATTCACCAAGCCTGGAAAATAGTCTGCAAATGTGATCCTCTCTGTGAACCACATTGAAGTTAAAGGAAGGTTACTTTACCATTCTTTCTTTCATATTTTAAAGTGACGAGATGTAATTTAAAAGAAAATATTAAAAATCAGATAGATTTTCCATGAATAAAATTTTTATTTAGACAGGACAACTCATTTTTAGAGTTGGGAAGTTATTTATATACACAGTTCCTTACAAATGGGTAAGATTCCATTTGTAACTTTAGGCTTTATGCATCCTGTTTATGAAAAAAAAACTGAGTAGGGTCCAACCTAATACTAATAACAAACCTTCTTTAGGCATGGACACTGGGAGCATGGAGGGGGCAACTATGGGTGGCCCACCTCCTTCACCTGCCTGACCACTAGAGATTTTCCTGATCAAATGTCATTTCGATTATGACTTTTCATACAAATTTTCGACTGCAACATTTCAACTTATCGTTTTCTTAATAAGCCTGGAGTTTTCATTTGATATTGTTGATCGCACATTTTTATTCTAATCACAAACTTTTTTGCGAATATCGGAACAATATTCACAAATTATCGCAAAATTTTCAACTAATATTCACGATTAACACTATAACTGGCCATAGATGTTTAGATCTCCCTGAGATCGATTTGTTATACGACCGTGACATGTGATTGAGTCTTCAATTATATGTTGTACATCAATTGAAAAATGCAAACTTTTTCGGGATCCAATGTATTACTGATTAGTGTTGAGCAGCATATGGTATATTCGAATTCGCGTAATTTCGCGAATATACAAAGAAATATTCTAAATTCATAAAATTTGTTTCGTCTGTATTCTATTGCCTTACATTGTGCATGCCCGTGCGCAATGATTCACAAAGATTTGCAATGCAGCTTTACAGCTTCTCTTGCTCATTCTGTGATCTCTGCCAGCGAAGCGAAGTGTGTATTGCGCATATCCATTCGCAATGCGCACAAATATGCGCGATGTATGCCGGTAAAAAATGTTGAAGCATAATATGACGAATATCCGCCATTGCAAATATCTGCGCGCACATTCGCGAAATATTGCGAATTCTCGAATGACGGATATTCGTCGAATATATTGGAAATTCAAATATTCTCGCTCAACACTTTTACCGATTAATCGGTGATGCAAGTAATGATTAATCATGGTGATCGATCTCACAGAAATCGCACAGTAAATCGAGACGTCTTAGGTCAGATTTAAACATATTTTTTCATTGAAATTTTGGGTTGATTTTAGACTTTTTCATCGTCTTTTTTGCTGAGAAAGTCTAAAATCAAAACATAATTTCAACAAACATTGAATTTTCTACTTAAAATTTGGCATTGCGAATTTTTCTAACATCCTACTGACCACCCATCTCCTTCAATGCCCGCCAAAAGCAGACCAAGGCCATACCTCAACTTGGGGTTAGCACTATGCTACGGTAGAAAGCCTCCTTCCTACACCATGGTACGGCGTTGTAGGGTTTTGAGGGTGAGGGAGTAATAATGAATATACCTAAAACTTTAAATGTGATTCTTGGAGAATATTTTTTCTTCTCTTTCATTTTGACTCACTTAGGGCATACTTAACATAAACCCACCCTTGACCCCTCAACAATTGATGTAACATTTTTAGGTGCTTGCATTAACCTGTCTGGCGTGCATGGTACCTGTTATAACGAGCTTATCTAATATATTTCAGAAAGCCTCCTTCCTACACCATGGTCCGTTGTTGCAGGGTTCTGAGGGTGAGGGACTTGAAGTATTAAGAATTCAACTTTATTCTTCTCTTAAAATTTTTTCTTTAAAACTTAGGACATACTTAACATAAACCCACCCATGACCCCTCAATAATTGATGTACCATTTGTAGGTGCTTGGCTAGCGTGCATGGTACATTTTAATGTAAAGTTGTCCTTGATACTTGCTTATACTGTATAAGCCTAAATTTGTAATCGTCATATCTAATATATTTCAGCAGCAGAATGTACAGAAACAAAGGTGAATAAAAGAATTGCACACAGAATGGTAGACATGCGTTGGGTGACCTGAAAGTGTGGACTTTAAAAGTTCTCTTACGTTAAGACTTAAAAAAGAAAGCACACAGGCATGTTTAATTCTTGTAAAATACTCCTCTTATCATCAAGTATCTGAATGAATTTCTTAGTCCCTAAATGAAGCAATGCGGTGTCCTTATTTCCCAGCCTGAGGCAGCAGAAAGGCTGACATCAACGTTAAGCTCTGTTCTTTATTCCAGACGGGAAAATCTAGGATTTCATGTAGGGGTAACCTGATCCCCAGACAGACAGATGTCGTGACTTCTCAACTGCAAAAAAGCGGGCATGGAGTACATTTGCCAAAAAAATACAGAACACTATGCTCTACAGCTAGTTACATTAAGACAGGTTCTCTTTAAATGAGAAAGTCTTAAAATATAAGAAACGTCTGCTGCATTCTTTTCTAACTCACTGTATCCCAGTTCACATGAAAATTTGACATGAAGCTAATAGGATCAATATATACAACATACAAGATTCATAAATAAGTCATGGCAAGGGTGGTAAGTCTAGCATTCCATAACAAGATGATTCGAAATATTACTGTTGGCTATTTTGTGTGTTATTGGACTTTGTAAATTGCTCTTTTTTCCTATTAAATAAACTTCCTAATCTGCCAGTATTTGCAGGTAATGAGACGCTGTTTATTCTCGTCTGGTCAGAATCTGCGTCGTGACTGTCTCTTAAAGTCTTGAACCTTACTTTGCTTAATTTTTTATGTTCCAGATGATTAGAGAGATGCAGCATGTACTAATTACCCCGAAAACTAAAACCAGTTTCTACAAAGAGTGAACTACATCACCATGCCAACTGAGATTTTCTAGATTTCACTTCATATACATTTTTCTCATGTTAGAATTCCCTGAAGCCAAACGCAGCACATTTTCAACTGAAACCCATTTTAAAGTAAAACATTTGGTTGATATATACCTTTCTTGGTTCCCTTATGCTTGTTTTTGAAGTTATAAAGGTTGGGTTTAAAGAGTATATTCCACTTTTGTTTCTTGTGCAATGCTAAGAACTGTTACATAAGTATTGCAGGCTGCAATTACTTTTGATTTTCCCTAGCCATCCCCAAAAATTATTTTTCTCCCTGGCTTCAAGGCCAAAGCTTCATTTGTTTCTGAAAACATTTTATTGAAATTTTCTCATAATAGAAAAGAGAAGAAAATTAGTTTTTTGGAAATTATACAGCGCCATGCTTACTGCTCCAGTGATTTGGCAGTGAGTCTTACAGCCCCCCACACTTCTGGGTTTAATTGGAAGTGCCGATGCTCATCGAAACCCCTCAGATACTTGTACGATCGACTAAAACTTAACAGCATATCCTCTCATTTTTTTTCGATGGATTTTATGTTTGATTGAAATTGTTCAATCACTTTTTGTCGATCATACCAAGAGAGAGGGAATCAATTTCTGTAAAGAATAAAAATAATTAAGCTATGTTTAAACCAAGCACACCATTGTTTTTCTTGTGAAATTCCCAATACGTTTGATGTGTCACATGACCCTCTTCCTATTGAAAAAACAAAAGTTGGATTCAAAATGGCGGACTTCAAAATGGCCGCCATGGTCACCGCCCTTCTTGAAAAGTTTCCCCCCTCACATATACTAATGTGTCACAAACAGGAAATTAATATCACCAACCATTCCTATTTTATAAAGGTTTATGCATATAAATGGCCCACCCTGTAGTGTGCAGGAGCTCTTTTTGTCTTGTCCTAAATAACCTTTTGAAATTAGTTGCTATTACTCTAAAGCCCCCCATACACCTTTAGATTCCTCCATACAATTTCCATGAGACCTACCAACAACTATGTAGTATAGTGACCTCCCTGATAGAATACATAGTGATTGGAAGGTGTAGAAATATTACATGGTTTTGGTAGAAGAAAAGTTGGTTGTACAGAAATTGCATGGTAATTGTATGTGGTGTATGGGGGGCTTTACTGGTTAGCAACCATACCAGACTCTGACTTTTATCTATTTGATGTTTGCCTTGACCTTAGCTCTTACTTCACTCTACAGCTAGCCATACATCTTTAGATCTCTCTGTCAAATATCCTTTAGATTTACCAACAACTACGTAGTGCCGGGTCCTCTGCGATTGATCACAGGTAGGCTTGATTGTTTTGAAAGTACCTCTTATTACATGGTTTTGATAAAACAAAAGGAGATCTAAAGGAAATTTGACAGAGAAATCTAA
>CM070032.1:209761401-209780544 GCA_036250615.1 Ptychadena robeensis
CCCCCCCCCCCCCGACCCCTCACTCATGAGGCAGCCCGAATTGGTCAGGCTGAAGAAACATTGTCACATGGATAAGTGGTGTGGTGGGAGATACATTTGGTAGGTGACCGCCGGAAGGGCAAAACTAAAAGGCCCACCACATCTACGAAAAGGTGCCCAACGATCCTCTATTTAGGGTTTCCAGAATTTCAAGTCGCCCCAAGTCGCCCCTCATCTGCTCCAAAAGGTACCACTCAGTGTGTCGGATGGCTTCCATAATGTCATGGAGCTGGGAGTCTGTATATTCTGTCAGTAGGAATGTTTTCCAGACCCTAAAGAATTTTTTGTACGGGCATCAACATCTTGTTCAACAAAGAATTTGTCATAGAACATATACTGTTTCAAAAGTGCTATGAGGTCAGGTAATACGGGAGGGGAAGGGGAAAGGGAAAGCCATCTTTTGAGAATTGCTTTTTTCGACCCTACCAAACAGATCATTTCCCACTTGCTCAGAGGGGGTGCAGAGTCGTCGTCCATGGAAATGGGGGTATGTAATAGATGTGTAGGTATATCCAGGACCCTGCATCTTTTAGTAATGGATAACTCTGTTTTTGAGTGGGATTGTTTGATCATGCTCGAAAACAGGGATGGCCGCATTAGATATGCACCAGATAGATAGCCGTGAGCAGGCACGGCGCTCAAAGTGGCCATCGATCTAGCCCATATTTATGATTGAACAGATAAACTGGACTTTGTTTTATTTGTGAATACAATATACAAAAGTACACATGAGACTTTAGTTATCTTATTTCTCTTACACTTCACTTTCTATGCTTGATTGTGCTATATGCATTAAAGAAACATTGACTCAAAATGCACACTATGTCCGCATTTCACTTTCTGTGTGTTCAGGAATTCTTGATGCCGGAAAATGTAAGTACCTAGGATTAATATCCCATTTTTACAACAAACTTTGTACAAAGCCAACAATTTGGTGTGCATTCAGTAAAAAAAAGTGATAGAACACAGGTAAATGTAATGCTCCACTGAAAACACTGGATTTAATGCAAGCAGTCACTGTGCGAAGAGTTCCATGTTTTACAACCAAGATTTCCCATTATTCGTAAATGGTTTTCCCATTCAAGCTTTTTTTTTATGTATTTTTGAGGTTCCCCTTTCTCAGGCCTCCTATTCCATCATTCACTAAAAAGTCTTGAATTCCCCTTAGTAATGGTAATTATAAACATATGCTTCCAGCCCAGGCTTCCATTTGACTTGCAGTGTACACGTTAAAATCCGACCACTTTTTTCAGCTTTTCGCATTGCATTTCACATTCCTAGGTTGGGCTCCCTCTTGGTTATTAAAAAAAAAAAAACATGTCCTGTTTTAGAACACACAGAGTTCTGCAGCCAATATATGTTTTGTAATCACACAAATTCAAACTGACTTCAGCCTTACATGCTTTAATATGGAGGAGCTTTATTGGTTAGGACGTCGGGTTCATTCTATTGGGTAGTATTGTGTTACACTATACACACAAACATGCACACACAGCCATACAATATTCACACAAACACACACAGCCATACACTATACTCACAAACATACACACACAGCCATACACTATACACAAAAACTTACACACACATAGCCATACACTATACACACAAACATACATTATACACACAGCCATACATTATACACACAGTCATGCATTATACACACACGACATATATACACACACACAGCCATACAATATACACACAAACAGGCACACACAGCCATACACTACAAACGCAAACTTTTACAATAATTTAGCACTAAAGTGTTATTAATTGGACTTGCAGCAACTTACTATAACTTTCCTAAAACACACACTTATGATGTTGTAGAGTTGACTGGGGCCACTCCAGAATCACCATACTTGTATTGCTGATAGGTGCTGGAACAAGCCGCCACCGCCTCCATAACATGGAAGTCATAAGCACCACCCCCACACCTCATTGTGGGCCCGTAGATACTCTCAATCTCCATGGGCTCACCTAGGATAGGTGAGTATTCCTGAATGTAGCTCAGGGTGTTGCCCGAGTGTGCGAAAAGGTATGCTCAAGAGGTTTAAGCAATATATGATATGCCCAACCTCCTGTTGATGTAGCTGAGTGTAATAACGCAATGTCCACACACACTGGTAGAATGCAAGGAAAACATTTTACTTCTATAAACAGTCTTGAAGCCAGGGTTACTTGAAAGGGTACAGTCCATGGGATACAAACAGTTTGTTTGTCTGAGGCTCTAACCCAGTAGTAGCGGTGATTATTTAGTAGTAAGGAATAATCTCTAATCCCAAGGCTATGTTAAAAGGAGATTCCTCCTATTTCAACTTTAGCCTGCTAGACAAATGACACTCACATAGTAATAATAATATCTGAAGTCTCTCAAGCTTGGGCCCAATTCCATGGGGACATCTTGGCAAAGTTCAGAAGACCTTGGAACAAGAGCTGCAAGATAGCAGGAAGTGTGCACCACAAACCCCTCCTATCAATCATATTTATACCCTGTATGGCACATCAGCTCCTCCCGTTTTACTGATGAAAATGTTTCTCTTTTTGCTATACTTCCATACAATTATATGTAATGCCAATTTATTTTCTTTTGGATCAAGTATTGGAGAGATGCATCTCTGTTTATTCTTTCTGTTTCCATGGCTTTACTATGCTTGTAAGGTCAACAGAGCACTTAGGCTTAGGTTCCACTATGCATGAAACCCTGCATTTGACATACATCAGACACAAATAATGACGCATCCATTGAAAGTCAATGGATGTGTCTACACATCTGATGGTGTTATCCGTCAGCTTGCGTTGACATTAACGCAGCGTAAGTCAACGCAAGTATGGGTGCGTTGGCACACCCATAGAAAATGAATTGAGTCCATTGAAACGCAACAGTATAATGCGTTGATCAATCCATTCATGGTAAAAAATAAGCACAAAAAAGTTGACATGTTACAAATGGATCCCTAACCGAATCCAAGGCGGATTCCTAACACATGGTTTATTGTATCCTTAACGCATAGTGGAGCCTTACCATGACCGTGCTTTTGTCAAACTTACCTCATCCACTGCAGATTGGTCCCTGTCATTGATAGATTTTTTGTCTTTACTTCTTCATTTTACATCTTCTTTTTTCAGCCATTGGGTCCCCTGTGATCATAAGAAAATGTCTCATAATTTAAACTAATTTAATTGGGAATAAATTCCAAAGCTCCTGAACATGGTATCAGCACCAACAGTTGCTGGGGATGTACAAAGGGTTGTGGGAATATTAACGTACAAAAAAGTATTGTTCCAGCACATTCAGTTTTTGTATAGATAAAGTAAAAATTTGACTTGGAAATATTTGAACGTACTTTGTACAAAAACTACATGTGCTAGTGCATTACTTATTTGTCTCCACAACCCTTTTCCAGTAATTTTCGAAAAACAAAAAATGCATATCTATAGTGATAATTTACCTCCCTAATTTCTTTAGTCTACCATTTGGCTCTCCTTAAAGCATGCTAATTATGCTGTACCCCTCCACCCAATAAACCCCTCCACCCAATAAAAAATAACACAAAACCTGTTATCAGTAAAACCTCTTTAAAGGTACCCATACACGTTGCGATTTTTCGTGCGATTTAAGCCCTTCCGACCGATCCGGTCGGTCGGGTAGGTCGATCGTTCGGGATTCCTAACATGCAAATGTAGTCCGACCGATGCTGTTTTTAGAAAAATCGGCCGAAAAGTCGGTCGGGTCCCGAATGAGGATGCCTGTAATTTTCGGTAAGTCGGCCACTTTTAAAAGATTCCCAATCCAACCAGCCGATCGGTTGGTCGGGCTGTGAATAATCGGGGCCGAAAAGTCGGGCATCTGACGACTTTTAAAAATAGCACTAAAGCAAAAATCGGGCGTCGAAATCGAATATCGCATCGGTCCCCAAAAAATCGCAACGTGTATGGGTACCTTAAGATAGGGGTATTTTCTTGATAATAATTATTTAGGCCCAACGTTAGGAGAATTAGAAGCCCTACAATAGTTCTTCTTTCAGTAACTCACTACAGGACAAACACAAAACAGAACTGGGTGACTTGCCAGAAAAGTGCAGTTATTGTTTGACCTGGGCAGGGCTGATATGTACGGTAAGAGAAACACCCCACTACCCCCTTAAATCCCCTTAACATGAATACATGAAAACACATTGTAATGAAAAAGTGGGATTTCATATAGGCCACAGCTTTAATGAGAAAAACAATATTACAAACATTATGTCCCTGACAGTGTCCACCCCATTTTTTATAATAAAACTTTATTTTACCACAAAAATAAGCCACCAGCCTCAAAAACTTAAGCAGAGGGGTGGGTACCCAAAGACATAGAAAAAGGCCAACTGCAAATAAGTGAACAGCAAAAAAAAACAATAAAAATACAAAAATAAAGGGAGGGAGAGTGGGTCACGTTGTCTCAAAAGTGGAAGGGGCTAAACTAACACCTGAAACTTAAACTAACTGCAGCCCACCCCCTACTGCCCAGCATTTTTCCTACATAATTTTAACTCCTCCCTTTACCCAGCCCACCCAGTCAAGCAACCCTCCGCTGAGAATGCCCCTTCGGTTTGGGTTGTTCATTACTAAAATAATGACACATTTCAGATTTACCATGCGTAAACGTGATTAGCAAATGAGATCAACTTTCTGGCACTTTCTCAGTTTTCTCTCACTTTCACATTTACTAGTTTGAACACATTGCCACTATCATAGTGAAAATAATAGAAACAATAAAAAGTGGTGTAAGTTTTAGAACTTTTGCTTTGGCATTTTAAAATGAAGAGCTGCCAACAATTACACTCAGTTTTAAAGCCCCCATACACGCATAGATGTGCAAATGATCCCGGAGTGACTGTTTGCAGCGTAATGACATCATCATGCTGTGGCCGGTCGTTTGTGGATTGGAGCACACCTTTTCTGTGCCAGGGAAAAATAGACATATTCTTGTCCGTATCCAAAGAAACGTGTTCGGACAGAGAAAAACGAACATGTCTGTTCTCTGGCCAATTGTGATTTGGGCCACATGGATCGGTCGCTCCAGGTGGGCAGCTGCGATCCACGGGCAACTTTGCTGTGGGTTGATGGAACATGCACGCCAATCGATCGGCTGCAAAATACCCGGCGGAACAATGGCCAAACATTAAAGTGTCTGTGGCCAGCTATATGCAGTGGTCAATGGGTATCCAATTAGCTAAACAATTTATTGATAATTTACCAGGATACTGCTCCCATCAACCAGAATCATCCAGTATAAAGTCCATATTTCTCCCTGGAAACCATCAACCAAAACTGAGGTCATGCTAAAAGCCAGAACGATTTTTTTTCCCCTTATGGTGATGTAAACACGTATACCAAGATTACCATTGTTCACAATTATATGAGCAGAGTGGTGGTAATAGATTACAAGCAGATGATTTTGTGAGCCAAATCTCACATTAAATATGAATTAAAGGCAAACGTTAATATCTAATACAATGGTTTGATACCTTACCCAAGATCAATAGGCAGACATGTATGTAGACTTTTTGTGATATAACAATTATTTGTCAATCATTGTCATGATTATCAGAATAAAATGTCACACCACAGTCCAGAGGTTCGTAAACGACATTGTATGCTTTATTTCTTCCAGAAAACAATACACAAAATAATACTTTGCAGTAAGTGTAAAAACATTGCAAAATATGAGCATTAGAGGACTCTTTTAACGTCAGCTATTGAAATTCCGCCAAACAAGCAGTATTGGCTGGGAGTGTAGCATCTGTTATGCCTGGCTGTCTGGGAATGTAAGGGTTAACAGCAGAGCTTGTTAGAAGAAATCCATTGTTCATGGCTGTGCAGAGGATTCTCAGTGCAGCTCTTCAGGGCAGACGCTCATTGGATTATTCTTAACTCCTTCGCTGCACATTTACAAGAACCTATGTTATCCTCATTGATGGACATTGTCGTTCCTGTTTAGGAGGAATTAGTGTTTTCCAGTATTTCAGCAATGGTTTAGAGGATTCCACTTTCTGGGTATCTTTAATAAGATTATATACCATGCCTTTATTTTGGATGAATCTACTTTGCATTTATCAATGTCAACCTATTACGTAGTACTTCATTATTGTCCTATTTTGTACATACAGGCCACTGTCATTTTAGGTGCCGTAGCGTTATATAGACTGCTTTATACATTTAATGGCCAAAAAGTTTGAGTTCGGATTTTTTTTACTGACTAATACTGATAGTGTTACAGCATACAAAGACATACTTGTCACAATTGTGGGCTTTTAAAATTGTAACAGTTTGGAGAAACATACTTTCCATTTCATCCTGACTGAGCCTTTGTGCCTCTACGCATAAAGCAAGGTAAGACATGGTATGATGAATCTGGTGTGAAGGAGCTCATCTAGCCTGCATGGAGACTTGACTTTACCTCCATTGAACACCAAATAGGGATGGATTAGAATACTAACTGCAAGCCAGGTCTTCTCATGTGATCTTGATATCTGACCTCACAATACATTCTCCACAATTTTATGAGAAGATGTGCAGAAGTTGTTATAGTTACCCTACTTCCTATCCTTATTACTCATTTCTTCTCAAAATTAATCAAATCTTTCCATTTACATAATAAAATGTGTTTTAGAACCAGTGCGATTATTGCAATGCACATAGATTGTGTCTAGTGGGACCAGGTGGTAAGCTGCTTAAGGGTCCATTTATCAGGATACTGCTCCCATCTACCAGAATTAAGGACCCCATAGAGGTCCTATGGGACAGCAGCCCGAAAACCTGCCGGCGGACGCCACTTCAGGTCGGTCACATTAAAGGGTCATTTACCTGGTGAGCGCCAAGTAAATGACCCTTTAACGTGACCAACCTGAAGTGGCCTCTGCTGGTCGGGTTTCAGGTTGATGTCCCATAGGACCTCTATGGGGTCCTTAATTAGACGACCTGCAGACACCTGCCATTTTAGGCAGATGACCGCAGGAAGTCGTTTCTCATGCGGATGAGGGAGAGCACTGCCACTTCCCGAGCTGAAAGCAGCAGACAGTGTAAATTCAGCCTCAGATATCTTCCAAAAACTCCACAGTAGTACCCAGTCCTCCAGAACTCCTCCCAAGCCATGATGATAGGCTTAGTTTTTGGCAAAAGGTAGGGGAATATCAAAATGCCAATCTGGAGTACTGACTGGGTATACTGCATTTGCATAGAGACCACCCAAGATAACCTCTATGTTATTCTGAGGTTATCGGAGAAGTGGACTCAAAGCAGTCAAATCAGAGTAACCAACAGTCTAGATCACATGTTGGAAATATTTTTTGATCGTGGGCCACATTGGCTTCTCAAATTTGATAAAAAGGCCGGATCAAGAGTCTGTAATGGCCGATTAGCCATAGGTGTGCCATTTCCATGCAACCCCAGCATTAATATTAGTGATGGTGATGTGTAATAGGCAGCGTGTGACATTGAAGTTGTTATCTTTTCCTGCACTTAAAATGAAATGCCCATTCATTGCAATGAGCAGAGATAATCATGGTCACATTACTGCATCATCCCCGAGGCAACGTTTGGACACCTCTAGGCATTATGTGCACTCATTGCAGAGAACAAGCGGAGGGGAACATCTTTTCAACACAGTGACAAAGGGTCGGAAAAGAAAGCTAAACGAGTTTGCCCACCCCTGGCCTAGAACCTCACAAAGAATGGATGCATTCATATACCCCTGTAAAGCATTTACACTGTACCTATACACACCTGTCCAGAGTCCCATCAAGTACCTGTGTAGAACTTTGAAAGCTAATACACACTGCAGACAAAGACAACCTCTATAAAGGAGGTCTTCGTTCTGCACAGAATTATAGAATGGAGACATTGACTTGCAAGCTGTCCCTTTTTTGTTTCCATCAATAGACACATGCTGGAGCAAACAGATTGGAGTAAGTAAAACATAACTATACCAATAAAAATACCCTTGCCCTAGTGTCCAATTTTACACTAAAATAAATGATAAAGCTACAAATACAATCAAATATCAAACAAGTAGATGGTACATTGAATACTTGTACATTATCATATTATTGATCATATTATTGACTATTCAGAGTCCCATAATCGTATAATTAATGTCTCACACTGTCCCACATATAGTTACATATATACATAGCTTCCCTTAATATTACAAATTAAGGTAGATTGCATTGATTTGATTTGATTGATTAATGGTTTGATAATGGAATGACAGAAAGGTATTGGAAGGATAAAACAAAGCTTCAACACACGATTTCATCTAACAACAGAGAACTGGAATCTCAGCATAGTTCTTGCTGAAAAATATGGATAACGGAGCCTGGTGGAAAGACCTAGGAGTCCCATTTTGGGTCCCCAAATATGACAGCTGTTGTTTAAGGCTAGCTGAGAAGAAGCACAGACAAATACAAAAATTTAGAATTAATGCCAAGGCATAGAATCTAATACACAATAATGTGAGACCTTTTATGCAATATGGACTACTTCAAAATGGGAAGCAATGTCAAAAAACTGTTTAAATATTCTTTTGCAAAAATCTAGTCTCTGGCACAACACGGCCATTAGTCTGTTCCCTGTTACATATGGCATATTTTCAGTCCAAGAATATAGATCTGTTTTATACCATCAACCTTGTGCAATATTGATATCCATGCCTTGTGTATTCTCTTGGAAGTCCCATCAAAACTATCATGCATTCTCCTGATGAAGTTTTACTGTTGTAAAACAGGGTGAGTAAGGAGCATAAATTTGGAGATTTGTTGAATATTAAAACAAACAACATGCAATGTATACACCATACATCTAATATGGGCTATTGATCTAGAAGATTGACTTATGACTTGTTACTTTTGTCTCTGTACTATTGGTTATGGTCAGATAAAAATGGTGCCCTTTGTTCTAAAGTCCTTAATATGTGTTCCCTGATGCTTTAATAAAAATGTCATTGTTGATTGTTGGGCTTCTTAAATGTCTTATTATGATGGTGCATGGCCTGTTCCAATGGGCATCCAAGATTTCAGACCTGTAGATGATATTATGAGGATTATAGATATGTTGTGGTAGATCTGCATAGATATAAGATGGTGATTGAGAACCATTTATTTATAAAATATAGTCCACCTTGGCCTGCTGTACTAGGGACTTGTGGTTATACAAATATTCTAATCACAAATTTTTATTGTGGATATAACCACTTTGAGAATTAATTAAATAGAGACAGATGGGCTACAACAGCAGAAGACTACAATTTGCACAGGCTTAAGGAAATTGGACAATGGAGGATTGGAAAAATGTTGCCTGGTCTGATGATTCTCTGCCGCAACATGTCCATCCCTTTATGACCACAGTGTACCCATCTTCTGATGGCGACTTCCAGCAAGATAATGCATCATGGAACGGGAGATTTGCATCATGGATGTGCAACAACAAATCTGCATCAGCTGCGTGAAGCCAGCCCAGTACTAGCAAAGTGAGTGTATATATATATATATATGTATATATATATACACACTGTATTTTTTGGACTATAAGATGCACTTTTACACGCGACGCGCATTAGGACCATAAGACCTTGGACTCCCACCAGCTCTACTGGCAAGGAGATTAGCCAGAAAGCTTTCAAGATGAGAGATGTCGACCGGTGTCCGGATCTCCCATCTGAACTGTATAATTGCTTATGCCAACAGAGCTCAGAGCCCTGCTGGCATAAGTAATGAAGAGAGAGATAGATGAACGGCCATCTATACCTCTCTTCATGTCCGTGGGAACTGCTATCACTTTGCAGCTCCCACGGACACAGGAACAGCAAGATCGTCAGAGGGAGAGCAGAGGAGAGACTCTGCAGCTGTAAGCCCCCCTCCTCCCAGTCAGTGAGGAAGATGACGTTGTGCTGTGTTGGCTGAATTGAATATTGCATTCATTTAATCCATTGCATTAACCCAATTGATGGGAAAACATATTAAATATTTATTTCTGGTTTTCTGCTCTAAAAACTGGGTGCTTCTTATGGTCCGTTGCGTCTTATAGTCTGAAAAATATATAGATAATATGCCATAGCAAAATACTTTTTGACAAGAGTTAAAAACAAACCTTGGAGTATACACTTTCATAATGTAGCATGTAACAAGCTAAGTTAATACTGTTTAATATATTTTATTTTAGGTACACATTTTCCTTTTGCATCAGTTTTAATGAAGCATTTTAGGATATAAAATACAACATAGAAGAGGAGGATCTTTTGACTGGTGAATAACTAAAGCTGGGCATAAACGTCACGATTTTTAGTAAAATTTTAGTGCGATCGCTTATCAAAATCGATCACGTGATCGGATTGAATAATAATTGAAGCATGCCAAAAGCGATCGAGCGATCCATTTTGTCAAAAATCGGACAGAAAAACGATTGTTCACGGATCCGCTCTGATGGATAATTTAAATAAAAAGCACATAAATCGAGTGCTGTTAGTTGTCTCATGCGATCGTTTTAAGCGATCCATCTATGATTCTTGTGGAAATGACCGTTGTTTGTGTGCTGTTGGTCACTGGCCAGTTCTTCAGCTAACACCACTCCAAACCCATTAATGTGTGCGTGTAAAACATATTGAGACTTTCAGGATAGAATCGCCCAGAAATTGAATGCATGGTATGTTGCAGTTTGCGATCGTTTTCACAAATTAAAATCGATTCAGGAATCGGATGGGCGATCGGATTAAAAAACGATCGCTGGATAATTGGTACATGTATGCCCAGCTTGAGCAATATAGTATTTGGTAATTGTGAGGTTTACTAAAATATATCATTTTCGTAGACTGCAAGTTAAAAGGGAATGAAATGAGGGAGAAACTTTCTCATTTGAAACAAGCATTGGGCACGGAGCGCTCTGGAGCACAATCCACTATAACGTGTACTTCCCCACCTTCACACTGCCAATTAGACTTTCCTAGCACGTACTGCACTAAGCACAATACCTCAACGAAAAAGCATTTAGACTTAAAGGATTCAAATCCTCAGCTGGACGCCTGTTTGGTGCAATGTGTTACCTCTCACTAGAGAGCCGGCTACCAAAATAAGAGCTACACAACCAGCTATGTTATTCTTTTCCTGTTGACAAAATGATTTTAAAAACTGTCAGCTATATTAAGAATTGTAGAAATGAATGAAATTGTATTCGCTGTCTCATGAAATAAATATACGGCGCAGCCATATAACAGACGTTGACTCAACTTCCTCCTTGGCCTGATGCCTTTCATGAAGAGTGGGTGAAGGGTCGCAAGGTAAGGGCTAGGTTTGTCAAGTGTCCAGAATTTTATAGACAGCCTGTAAAAAATCTAGACTAATTACGTTTGACTATAAAGTGCATAGAAAATGCAGAATGTCTGGAATTTTTTACAAACTTTTTTTAGTATTAATGTTTTTTTTTGTTAGATTCCTCAGCAAAAAACTAAATGATTTTCAATTCTGTTCAGTCAGTTTTGTAATTCACACATGTCTGTCATAATTCACAGCCAGGTACTGGGTGGGCTTCATCCTTCCTGGTATTGGCCAACATTTTGAATGCTTATTAATGCTTATAATTGTGATTTATAGTGATGGTCGAATTTTTTATTTTATTTTAAACATTCAACCATTTCGTTGATTTCGAGTTAATTGCAAAGCCCCTGGACAGGCTATCATCACCAAACTTGTTAGAGATGTAGAGAAGGGTTGGGGGTATACAACAAAGAAAAAAGTATGTCTCTAACATAAAAAGTTTTTGCACCAATTAAGTTCAAAATCAAGTAAAAATGTTGAAAATTGGAATTTCAACTTAAATTTTTTACTTAATTTATGCAAAATCTACATGTGGTAGAGCAAAACTTTTTTTCCAATGTTCCCACAACCCTTCTCTACATCTCCAGTGATTTTGGTGATAATACCATGTTCAGAGGTTTTGCAATCAGCTCACAAAGTTAGCAAGTCGAAAAATTCAACCATCTATAGTGATTAATCATTGTTGGTAGTATTGAGCATGAATATTCAAACAAAGAATCTTTATCACGGATATCAGGACTTCAAGAATTTTCCAAGATCTCAAATATACTGCTATATATACATAATCTTGAATATTCGAGTTTCTGGTGGCAGTAGCATGCATTGCACACACAATATTTGCATGACCAGATATTTGCAAAGAATTCACGAAATTACTTAGCATTGTCTTAGTAATTTCACATTTTCAGCTGCAATTTCACATTCTGTCACTAGATGATGCTGTGACAGCACACATTGCAATAAAATGTATTACAATTGCAGATGCTTCCAAACTGTAATGAAAAGAGTTTGCCTATTTACTTAGAATATTTGTAAAATAATTTGAGAAATTGAATAATTGAAAAATTTGAATATTGCCTATGCTGCTCATCACTGATTGTCATTATCATTAGGACTGTGTCTTATGGTGTCTTGGACAGTAGCCCATATTGCACATGTGTCCCCTTCCCAGCACAGCATAGAGGCAGCATGTTATAGATATGTGGAATATCCAGAATGCATGTGTCATTGCCTCCAAATTTCACATGGAACATCTGATAATACTATAGATCCCCACAATGAATACCCCCCCCCCCTCTCCAGCACAACACCAAGATGGTGTAGGCACAGATAAAACAATTTTTTTTCTAAGGAACTGATGTCACCAATCTACTTCAGACAGGCCTATTTTCGGTGCCTCATTATTCTCCTCAAGCCCCCTCCAACACTGACTTGGATCTGTTAAATATGGGTCTCCTGGATTCTGCTTATCCATATCGTAGTATACTGGGTGGATTATGTGATTTAATGAATTTATGACTATATTAAAGATAAGAAAATAATTTCAATGAGGACATTTTTGTATGAAAATGTTTATAAATATAGAATGTCATTAATTTTTCTTATGTCCATGCTCTTTTGGCGACTCAATTTGCATGGTTGTCTGTCTAAAGTGTTTTGGGTAGAAAGCCTTTCTTCTTGTCTCATCCAATGATCAGACTGTACATTGTATGTTTGTAGCAAGTCACAAGATAAGAAGCTATTGCAGGGGCTGACCTGTATACATGCCTGTGTTTTCCAATTTTGCAAACAGATACTGACCATGTATTAAGCCAGTACCTGCTGTCATTTTCTACATTATAATGTACTTAGGTGGCAAGGTCTATAGGTGGTAAACATGAACATACTAATAAATATTTGGTTCACTTGAATATGACAGAACGAAATGTACTAAATGAGGTAACCTGCAGGGACCATTGTAATATGCTGCTATAAATGACATTACTGTGATATATACCGTGTTTCCCCGAAAATAAGACAGTGTCTTTTATATTCATTTTTGCTCCCAAAGATGCCCTACGTCCTATTTTCGGGGAATGTCTTATTTTTCCATGAAGACGAATACGACACTGGGGTATCAGGGTGGGGAGATCACTTAAAATGACACAAGTGGGATCAGAGGGGGGAATCGAAATGGCACAGGAGACTTGGAGGGGGGATTACCATTTAAGTAACCCCTTCCGATCCTCCTGTGCCATTTTGATTGCCCCCTCTGTCCTTGTTTTTGGGAGGATGCCTTATATTTCAGTGTGAGTCAAAACTGTTAGGGTGCCTTATTTTCGGGGGATGCTTTATTTTCAGGGAAACAGGGTAGATAGAATATAAAAAGCTATTTTTTGTGTTTTTTTATTAAATTTCAACTAGCTGATTTTGCAAAACCCCTGAACATGGTATGATCAGTAAGATTGCTGGAGATGTGTCGTTTTTGCATGAATTAAGTTAAAAGTAAAGTTGTAATTTTGTTGAGTCAAATTTTTCTCTACATCTACAGCCATTTTGATTATGATACCATGTTCAGGAGCTTTGCAATGAACTTCCAAATAAACTAGTCAAAATCTTGCAACAGTCTTTACATTTTGACACATTTTGCTTTTTGATTCCTTATTGAGATCTTTATTCTTAACCATTTTTTTCTTTGTAAGTTAATAAATATTATTACTATTGCCCATAGCGTGTTGTTTAAAAAAACATGCTATGTGCATTATGTCCAGGAGGTTAATGTGCATTGCCGCAAAATAAATTGCCACTTCTCAAATAAAAGTTGCAATGGGCAAATACTTTTATTTGAAAACTGGCTATTTATTTGGCAGCACACTAACCTCCTGGGCGTTTCGCCCAGCGTGTTTTGGGCAATGGGCAATCATGGCATATTTCATTGTAATCTGCCGCCATTTCAAATCCTCCTCCTTTTTCAAGGGATGTGAGAAATAAAACAACATTGCCTCCTTAACACAGAGGTTAATGCCCCCTCACCTCTTTGGGCATCATTGATGACACCGAAGAGACGAACCTGGAAGGATCGCTTGGGCTACGATACAGAGGGATGCCACATGCTCCCTTTGCACAAGAAAGTATGGCCGAGTATAACATCCACAGCCAGCATGGGCTTACGGATCCCTGACTGTGGGAAGGTGCCCGTGAAGATCTCGTGGGTTGGGTTTTATTGTTCTTTTGCACTTTATTTATACATATATACAGCGTGTTGCGGGTCCCTGGAAGTGCCTATGATCAGATATCGAGCAATGTAATAGGGTGACGTGCTGGGGGAGGGAGGCAGTAACTAATAAGGTAACTACGTTGCGCTCTTTTGAGGGTCAATGACCCAAGGTGGAGTGGTGTCGGTGGTGGGAGGAGGCAACGGATTTCAAGAGTACCCACTGTGCCATGTAGGTGAGGCTGGTGGCTGTTACGTGTGGTTAGGTGTTGTTGTGCAATGTTTGAGAGGGACAGGGACATAGTTTTTGTAATTTTGAGCTGTGGCCAAATAAATTTTCCACTCTTTTTGAAATTGTTGTGTCAATTTGTTATAAGTTATAAGAGAGTTTATTTAAAATGTTTAATATAAGCAGGAATGAACAGGTCAACACTCCCACATTCATAGGTCGGGCTGAGTACTGTTAGTAAACAAACTTACCCCTAGCTATGCTTAAGCTAAACACCCAGGAGATTAAACGAGGGTTGAAATCTCACTAACTTCACTCTAGTTTTTCCTACAATGGATTATTTTGCTCATTCATACAGTGGCAAAAAGTCCTCAGGAAGTTTACATGGGTCTCTGTTTCATATACATAGCTTCATTCATGCTATTGCTCAGAGGCCATACCCATAAAAGTACCAATACAAATTTCTACGAAGCCATTTGACCCCCAATATGAACCCTTGAAGAACGTAGAAGCTCAATGCCCATTGTTGTCCTTGTGGGATTTAAACGGTTGGGCCACAGAAGACTCTGAATTTAGTCGATTTCTATTCTATGAGTACAGATAGAGCTTTGTGAAGTCTTTCTATAAAGAAATGTCACTCTCCTTGCTGCATACTGCTACACAATCTGTATGAATAGAACCACCACCGCATTCTTAACTCAAAGCAATTCTACTTAGATGCAAAATATGTGAAAGCCAGAAGCTTTCACGTTACATTTTTTTTCCGTGGACGAAGGTTAGTAAAACTTACATATAAACAGATAAAAAATATTTTAACGAATGTGCAACATGAAAGGTAGAGGCGGCGACCTACCAGATACTTAAGAGAACTGTGTAGCATAACTGCCTGCAGATTCCTCACATCTATTTAGGCGCGGGAGGTTTAATAAGGTAAATGTTATGAATGTAAAACACAAAACACACTATAACAGCATATAGATCAAATAGCACGTCCAAATAACTGACATGCCAACATTAAATACAAGTATAACATTGAAGAAAAATCCATTAATCAACGGCACGATGTTAGAACTAGCTGGGGCTCTAATGAAAAAGCCATGGCTGAACCCTATTGGGAACAACAAACACAAGAATTTTGTGTACAGCAAATAAAAGAAATGATAACACGTTTAATAAAAATGTCTTTGGATGGAAGCAATCAGAAAATCATACATGGAAAACGTTTTAAAGAAGCCATGAATAAATTATTTTCTAAATAATTTTTACCTTATTGGAAACCGGAACAGGTATGGTCAAGATCACTTTAGTCCTAAGGTCTAAATCGCCTGTTCACGAATGTTGATGTTGATGTCGGCCATCACTAGTTACAACATGGGAAATATACATGGGAATTTCCTGAAGAAGCAACCTAGAGTTGTGAAACGCGTTAAATGTTTAATATGCTTGAATCATCATTTGAAATTTAAATAAACATGTATTTGCTGGACAATTCAGACCATATTTAATATATATGTACTTATCCGACTTTTATAGATTACTTGAATAAACTACTATTGAGTAATTGAAAATTCATGTATTGCTTTACCTAAAACCCCCTCTTTTTGGGTGATGGGGTAAGTGAAAAGAGGTGCGCTCTGCTTTTTGTTCGAGTTTAAATAACTGTGAAATTTGAAAATTATGTGTTATAAACAGGGGTGCACATACCGGTAGGTGGTACTCTGGTACTCAAAAGGGGCCAACAAGTAGCTATGCGTACCTGCATTATTGTTACAGAACTCATATGCATACTAAGAACTTGGAGGCACTTGGATAACTGCAGGGAATGTAAATGAATAATCCCAAAAAAAAAGATTGGACTTCTAAGGGTGTTGGAGATCTGGGGGTGAACGTCAGATTAGGCATATGTAAGGGTAAAATCTGACAAGAGAAAAACACTGTGTGACAGCTGGAATATGACTATGAAAGGTTGACATTTGGACTACAGGTAGTCTCAGGGGTAAGTTACTAAGCCAGAAAATGTCAGGGTTGTACTACTGAGGTATAAGATCTGGGGGTTCAAACTGTGTTGTACTGTGAGAGTTACATTTGAACCAAAGCCAGCTGGTGACCTGTGGATGGAGGCTCAATCAGGAACAGGGAGGTCCATCTGCAGCAGAATCTACCATGCAGGAAGCTGATGCAGAGCACAGTGAGGAAGACCACACTACATAGGGGGTGAGTACCAAACACCATCTTTGTCTTTGTAAACGTCTCCTTTTTTTTAATGTCTTTTTCTAATAAACTATGTAGATACTTTCACATCAAAAGCAGAACTATTTGCAAATATACCCAAAGACAGGACAAGCACTATGCTTTGAAATGCATGGCAAAGTCAAAGCCCCAAAAAGGATGTTTATGTAAAAGAGGCATAGGGACAGTTTTCTGGCAGCTATTGTATTCATTCAAGTCTGTAATAGAGGAATAAAAAACCTGTGAGACATGAAGGAAATCCAGCGGGGAAGCATATGCTAAATAAATAGCTTGAGCCCAACAGACTCTATGATTTTGTAATTAGAAAGCATACAACCCTGTTACTCAGCCATGAACTGACTTGTGAAATATTTACTTAAAGCTGAACTCCAGGCTCAAACATTTGATTCCAAATCTAATGCTTATCAGTCTCAAAGAATACAAAGTCACTAAGCAAGACAGACTAGACATAAGTAGTAAAGTTAGTAGTGACATCATCATTGTGATGCCCAAAGACTCTGCAGACAGCAGATCTGTGGGATGGATCAATTGGGTCACAGCAAGCTGCTAATACTATACCAGAGGGTAGGTGGGTACAAGAACAACAAGCACCCTGGAGGATTTTCCAAAGGTTATCAATAGAATTGAGGTCTGGGGTGGATGGGGTCAGTTTTTAACATACCAGCTATGTGGTGATGTGCTATATTCAAGAAGGGTACAAGAAGTAAGGGTCAGACTGGATACCTGGCAGGATCATCAAGTAGTTTTGTGTACTGGTATAATTATTTAATTGGTAAAAAAAAATCGTCCAATGCTCATTGATGTCACTTATGTTCACAGAGAATAGGTGACTCCAAACTTTTGAACCCAAGATGAATTTTTCTTTACAAGGGCTAAAGGACTTGCAAGTTAGCAAGAGCACTTAAATGTTCCCCAAGAACTGTAGTGAATTGGTTTTACACTTTATTGAATATAGCCTGTGTGTATATATGTGTATATATATGACCATGACATCCTCTATTTCTGTGTATATACCTTTAAGAAAGTATTATATTTCTGTAAAGCAGCTGCGAGAGCATAAGGTCATGGCTCTTACCCTCTATATTGGTTAACTTTTCTGCCCAGTAACTGTAAAATCCCTCCTTCTGGTCAGTTGTTTTATATTTAGTAGTTTACTGTTTTCCTGGTTCTTTTTCCTAGGCTGTCTGCTGGTAAGCACAGCTTACCATGAAACAAGGTGCTCCCCTCGTTTCTCTGGGTCCCCCTGCCACTGTCCACTTAGCCATAGCGAATGACAGGAGATCCCCTTTGGACCAGCGCAGTCTCTCCCTCATCTTGCCCAAGTGGGTGAAGCGAATTCCAAGGAGGTGCCATATCGGCCAGGCTGAGAAAAAGCATATCTCCCCTTTCTACCTCAACTGCAACGCCTGTTCTTTTGATTCTGGGTATAGCAGCCGATTAGGTTTTGTTTGAAACATAGACCCTACGTTTGAACCCCAGCCTTGTGGGTCAATGGTGAAATGGACTTATATATCCCTATAGTAAAAAAGTTAACCCATAACCAGTTGTGTGGACAATTGTTTAATGTGTGAAAGCCTTGAATGACAGTGACTTGAATATAGGCATCCTAAAAATCCAAAAAGGATCTGATTGCTCCAGTCCAATGCTACAGAACCACAGCTGCAATATTAGTGTGAGAGCTGCAGCACAGTTTTTGGCATATCCCCCTTCCCTTGTCAAAGGTACAGTCCGAGTCGTAAGGCTGCTTCCCATTCCTGGAGCACATACCCTGTTACACACAATGTGCATCCTAGTCAACCCTTATATATCTGTTGAACATTCCCACACAATATTATTTGCTCTATACACCACTATGTGATGACTAGTGATGACCGAACATCAGCTGTCGCTGTTCGCAAACAGGCGAATCGAACTTCTGCAAATACCCGCTGGGAACATGCGAACGGCGAACCTTCATTGAATTCAATGGAGGGCGAACTTCTCAAACCTTCAGGTCATTTTTGTAGCCACATTTTTTGTAGAAAAAAGTCAAAAGGGTGCAACCACCTGCACAGTGTCATGCCAGAGGGGGATCAATGGCT
>CM070032.1:209799850-209812814 GCA_036250615.1 Ptychadena robeensis
ATCTGATCTGATCTAAAGGAAATCTGACAGAGAATCCTGCAGGTGTATGGCCAGCTTAAGTCTAAAATCACTGACCATTATGTACTGAAGTGACTAGAGGAATTTCTATGTATTTGATATAGTAATATGGAGAATGCAAAAAAAACTTTGAAATGTGTAAATGTTGATAAAACTCCCAGAGCGGAGTTAGATTGGGCAATCTAGAATGTGGCCCAAGGTTTTGACTCCACCCACCAGGATCCAAACATGCCGTATTTCGATATTTAAGATATCTGGGCACTGGGCCATAATAGCCATTCACATATAAAGTGAATATACTGCATGTTCCAACAAAGTAGCTAGGTCTTGGTCATGAAGTATTTCATCCAGTCAGTTCTTCCTCCATTGCTCAAACTTAAAACATGTCCCCACCTGACAGAGGCCTGCGTACAGATTTTCAGTTACTTGATTATGTCAGCTAATTACAAATCCCCTGGACAAGATATCATCACCAAAAAGTGAGAACATTACAAAAAAAATGCTCTAGCACATGTAGCATTTGTATAATAAAAATTAAAAGTCAACATAGTGATTCGAAAAGGTATATTGTTATTAATCAACTGAAAATATTCAGTGCAATATTTTGAAAAGTCGTTGGTTTCAGATACCTTACTTTACACGATTGTAAACTTCACTTCACAAATATTAATTTAATCTTGGCTGGTTTCCTAATGACAGTGCTGGTATCACTGGTAGCTGTTTCTCTTGTTTGACATCATATCATTCCTATTCAGATGCTATTCAGCACATACATGAAATAAGCACATTACTTACCTGTCAGATCCTGGAAAACTGCTACACAAAAACAAATAAAACTTACTTACCTTCTTCATGTTTTCACTGATGTGGCAGCATGTTGATTAAGGGTAGGAGAAGCCACTTCCGGATTGATTCCTCTCAGGGCAGCTGGCAGCTGACACCAACATGCCCCCCTCACTCCTACACAGACAGAGACTCCGTGTGGGGAAAGGGGGGGGGGGCAGTCGGCTGGGTCCATCTAGCTGTGTGAAGAGAGGCTTCTCTCTCCCCCTCTTCACAAAGTCTCACAGATGTGATGCTGACATCACATCTGTAAGAGTGAGACACAGAGGCTTATGGAAGAGAATTCCCAGTAACCCCTGCAGCTTGTTACATCTTGCCTAGGTGAGAGGTAACACAGTGGGAGGGACTGTCTTTAAAAGTCAGGGATCTCTGCAGTATCGGCTGAGCTGCAGCAGATACTGCAGAGTGACCTAACAGGTGGTAGGTCCGGTTTAAGGTTTAAAAGTAAATTATACTTAAATGCATCTATGGACATACAATAATAGAATGATGTGCTTGGTTATGTCTTAAGTTCTACACAAGTTACAAGACCTTTGCAAATATATTCATTTTAATATAGATTTGTTTAGGTTAAGAAAAAATGTTTTGATAATAGTGCAGGTGTAATGCAGGTTTTTCATTACCTAAATCATACCTCTATTTCTATTTTCAAATTGGCTTTCTTTTTTCAATATACTGTGCGTACTGTGCGTCTCAGCTCCAATTGCCCTCATCAACATGGTAATTTTTTTTCGGTTTCAATGTTTTTATTTACTGTATTTTTCGGACCCTAAGACCAGCTGACCATAAGACACACTCAGTTTTTAGAGCAGGGAAAGCAGGAAAAAAAATATTTGAAGTGTTTAAATTAATTGGATCAATGCAATGGATCAAATCAACGCATTACCAAATTTCAGCCACAAGATGTCACTATTAGCACTTTATGTCACATCCCGTCATCTTACTCACACATCAGGGAAAAAGGGGGGTCGCTGGGGTATCTGCATTCATGTATCCTCTCTCCGACTGTGTGTGTTGAAGCTGCAGCGTGAGTGCAGCTTTCTCACACACAGGCAGAGATATGCCGGCTGGCAGCTTCTTCTTCTTACTCTCTGCTTTTCAATGCTTATACTATCAGGGCTCTGCTGATATAAACAATACAGCTCAGATGGAAGATCCGGCCAAGTATTCAAACAAGAAACTTTTTACAATCCGCACTCCGGGTCATATGCACACACAGGCTTCCTCTCGGGTAGCTGTAAGTAATTAAAGATCACCAAGTCACCAAATCATCAAGTCTTGTCGGTCCTGGGTCCCGCTCTTTGCACTCCTCCACAAATCGTCTTAAACAAATCTTTGTCTTTAGGTAATTCCTAAATTGTTCCAAGGAAAAATAAACACAGACATCGAACCACACAGCACATGTCCTCCTCCCTAACACGTTTCTCCCCAAATGATCTCTATGATTTAGCCCCGGACTTTTGGGGGGAAACGCGTCAGTGAGGAGGACATGTTCCCTGTGTGGAGCTGATGCTGTGTGGTTCAATGTCTGTGTTTATTTTTCCTTGGAATCATTTGGAAATAAAGTTTTGCAGATTTTAAAAATCCAAAAAGTCTAAATGCGGATTCCATAACCTAAACACAAAGATTTATTAAATATAAACTAGTTAATAACTTGACTTTGACTTTTTCAATGCTTTTGCTGCTTTGCTCTATTATGTTGCAGTTTAGTTAATGTGTAGTGTGATATAAACAGCCAGGGTTATAGTAGTTTGCAAGATACAAAAAAATAGCTGCTAAGTATATTTTATAATCATTATGTAATAATCCTTAAAATTCTGTCGCTGTATTTACAGTCTATTCTTGGTATAAGTGCTTAATAAAACTAATGCAATCTGTTACCGAGCTTTCCTTTCTCAATCTGACATTCAGTATTAGAATTTGACATGTTTTGACATTCCTGACATGTATTTCCTCCCAAGCTGAGACTGTGGGCTGGCGTGGGCCTGGGTTTCTCTGTGGGAAAGGGAGGGGTATTTTATTTTGCTGCCGGCAAACTAGAAATCAGATTGGATATAAGGATTTAAAATTGCAATGTCAAAGATGGCTTACTAGGAGTCTGTGATGGACTTCCAGTGAGGGTTCTTTAACCCTTTTATTGGGGTTCTTTACAATATTTCACCTTTGGTGACCAAGTCATTTTAAAATGTTTTCCTTTTTTGGCCACTCATATTAGTTTGTGAAAGACCCCAAAAATTATATGTTACAAAAGTAAAAAACTTATAGAAAAAAGGTATGTATGTAAAAAATTATTTAAAATAAAATAATGTTTTTGATCGATTGTTTGTTAGATTTCGATCACTTTCGATTGATCATACCAGTTGTGCAGGAATCGTTTTTTCATTCGATCAACTTAAAAATAATTTTAAGTAGATTGAATGAAAATAATGAACTGCAAAAGGCTAGCTTTAAAAATACAAATCAATAATTAAAATTTGAATTTAAGCTGGTATGATGGGGACCTGAGCTGGTATGATGGTGTCCTGAGCTGGTATGATGGTGACCTGAGCTGATATGATGGTGACCTAAGCTGGTATGATGGTGGCCTGAGCTGGTATGATGGTGACCTGAGCTGGTATGATGGTGGCCTGAGCTGATATGATGGTGGCATAGCACTCCACAATCCTAAGAAAATATACTGACCTGCTGTTCCGTGGAATGAGATTCCATGTTTATTTTTCAGGCTTCCAGGGGTCAACACAGAGTGCAATACTGCGAGAGGCCACTTTGGGAGTTTATAATGGTTTTCTAAAGGAAATTTGTGTAATTCAGTTTAATAGTTTAAAGTAGAGCCGAGAGAAATTTACCCATCCAACTTTGGGGTGGTAAATAAAGAGATGAGAGATCTTGTTAAATTACTCCTTAAAGGTACGTTTTTTGGGGTTTTTTATGCATTCCTCCCTAATATTGCCACTTTTAATGATATTAATGAAAAGATGAATTCATGCTGGTAGGTCTGTCGTAAGCCTTACAATGCAGGACCAGGATGACCTAAACAAATGTTATTAGATAGAAAAAAGGTTAATGGCTTTTGGAAAGGGTAAGTATTTTACCTTGTACCAGTACAGCTGTCCACAAAAGATTGTTGCACAACCAACCTGCTTGATGGACACTGCTTATATTCTATAGGATAGGGAGGACATGGTGAGAAATCATCTCTATTCATCTCCCCCCTTCCTTCTACATACAACAGAATAAATAATGTGTGTACATGCCTGCTTTTTTCTCTTGTTATGGATAATGATTCCCACAGACAATAATACATTTTGTGCACAATTCCTCAAGCAGGCAAATCAGCTTTTATTCATCCAATCATGTAAAAGCAAAATGTCTCTTGAATTGTTAAGTTTGTATTTACTATACCACTTTTGGACCACCTGGCAGTAAAGTTCCATTCACATTTATGTGGTATTGGTACTGATGAGCGAGAATGCTTGGCCCAATACGCTAGGCACATGGCGCTACTCGGAAGAGCACCTCACGTGTCTATGCTCGGGTCTGCGCCCTGCACATTTTGCAGCTTGTAGACCACCAATCAAGGGTCAGGCAAGTACTGCTCTTACTGTAATGTCAGTAGCCATGTTAGGTGCTGACATTACAGTGATTGGCTGGTCAGAACAGGTCATCATGTGCTATATAGCACCCAATGCCGCATGTTCGGCTAAGACAGAGTCAGGGAAAGGTAAGAACATTTTTATTGTGCAATGTAATCAATCCAAAAGAATGATTACTTGTCAAAATGAATTAAAATTCACACCCATAGTCCGCCCTATGTACAAACAACAAAATAGAATAAATTAATAAATATAACCCCCCCCCCCCCCATATCATCTGTAATCATGAAATAAATGATTACAGATAATAATTTGGAACAACATTGGGTTATATTTACCCCTTAGTATTTCTAAATCCATTAACCCCTAGCAATAAGCACATTAAAAATCAAACAATTGTCAAACCCCCCAAAAACACATATTTCTAATCCTAAAATCTACCAGTAAAACAACATAACTCAAATTATGAATGAAATGTAATAAATACATGACTCAAAAAATAGAGCAATAAAAAAATCTTCCAAATAACCTGAAATAAGCCATTTCAAAAGATTAACATATTCTACATTAACTGATAATTTATGCCAATGTTATATGTCATAATTAAATAATTAAATACATTATCACATATAATATACAACCCAAGCATAACAGAACATACAAGCCAAACCCACAATTATTAACAAATATATATACATTTACATACCGGCTACGTGTAATAATAACATTAATTAGCCCATAATTACATGACATATATGTATTGCAGAAGTATCCTGCAATACATATAATAAATTACCAAACCCCCAAAAATAACAGTTAATAAATGTACATTTACTTACAGTTAATATGTCCACTTCAGCGCTGTAATACAATTATGATAAAATCCAATAAAGCTAATCTTAATAAAAAAAAAAAACATAAAAAAATCCAATCAAAATGAAAAAATTATCCAACTTCCATCCGATAAGCCAATAAAAAAAAAGCCATAAAAAAATATTCCACGCTGCATTGGCCCCAAACAAATCCATTCTTGTCCACAATGTTGTTAAAAAAAATCTTCTGAACTCCGCTGGAGAGATTCGTATCCCTGATGTCCCACGAAGAAGGAGGCTTGATTTCCGTTCTTGCGCAGTAAGTATGAGAAAATAAATTCCCACGCTTACTGTGATGGTCCGTGACGTCACAGGGAGTCATGATCCTTGGAGACATCACGTGGTAATTTGTTTATCAATAATACCTCCCTGTGACGTCACAGGGCGATGGCAGATGTAGCATATATGTGACAATTCAAAAATCCTAATCAATCTTATATATAACAGTCAGAGTACAGAGTTCCAGTCATGTATTCAAGTTAAAGTGAATATATAATAAAATGTGTATGCAAACAAGCACATGCCCAATGCATTTCACTGGTTTCCGCTTCTTCAGTAGTTGTGTGCATGCGGGTTGAAATCTGAATAAATTGAAATAAGTTGCTATTAGTGTAAAACAAGTCATATAAAGACCATATCAAAAGACAAGTAGTTCAGGCACATAACATCTGGATTACTCACAATTGATATTCTCAATGACATCATCCCCTTTTGTACGGAGTGTGAAATCCAATCAAAGTGGATGAAGCACAAGTGTAAGAAGAACGGGGAACTTATCTGACTCAAACAGGGTAGAGTCAATATAGTAAAACATGTGTATAGATCAGTAAATAGGTGGAGAATGAATACAAGATTCTACAAGAATACAAGAATACAATGCCCAACTCCTTGTCTTGTCATTTTAAGACATAAGTGTGATGATTCAGGCGACCCAACGCAGGTATGGGTATGTGTCTTTAACACATCAGTCAAGAGAGAAGAAAGAAAAGAAACTCAGATGTGTCAATAACGCAATAACCTTAACGCATGTCTCAACATGTCCTAACGCAACGGCGTTGTTTGGCAGATGCGTTAATGCAACGCATCCCTTAACACCGTCTAAACATAGCCTTAGCCCTAGTCTGCACTATCTGTTACAACCCTTTCATTGAGCACAGGGATTTTAACGCAGTGCACGAGCGGTCCATTGATGAATGGCGCTTTGACAGGGCTGTCTCCATAGCCCGTCAGAACCCCGGATCTGCTTTTCCCTGTCTCCGTCTGGTTAATGTTGGCGCAGCCCATCTGTGTTCACAGTAACGTGACGGAGGCTTGCGCTGACATCAGTGGATACCAGCGCATAGTGGAGCCTGGGGCTTAGTGATATGACTGTGTGTGCTGAGAAATATGTTGGCACTATATAAATACAATTTGATTATTGCCATACATTAATTGCATAGCACCATGAATTGCGGTAAGAGAGTGGAATAATTGCCATGGGTTGCCTACTATAAATCCTTTTTAATGTGTGATGCGCCTGTGCCAAAACCGTGGGTTTGATGTTTCTATTCAGATAAAAGGACTCCACACTACATTTGTGTCACCTTGATGTAAGTGGGGTCTAAATATTCCACACTTCTCTAGGGATGAGTAAAAGATAAGTTTCACTATTCTTTTTCAAATGCATAAGGATCAACAAGGAAGGCTAAGTGAACTTGTTTTTGACTTAAAGGGTACCATTGAGCTTTAAAGACAATGAAAAATTCTTTGAACCATATTGGTAATGCTTAAAGTATGTACAATATGTGGCTTCTCTGAAGGTTCCCCAAAACCTACCAACAACAAACGTTTAACCTGTGAGTGAACCTTCCCTTGTACCAACCTGTAGAGTTAACCTTCCCATGTACCACCCTGTAGAGTTAACACCTACCCATATGATGCACATTGCACATTTTCTTGTGAACAGGCCCAATGGATTTAATGCGTGAAGTGGGCAAAGTATTTTTTTCGAAGTGGGCAAAGAAAAATACCTAGCAAAAAAGTTTAAGCCTACAGGACCATCTAATCAGATGTCTAAAGGTAGCCATACACGAGTCGATTCTCCCTCGATAGATGAGGGATTGACTGCAGTGGGAAGCTGATGGGCTGGTACTGTTTGTGTGCCGGCCATGGGGACGGGAGCAGCCAGGAATTAACCGGCATGTCAGATTACCATGTGATCCGACATGCGGGGGATTCCTGGTCGAACTCACCAGGTGGGCCCATCCGATTTTCGGCCAAGCGCCTGCCGGGCGATTGGCGGGAGCACGCACGCCAATTGGCCGAAAAATCAAGTGTATAGCTACTTTAATTGTGCACTTATGACTTTTTTTCTACCACTGTGTGCACCAATATGCGTCAGCCAATCAGAATCTGTTGCAGGTAATATCAACCACCTTGGCCTCATCCCTAACCTTGTGATATTTATAAATTCATTTCTCTGCTGTGCTAATGTAGTCTTAGAGCTCCTAAACAAATGCCGTTCTGTACAAGGAGGCGCACATTATTATTATTATGTATTTATATATGCAAGATTGACCAAATTCTCATAAGAAGGAGACACGTTTTATTATTGTTAAGCTGATAGCATACAATTTAACAACTCTTATATTTTTTTTCCCAAGCTGATACTTTCCACCTCCTTTTCTAATAATCTCGGTGGTGTTGGGTTAGAGGGCAGATTTTTATCCTTTGTATCCAAATTTGCATCCAAACCAGACAGGTAAAATGTTGACTCCCAGCAGGGCAGCTAGCAGTTACAATTAAACGTGTTGCTTCCTACATGGGTGACGCTCAGGGAACGTAAAAAAAAAAAAGAAAGGAAAAAAAAGAAGGACAGCTTAATGTACACGGCAAAACAGGGAAAAGATAAATGAGCTTGTGCTCATTAGTAATCAAACAAGGGTGGTGAATGTTAACCCGCGCAGATGACATCTGCTGTGAATTTGTTAGCTGATATTGCTAGAGAGGCTGAAGAGCCTTATGTGGTCTCAGCAGGCAGCACGTGGAAGCAGCTGTGCTCAGCCTTGCACCCTCTATCATCATTGAGGAGGAGACTGTACCCCCTCTGAAAACTCACAAGTACTTACTATGCTTCCAAATCTTTGCCAACTTTGCATTGTAGACAATATCCAGGTCTCATTAATTAATGAATCTTAGTAGACATAGAGTAAAAAAAATTTTTCAAAGAAGATGCAAAAACCAAATGGAGCCAAACTCCTCTTTGTTTTTTTTTTTCAGATCTGCAAAAAACTGCCATGGTGGCTCAATGGTTAGGTTTTCAAAGAGTTTGTATATTGTTTCCGTGTCTGCATGGGTTTCCTCTGGGTGCTCCAGTGTCCTCCCACATTTAAAAGACATACTGGTAGGTTAACCTTCTGAGTGTCATGTAAATACAATGTTACCACAATTCACTGCTCTCCCTCCTGCCCCCTTCACATCCCTGGCATCAATGATGCCAGGCATGTGCTGGAAAAAGCCAGTGCCTTGGTCAATGAACCCCCCTTGCGTCATTGATGCTGCTGAACAGGTGGACCTGGAACAGATTGGCAGTTCAGCCAGCTTGCCGGGGATAGGTGAGTATCCCTTACTGTGCCCCGCAAACTTACCCAGAGTTCAGTCAGGGTCACCGCTCAGGAGGTTAATTGGCTTCCCCCGTACATTTTCCTTAGACTTAGTGCTAGTTTTGTAGAGAAAGGCTGAACATAATGCCTTTTTTCTTCTTTATTTATTGTCTTTATTCATTTTTACATTTTAAAGTGGTATTAACACAATAAACTGTTATTCTTTTTGTGTTTTTCTCATCATAATTAACTGAACTTTTTTATTTAACTATTTATTTTGCTTTTCTTTATTGAGACATAGTACTATTAGCACATTAATTTCACTTCTTTTTTTTATTGTCTTTATTACACTTTTGATATTAACACATTTTAGCAGTATTAACACAATAAACAGCAGGGTAGTTCGCTAGCCAAACAATTTGGGATATGCCTGACCCAAAGGATGTAAGCTACATGTGACCATGGTAAGGATATGGTAGGGAGAGCTCCACTGAGAAACAGTCACTATATTTTACGGACTTTTAGACTTTCCAATGCATAAGAGCTTGTTCCCACTTACCCGATCAGCCACGACGCCAAAGTGATTTTAATCACGCACAATTCGTCCGCGATCGGCCGCTGGCATGGTGAGGCCTGCCATCTGAAATGCATGTCATCACGTTTTTGATCGCAGATGGCCTCTCATGGTCATAGAAATGGGGCAGAAATGGGGGGTGGGGCAAGATGTCCTGTTCCACCACTTCACTTCCTGACTAGTGATGAGCGACCAGGCAATATTCGAATTCGCGTAATTTTGTGAATATCCGCCATAATATTTGATTCCATATTCGTAATATCCGCACTTACGACATGAATTGCGATCTACAAATCGCAATTGCGATCACATATGCGCAATGCATGCAAGTCAATGGAACTCGGATATTCGACTGGGAGAATATCCGTCATTTCCGTTTTAAAAAATCGCATTGCGATTATATAATCGCGATCCCATTCATTGCAATGGATCGCGATTATAAAATTGCGATGATAAAATCGCAATAAATCGCGAAAAATCGCGATCGCGTCGGATATCCGATGATATATTTGTGAATATTCGCCAAATGGCGAAATAGCAATATTCAAGCTAAATATTTGAAAATCGAATATTCGAGCTCAACACTATTCCTGACTAGAGATGGTCGAATTTTTCGACTTGCTAACTTTGTGAGCTGATTGCATCACCAAAATTGCTGGAGATGTAGAAAAGGGCTGGGGGAACATTTGAAAGAAAAAAGTATGGATCTAGCACATGTCGTTTTTGCATAAATTAAGTTCAAAGTTAAAGTCGAAATTCCGATTTTCGAAATTTTTACTTGACTTTGAACTTAATTTGTGAAAAGACTATTTATGTTAGAGACATACTTTCTTTGGTGATGATACCATGCTCAGGGGCTTTGCAATTAAGTCGAAACCGTCGAAATGGTCGAATTTTTGATAAAAAATTTGACCATCTCTATTCCTGACTGTAATCCCTCTAATGGCGGAAGACCGCAGGAGATCACTGGCTGCCAGCAATCTCCTGCAGTCTCCGTGCCGCGATTTAAATGACGGCTGACCACATAAGTGGTTCCCAATTAACACACCTTGGATCACCGAAAGATAATGGCAAACTTGCTGCTCTGCTGGCCAGTGGCAGAGGAAATTTCCTCCTGGGGCCGATCTTTCCTCTGGTTCTGCTACTGCTGTGAATGTCAGTAGTCAGCTTGAGCCAGGCTGTCATACACACAGCAGAGACAGAGGGAAGATCTTCCCTCTGGCATGTGTATGTCAGCGGGGCTCCCAGCAGTACACAAAGCAGTAGAGAAGGGAAGTCTGGTTCAGAACACTAGTTGTGCATCCCTATTTTTGTCCCAAGTACAATGTACGTCCCCCAATGGGATACCATACAAAGCAAATAACAGATCTTATACCTTTTCTCCATTCTAAAATAAGCCTTTTAATAAATCTATACAGTTAAGGTGCAACAGGGTGATCCATGACTCAAAATTTTAAGATTGTGGAGTTTCTCCTAAAGACCATTTATAGAAAGCTACTATAAATCCTATTCTAAAGAGTTTGGGCTTATTTGGAGAGGTCACTTATAGAGAGGAAGCTCAAAATAAGGACAAAAACAAACGTGGGGATAAGCCCGGCTCATCAACAGCCCAATAGCTTGATCTTTAAGGACAATTGAGGCTCCGTTATTAAATTGCTGAATGAAGGTTTAGAATTCTGTAGATTGGATGCCATGGGAGGGGTTCATCAACCATTATAACAGATATAACTGACACCTTACTTAAACCCAGATATACATTTGGATGGGCTTTGCCTTTAAAAACCTTCCATAACCTGTGGTTCATCCTATAAGAACACAGCGCTTTGCTATGATATATGATTTCATTGAGATCTTTAAGTATTACAATGTTCATAACATATTGAAAATGTTACTGAGATTACATAAAGGAGGAATTGGTGCTACTTTAATATATGAATGGATTATGATGGATGGTATCTATCTTCAGTGAAAATTGCCTCTACTTAAACCTTAAAGGTATATTTCTTTACAGCGGTGGCTGGTGTTCCCTGTGTGCAGAACAGTGATCAGGACACTGACACAATTTATTGATCAGTGGGGCAAATAATTGCAACGGAACACATGTCATATCACTAACAGAGCTCACGTGGGTCAAATGTATGACATGAATCGGTTCTAAATAGGCTAATCTCAAAACAAGTCACAGGTTAGACTAGAAATTCCTTTTAAATGTCACCTACTTTCCTGAAGTTACATGTATCTCAGTTCAATGCTGCTATATTTTACAAGCTATAGATAAAAATAAAAGCCACTGCTACCTGTTTGTATTATATTGATAAAATTCTGCTGATATTAACAAGTTTGTGACAACATTACAGGAGAGGGATTGAGGGAAAAGGAGGTTCAACACAGACTCATTTCAGGTTGAGCTAGTGAACTTTGTTAACAACTTTTTTTTTTTTACAAAACTCTAAAGCTCCCCCTTCTGGCTGTAAATGAGAAGAAACATATGAATTTGTGATACTCTGCGTGATGCTTGCTGTTGCAATATCTGTTATATCCATCTCTATACTCAGATTATGATTTCCTTGTTCGGAATTGTATTTAATATATATTAACATATTTTTTCCAGTTTACATGTGAAGCCCTCACCATAATCAATATAGAAAACATTAAAAAGACCACTATATATTTACATTAAAATAATTAAGTGTCTAAGAAATAGTATATTTTATATAGAGTTTGCTGTATATGTTTTTTTCTTGCACTATATTAATGTTATGGTAGGGTACACTATACACTTGGATGCTCTACCATTAATGCATCAAACGAGAGCAAGCCCCCCAGTTAGCTCCATTAGGTCCACATATAAATCAACATCAATGGACGCGTCATACGTCAAGCCTCTGTTGCGTTTATGTTGAAGTGATGATCCGCATCAACATTAACAAAACAAAGAGTCGACCTGTGTAGACAGCCCTGTCATTAGCCCATTGTTGTCAGTGGTGGGCATGTGCACTGTGCTATAATCCCTACATTTGCCACAAGAGACATGCCTGGAGCCAAAAGACAGCGACCTAGGAGGAGGGACTACATGACTGGGTTAGAAGGAGCTGGCATCCTAAGGGTAAGCAAATACTATAAACATGGCAAGTTATGTTATTATGTCATCTTGTTATGTTATTATAGTATCTTGTTATGTTATTATGTTATCCTGTTCCAGCTCTACCGGATTAGTTGGGTCAAATGCTAGGCGGGGTCCTCCTGTAATTTAGTGTGAGAGGAGAATTCATCACACTTCAAACGGAGGATAGTGTGCGTTTATAAAACCTTGATTAATTCCTTTGTTGTCATGGCCACGGCAGGGTTGTAAGGCTCTTGAAGTTGGTCTGGTCATGGATAGTGATGGCGCGAACCCGGAATTTGATGTTCGCGAACGGCGAACGTGAACCCCATAGACTTCAATGGGCAGGCGAACATTAAAAAACAAAGGGACCCTTTCTG
>CM070032.1:209814327-209832775 GCA_036250615.1 Ptychadena robeensis
CCCCCCCCCCCCCGACGGCCGCCCTGGTAATCCTGACTGCGATGTGAATCATTTAATGATTGACTTTTATTTCCCAGGTAAACTACCATGTGATTGCATATTATTGGGTGTGCGAGAACTGGAAGGAATCATTAAACCTTCCTTACAGTCCAGCAATATCTTCCCATCTTCTAAACTTTTTTTGTCCTACTCTGCCATCTTTAGTACTGTAATCCTCTTCTTTTCCAGGCTGCATGGTATAGCATATACATGGAAGTGTTCTTGCCCCTATTATCCTAATCAGCCAATAATTAGGCTCACTGCTGTATTCATTACCAGCTATTTATGCCTGTAAAATTTCTGTATTTCTATTGGATGTGTAAAGATCTAGGTTTAGGTTCAATGCCCTGTAGCTTGAAAAGCAACACAGGTGCTGGCAGGATCAACAGTCATCATCAAGAGGGAGCAATCAGAAGCATAGTCAGTAACAAGCATGGATCAGTAGCCAAAGGTGTCAAGTAACAATGATAAGCTAGATGAAGTGTAGTCCAGTAGTCAGCAGCCAAGGGATGATAGCGAAGGTATGAGAAGCACAATAATCTTGCAAGGAGGAAGTACAGAGACATGGTTTATAAAGGAAGTACTAGGGTGGGGGCAGGAGTTCAGGGATCAACAAGAACTAGGTTTCATGCAAGGGATTCAACAAGGTGCAAAGGCAGACTATCAGGTGGCTCTGCAGACAGAGCAACAGCCAGAGACCTAAGTACCCCATGCTCAACAACAACTTTTCTGCTAGCACACCCAAACGCCATCTCATCTCACCCCCCACTCAACAACTTTTCTGCTAACTTCCCTTCCCCCTCCCCACAGGCAACCACTTTTCAATGGCCCCCAATGCCAAAAACGTCCCTGATCATTGGCTCCCTCATGACCTGTAAGATAGATGTAGATAAGTACTATACATCCACATTAAGCTTGTCTGTATAGAACTATGTAATATGGCCGCATGGTCCAACGTTGCATTATACCTGATACATGAATATTCTGATTCTGAGAGCCCCAGATTCAAAGCCTGATTCTTAACTCTTTTCAAAGTTTTACTACTGTTTATTAAATTATTCATATCTCTGCTTCATTTTCGACAGCAGTTTACAGGAGAA
Source organism: Ptychadena robeensis (assembly GCA_036250615.1). Lineage (NCBI taxonomy): Eukaryota > Metazoa > Chordata > Amphibia > Anura > Ptychadenidae > Ptychadena > Ptychadena robeensis. The sequence goes on from CM070032.1 coordinate 209,815,467, forward strand.
TTTCCTGCAGAGAGAGCTTGGACCTGACTAAAACTGGGCATAGATGTCTCAAATTTCCATACGATTTCTGTGAGATCGATCACTGAAATCGATTGCCACGATCGCTCACAAATCGATGCATGCACAAAGTGACCAATGGATAGATTTGACCCTAAATCACACGTAAAATCGATTGAGCAGGAATCGGACCTGCCTGTTCCATGATCCGCTTGGGAATCATGGAACGTTAATGGAGACATGCGATCGTTCCTATCGATTGACCTGTTGGCATCCAACCCATTATATAATTTCTTATTAGAACAGCTGCAAGCTGGATACTGGACAATCCGTGATCGATCACAGGAAGGTATCGACCAGGAATCGAAGACGTCATATGGTGCAGTGTGCGGTGGATTCTGTAATTGGAATCAATTGAAAAGATCAATCGCTGGGAAATCTGAACGTCTATGCCCAGCTTTACCAGTGTGAAACACAGTGATATGAAATATGGTGAACCCATGTGCACTACAAACATCCAGTCATGTGACGAAGCTCTGTTCTAAGTTCCTAGTACAAGATAAGAAGTTTCAAGGACATGACAGGATAAATGCTTTACCTTTGAAAACATTATGCCATCTAGTGGCCATACTCATTACTGCAGGTGATTAACCCTTGAAGACTGAAACCCAGAGAGAACTTAAGATGGCCATTGCGAGACAGCTTGAGGGGAGAGCAAGTATATTTTTATGATGGCTTAGAGGTAAGTAAAATATATATGACATTTACATTACATTTTAAGTACACTTAAATTGAGACTTAAATATCTATCTTGTGTTATGCACCCATAATGCCCACAATAATTCTGGTTGGTTAATGTATGGTATGTCTAAGAGCTTGTTGCCACTTCGCAATCTCCTGCTGAGCAACGCGATTTTATTGGTGGCGCGGGGATCGCGGGTGGGCATTTGTGTATCGATTGGCCATAGTTTTCAGAACGCGATATTTAGTTGTTGGGTGGGACATTAAAATCATGTCCAATCGCACACAATCACCCCTGATCCCACCCAAGTGATCGCTCAAGTGGGGACAAGTAAGACTGTATATAAATCTGTGCTGTTTTCAAAGTGATTCCTCTTTATTTGTAACAGGCCACATTTCTTAGTCCAACCAACGTCATAACTTCTGTTGTTTGGCAACAGTTATGTTCACAGCTCAGTTTATGTGCCCATCGATTGGCGGTAGCTTTGTCCATTACTTACAATAACCAAGTGATATATATTATGTTATTGAAACATTACAAAATTCAAAAAATTTTTGTGGAAGTTTCTTTCAATTATTGTTTTTTTTATAGATTAAAGAAAAATGAAAAGCTATTTTTATTTGGCCAATAGTAGATTTTTAAAAGCAAGTTTTACAATGTTGACAATGTGGTCTTCTTTATGAGGGTACTACAAACCGTTCCTGTAGGTACAAGTGGCAACTTTGAATGACGTCCAGTTTAGCCTTATACTTTGTAAATGACTATGGATATTCGATTGCTGCTGATACAAGTATGAAGAATATCATTTATTAAAAGCTGAACAAGAAAAAAGTCGAAGATAAAAAACAACAACTTTTACAGTACAGCTATCTTTACTTCCCTTGCCGTAGGATTTATTTTTTTCTTTGTCAAAAGTTGTATGGGAAATTTAAGAAGATTATAATTGTAATTGGTCCTGCCTCCGCTGCATGTCATTTATGAGAGAACTCAGGATGCCTATGCTGGGTGGGACCCACAGCAAGAGCTAATAAACTCATAGACTTGGAACGACACAATCTATGGTGTAAATGCAAGAGACAAGCTGTAACTGTAATCATATGCCATTTTTAGTTCTTTTTAAACTAGGGTTTAGGGACATTTCAGTGCAGCTTGCATGAACGCAAGGTACATAGGAAACCTGTTGTACCTTTCACACTGGCCCCCTGTTGTGTTTGCGGTAATGCACAACACAACGTGGGGTCAGAAGAAGCAAATGGCCTGCAGCATTTCTGTGCAGCAGCACTTGCCATTTCCCCTACAACTGAGAGTAATGCATTGTTGCATAGTTTTTTACTGGCAACAGACACATTTGCGGGTAACACAAATGTGGACATCATGGTAGCATGGTAGTGTGAAAAGTCCCTTGCAGGAGAGTTGAATACAGAAAGAATTCTTTAATATTTCAGGTGCTTAAAAGTGTAAAGGCTCAATTTTTCACTAGATTTTTGAACGATCGATCAACACGCGCGTTCACGAGATCAATCGGCGATTGATCGAGTTCTGGCCACCCTGAACGATCGACCAAACAAAATTCGGAATCGACTAAAAATCAGATCGGACATTAAACCAACATGTTGGGTTTTTTCTTGGTCGATCGTTTGGCATTTGAAGTATGTTGGGTGGACCCATAGCTTCCTATGCAGCAGCCTTTCTGATCGATGGATTTTGTGGAATCGGCCATTTTGGAGATCAGCTTATGTCCAAATCGACCACAAATCAGATTCCAAGGTAGTGTTCCATTGAACTGAAATCAAATATCTGTTTCTAAATAGTAATTCCTCATAACATTCTGGGATTTTTCTGATGTGGCTTCCCTGATGACTGCAGCTCCTTCCACCATGTCCCCAGACGAGTATCCGTGGGTGAGATGATCTCCACTGACCTACAGTGTGACTCCCTGACTGGACTGTTTTTGTGCTTCATCCCAGAAAGAACCTACAGCACCCCTGTCCACGTATTCCAGCAGCTTGGTAGCAACGCTTGGAAATGGTTATTTCCCAAGTCTGAGCCCCATCTCTGCCCTGCCTGGGAGTTGAAGCTTGTATGTACATACTCCTCAATAAACTGTAAATAGCCCCTACCAGCCTGCGTGGACTTTATTGGGGTGTGAGCCGTGTTTGGTGGTCGGACAGAGAACATCCATCCAAAAGGAGCTGGTTGCGTGAGTATCGCATTACACTCCACTACACTACAGTTCTGTGAAGGCGTGCTCACTTTACGTCATCCAATCATGTTTAATGATTTTATTTTCCTTGCATAGGATTGTTATTTGACAGCTTTGTCTTGTTTACTAAGCTAAGTGAATGATCTCTGCTACTATGTAAAGTCATTGCCCAATGACCATAAAAGAGCTTGGAGTAAAATTGTACACACACACATATATATATATAAAAAAGATGATGTCTTTATGATTGTCCCTGACAATACTCCATCCCATTATGGCATTTGATAATGTAAATGTTCTGCATGTAAAACAGCCTGTTAATGGGATTGTATTGCTCTGATTGAGGTACATCACACAATCACCTTTATAATAGGGTGACAGTTCTGGCAGTTGTGGCAAGTGAAAGTTTTATTTGATGCATTAGGCAATATTATATGCATGGCCACTGGTCATTTACTGGATGAATTCTATGTAGTTATCAAAAGTGCTAATAGAATGGGATTTGCTGTTGGGGCATTTCTGTCTATGAGTTTGCACTATCACAAAATATACATATTCATACATACTGTGCAAGATTTCTGCCTTACAGGAATGGACTCATCATATCAACTAACAACTGTTTTCTTCAGATAAATATGTAGCTTCAAATTCATACAAAATGGCTTTATAGAAGCAAACGGTGAATTCTGCCCCACTCATTCATGGGAAGTCATTGGCTTTTGTAGGACAACAAAACACTGATATCTGGATTTTTGTAATAGAAAAGAATGTTCCTTTTTCGCTTACCCCCTCTGGCAGTCTGATTCTGCTGGATTTTGTTGCCAAAAGTTGTGCCTATTTTGGCACTCCTCACATGATCATCAATGATGCTGGGAATGTAAGAATGTGTGATGCCTCTGCCTGTTGTATAACACATGCATCATTAACACCTACCCACATCCCCGGTGCTAGTAATGATGCCGAGGACATGTAGGCTCCCCATGCTTATGCCTGTATTTTCGGACAGCCATAGGCAATCCAAGAAGTCCTCAGAAACAACTATCGCCTACATTGCTGGAGGGTCACTAAAACAGGTTACCCCATACCACACTCAGATATAATACTAGGAAGGTTAAAAGACACAGTGTAGTCAAACACGTAACATTTTGGGAAGATTTTGTCATGTTGTCTATATATATAACATGTTTATTTGTAAAGCTAAGAATTTTGAAAATGTAACCTAAAAACAACCTCAATTATATCTGCCTAAAATCTGCACCCAACCCATTGTAATTCTACCAGATAAAACATATTTATTTGCTTGGTGTAACAATTGCATAAAACACAATATTGAAGGCTGTGAACTGAATTTACAAATGTGTGATGAGTAAGACGATTATCCTTCCAAGTAAAACAAATGTCATTAATATCATTTCAGTGATCCACGATTTGGGCAAGGCGGGTAAAAATATAATTTTGTTATAAATGCTAATGGCTTAATGTACTGCACATAAAAATTCACACACAATTTTGGCGTGGTTCAGACACTGCCCATTATAAACAGTGGGCTGTGACGTTCCTGTCTCCATGGCCCGCCATAGCGCTCGACTTTTCACGGCTCATTAATATCAATGCAGGTTCCTGCACCCTTATTTGCATGATGAAGAATAACACATGTTATGGAGGGCTATATTTTGTTTAATCTATATTATGTGTAATTAAATTGATTTGAGTATATATTTTATTGTGTTTGTTTTCTGGCTCCTAAAAAATCTCAAGAAGAGGGGGTTAATTTTGACTTCTTCATTGACTACGGACATGTCACCCTGATGGGTCAGTTACACCCAATGGATGCACGGCCTAAATGGGGGACTCTATCTTAATCTCTCTCTTTTATTTTTTTGTCAATAAAAAGGATTATCATAATTTTCTTAATTCCCATTAACACTCAAACTAGCAAGGCTATAGAACAGTCTCCACTTTATTGTTATTTTTTACACATTTCTCATTGCAACTAAAATTGCAACCCAGGCAACCTGTCTTTACATATCCTAAAGCAGTTTTTCCCAAACTGGGATCGGGCACCCCCCTGGGGGGACGCGAAGGTATCCCAGTGGGGTGCTGGTCCACATTCTTAACCTGTGTTTGAATAGAGAGGGGGGCTAATGTTCCTAAATAGAAAAGGGGGGCCCTGCAAGGAAAGTTGTCATACTGTCCTAAAGGATTCCAACAATGAAATCTGCTGAGATTAAACGGATATGTATAACCAACAACAAAACAGTAGCATTTTGTGTGCCCTCAGATAAAGTGTCTGCATTCATTTTCTTTTTTTTCTGTTTTAGAAAAAAACAAAAATATGTGATGATTATGCAGTGCCTTATAATGTGCCCCTACAACGTCCTGTAAAGTGAAATCATAAACAATGTTATTTAATGCCTCACCCACAAAACCATTATTATAGGAGTCACCCGCTAGGATTTTCCACTTGGATCGAACCAGCACACAGAGTAAGAAGAAACTACCTGAAGAAGCCCTGAGTGGGCGAAACATGTAGGAGTTAGGACTTGATCCATCCTTCGGTGTCCAATAAATTATGATATTTACAGGCTGCACTAGATTGGAAGGGGTATAGTATGTTAAATCTGCTTTTTTGATACCATCCGCATCCAGTACCTCAGGGCAGCCATGCGGTTAATCAGATTAATCAGATGTAATCCTTTGCTCACAATCGATTAATTGCTTGTGCTTTCAAATATTGTTGTTGTAGTAATTACACTCTGTGCCTGATAAGTCCCCCCTATAACAATGTTTCTCATGTTTATATATTCTTAGGGATGTGGCACACACACTTTGTTATTACTGATGTCCTCCTCAGATACCCCAATATATAAGTGGGTTTTCTGCCTCACCCATGTAATGGTGAAGTGTTTGAAGTCCAAATCTGGAAAGCAGTGTAGTGTAACATCCAAAACTCCCTTCACAGATATTTTGTCAACTTAAAAAATGAAAAAGCTAAATTTTAATTAAATTTTGACTTACCTCTGAGTCATTACAAAGGTGAAGCACCCCACAATCCTAAAAAAATATACTTAATTGCTATAGTCTTTGGTAATTGCTATGTTTAATCCTCTATAGTGGTGAGCAACATAGGCAATATTCGTATTCGCAAAATATAGCAAGTTATTATAACTTTTTCACAATAAAAATGTGCAAATTTGCAATCAACACTACTGTTCGAAAATCCAGAATATTTGCGATTACAAAGAAATAGCACTATATGCGATATCTTCGCAAATTCTCGAAGAGCCAATATTCACAATAACATTTTAAGATATGAATATTCAAGATCAACTTATCCTCTGTAGATACTGGTCTTCTAGGGGTTAATGAACTGCAGTGATGCTTATGGCCATTAGATGGCAGTGGTCTTCAATGGTAAAACTGAAGCTCAGTAGGCTTGTAAAGGGTACAGGAAAGACAGTATAAAAAGCACTAATTGCTGTTGTGTTTTTTGAATAGAGGGGAGGAGCAATGGCATTTCAGCGAGGGTCCTAATGTACATTAGATGGATTTAAGAAAAGAAGTGTTTTATTCTTCTGATTACCTTAGCGAAAAAAGCCTAATAACAAAGGACTAATAAAGTCATCAAAGGACTGGTGAGTTCTAATACACTACCTGTCCAAAAAAAAGTCACCACCTGCATTAAAAAGGTATGAGCCTCCTATTGGATAAATCTGGATTCATCAAATTGTGTAAGAGTGGTTCAGGGAGCATGAGACATCATTTTTACACATGGATTAGCCACCACGGAGTCCAGACCTTAACCCCATTGAGAATCTGGGGGATGTGCTGGAGAAGGCTTTGCCCAGAGGTCAGGCAATACCATCATCAAAAACACTATGATTGGTTGGTCAGGCAAATCATCAATGCAAGATCTTGGTGAAAAATGAATGCAACACTGGATGGAAATCTTGCAGAAGCTTATTAAAACAATGCCACAGCGAATGCGTGCCGCAATCAAAGCTAAAGGTAGTCCAATAAAATATTAGCGTGTGACCTTTTTTTTTGTGGCAACTTTTCTGGGGGGGCAGGCAGTGTATATACGGTACATTTTAGGGGGTTGAGATAAACTTAACCATTCATTTATTTAATAATATACTTATTGATCTTAAAGTTGAACTCCATGTTTACTTAAAATATCCTTGCAGTGGAGCTTGCCCAACACTGATAGCAAATGCATATCTAAATCCACACTAGCCCTTCAGCTTCCCCAATCCACACTAGCCCTGCAGCTTTTCTTTCTCCAGAGGGAGGAGAAAGAAGAATACAGAGTAACCTCTGGAGCAATGGATCAGGTAAATGAAAAAGGATCAGAATCCCCTACACAAACCCATAAACCCAGGTATTTAACCCATACAGTGTGGGGGTTGCCCTTTGCCAAGGGTACTTTTATTGCTGAGACTGGAGATCAGTTTCAAATATTTGCTAAAATATGATCAGTGCCATTACATTTGTAATAATAAAAAAAAAAACATCTTCCACCTTTATAATTCCTTTGGATAGGTAGCAGATATTAAAGCAAAGCTGAAACTTCAGATTCAAGAGATGCCTGTAACCTGACCTCTGGTTATATGCAGACATAGTGCATAAGACATGAGCTAATTAAAGGGGCAGGGGGCAAATATTTTGGAATGTTTCTTTTACAAACCAGTACTGTTGCCTCCACTGCCTAAGCACTGAAATAGAAATGTGTTTTTCTTAATACAAACAAATATATATATATATATATATATATATATATATGACCCATAAATGTTTTTACATATCACAGCATTTGCCATCTGATATCAGCCTTCTGTTAATTCTAGTAGTCATGAGCAGCATAGGCAATATTTGTATTAGCAAAATATCACATAAATTTGTAAATTTGAGAATTCCTGATCTTCAGTCATTATTACCTTTATTGCACAAATCAGCACTTGTACATGCTCATATTGCGAACACAATGCCTGGTAGTTCTGGGTGCTGATGTAAAAAATCTTGAATATTCGTGATTACGAAGATAGAGCACTATAGTCGAGATGTTCATGAAAAGTGACGATACTCACAATAAAAATTCGCGATTAGAATATTCGTGAGCAATCCTAATCCCCAGTGCAGTACCAATCAGACTAAAAGATGAAATTTATTTTCTCTGCAAATTACCACTATTATACAAACTGTTAAAACAAATTATAGAGCAGAGGCTCATGAAAGGAAGAGCAGAGGAATAACCTCATCACCATTTTGCTGCTCCTAACCATGGCTGGAGATGGAGAACAGACTAAAGGACCAAGTCCTTATTGGACATAGTTTCTTTAGATAGTGAGATTGATGAGTACCAGTACTATGTTGTTGAGGGGAAAGGGGTTGTTTAACTTTGCACACAGGATGGTTTCAAAGTGGTATAAGGTAGGAAGTGTAGATTATAGTGATGAGCAGCATAGGCAATATTCATATTCACAAATATCTTACATTTTTCGCCTAATATTTGTGATTAATTTGTAAATTCAAGATCTCCATTCATTGAAACCTTCATTGCGCAAATCGTCACTTGTACTTATTGCAATGCACGGTAGTTCTGGGTACCCATGTAAAAATTTTTGGATACTTGCGACGATGATATAGCACTATATTCAAAATCTTTGTAAATTCTAGATAGTGGCGATATTCGCAATAAAAATTGTGATTCAAATATATGCGATCAACGCTAATATATGTGACATTTACATTAAATCCTGTGCTGTATGGTTGGATTTGCTTAAGTTTACTAAAATTTAGTTTGTTAAAGAATGTGTGTATGTATATATATGTATTTTTTTTCTTAAACATGATACAGCAATTCTTCCTATTTAATATTGATCACCATAGGTTGGCCAAGGCTCTGTATCTTCAAGGATATTAGTTGTCACAAATTTTTCACACCTTCAACACCTCTTTCTTCTCTTTAATTTGAGCACCGTCATGTCAATTTACATAACATTTTCTTAGAGTGCGTAATACTAGAGTGCTTTCTATGTTTGATCATTTATTATATTGGGGTTTATACATGGTTTATACATGCTGTAAGACTTCAGACTCCCTTAATATGTTTTTTTATTCCTAATTGTACTAATTTTATATATATTCTGAACAAAAGAAATAGAGAGGTAGAAAAGGCTGGGCAGTGGAGATCACTCCCATACAGCTGGTCAACATAATTGGTCAGGAACTGGGAACTCCCAATAGAGAAATATAGGTCACATTACCTATCTATGAGTAGAGACAGTCAAATTTTTTTTCGACTAGCTGACTTTGTGAGCTGATTGCAAAGCCTCTGAAAATTATACAATCACCAAAATTGCTGGGAATGTAGGAAAGGGTTATAGGAACATTTAAAAAAAATAATAATTCTCTAGCACATGTAGTTTTTGCATAAATTAAGTTCATAATCAAAGTTAAAATTAAAAAATGTTGACATGAATTTGAACTGAATTTATGCAACAACTATTTGTGTTACATTAATAATTTTTTTTATTAGTATACCCCCAACCCTTGTTTACATCTCCAGCAAGTTTGGTGATGATACTCGAAATCGTCAAAATGGTCAAATTGTTGAAAATGAGCTGATCATTACATTTTGTAACCTTTTTATGCTAATAGATGCCACATACATAATTATTGCAAAAGTACGCAATTATTAATTTTATCATTAAATAATCACTAGAAATCATTAATGTCTCCATTCTTCCGCCAACAGACCGTCATAGCAGCTGGTAAGAAACTAACTTTATTTCAAACAATCACTTTCATGAACTTGAATTAATTTTCAAAAATTAAAGGAAAGAAAAAAAAGGGTCATATGAAACCGGTATGTTCATCTGATTTTTTTTTTATCTCAAGTGGAAAAATCCAAACATATACTGTGATAGTAAAACTAACACACACACTAGCCTTAAGTCAGGTTTTAACGCTTACATTTTTGTGGAGGGGATTCTTTAAGGAAAAAAAATAGGAGCTATTGGTGAATACAACCCCAATTAAAATAGATTTTTGATCACTAAAGTGAAATTTAAGTAAGAATGGTAATAAAAAGACCCCATACATAATATATATATATATATATACTTGCCTTTATTTTTTACCCAATAACATCCTAAATAACAATATTCTATAAATTAAAAGTTACATTCTAATAGACAAGCTGGGTTTTTTAAATTAATAATAAATCACCCCCTATGCAGAATGAATAAAAATGAGTCCAGATATAAAGAAATATGTAAATTCATGAGGTATTACACTCAGTTTCCTATGGGACCCTGCCTGATACAATTAAAAAGCCATCCTTGAAGGATGTATGGGAGGCAGCCCAGTGTGTGGACAGGAAGTCACCCTCTCTACATTCTGCTTCTTTAAAAACAGGCAATGTAGCCTGAAGCTATTCAGCCTCTTTCGCTCTGGTGCTCCGCTTCTCTCCTCTCTCTCGTTGGCTCCCTCTCCCTCTCTCTCCCTTTTCTGTGTCTTGCTATAGACAAGCTCCAGCAGCAGTTCTCAGGCAAGCAGTGTGATCTGTGTTTGCATACTGCTAGTTTATGCTGTAAAGAACGCACAGTCCATGTGCTCTTTATGGATGCTGATGCTGCCCTGAATCTCTGGAAGGAAGAAAGACCATGTCCAGCTCTCAGCACGACCCTTTTTATTCCTCTCCCTTTGGTCCTTTTTATAGAAGACACTCTCCATACATGGTACAGCCAGAGTATCGCATATATGAGCTGAACAAGAGGCTTCAGACTCGTACAGAGGTAAGTCATTTCAGCCTCCTTTTATTTAATAGCCTATACATTGTATTTTTCTAAATCCCAACTCATCTACTTCTTTGGTCCTACTACTAACGAAAGGTCTCAAAACTGTATAGGTTGTCCTGTTCTACAAGGGATAACCGTTTTCTGGGTGCATTTCTACATCAGGTACTTCTGATGTAAAGTTGAGTTAGGGAGTTCTCTCTTTTTAAGTGTTTCCAAATTGTTGATATTTTTCACTTGGTGGCTTCATAAGTCTCTCCAACAGACACAACAGATAGATGCTAAAGGACATATCAAGCTAAAACCAAAAAAGTTAGTGGCTGCACATTGACAACATTTGTACGTTTGAAAAAGTTTTTGCACTGGCATTGAAAATTTGAGATCTGATTTTTATGTGACTTTGGCTGTTGTTCTATGGCGGCTACCATTTTCAAAGCTATAAAAGACTTACAAGTGACAGTTGGCAGTACTGATCTTTGGGATTATCGGACAGGACCTGAGCTTTGTGTTACAAAACATCACTTTCCATCATACTACCTTCTTGTTACATAAGTACAGTTCAGTGGGCTTCTGAGCCCTTTATATATGGTATTCAAAATGACCCAACTTTTTACTCTGGCTAGTTTAAGTTGCTCTTTATTATATGTTTGTAAACTACCATGCAATAAAAGTATATCTCTTTATTTCTTAAAAACACAAAACACAGAAAGTAACTGAGGTTGGGGAATTGTTTGGGGTGTTAAGATGGTCAGACTTGTCTCTGTCCTGGCAGATGTTATGATCTCTAAGGTGGTATTGTGAGGACCATTAATGAATAATGGTATGGGGGTAACATGATGAATGCTGAGTAGATTGAATGAGCAATGAGGTTCAAACTCTCAATAGAATTTACTTTGTAAAGTGCTGAAAAGTGTGTGAACTGGAATTATGCCAGCTTCCCCCCTCCCCCCACATATAACACCTGTATGACCAAAGGCGTGCTGTCACCACTATGGTGCCTATGGGACTACACAGCTGAATGACCTCAACAGTTTAGAGGTGTGGAAGTATTTTAGACTTATTTAGACATTATACAAGAAGTTAATTTCAACTGATGCAACTAATTCCCAAAACCTACTGCAGATGAAAGTTGACTTTGGATGGTGAAATAATTTATATTTATTTTACATATCCTTATTCCAATCTGAAATATTTTTTGTTTCCATACATGTTGAGCACTTTTACATGCATGTTGAGCACTTTTACACAGTTACAGAACATTTACAGAAGTTTATTGTGGTCCCCATCATTTGGAGAGAAACAAGGTTGATGCCACATGAGAACTTTTAATTCTAGATATTGATAAAGAAATCTCACATTTAGAAAACATAGAGATTCCCATTGTTAACTTTATCTTCTAAAATTGTCTGCCTAACCCATTAATCTTTAATATCTTTAAAAGAATTGGTCTGGTGCAAGTATGGAGCTGCAGTCCTCTAATGTTTTGCTCTGCATGCTTATGACAGGTCAATGACTCTAAAGAAAGCCAAAACAATCTTACTAGGTGGTCAGCATACCAGTCCATGTGTTTTTCTCGGTATAGATTTTTAGAGAAAATGTAGACTGCTATTGTTGACTTCTAAACATTGTATGGCTATCCCAATAATCATGAATATTTTCAAAAGTGTTTGGTGCAAGTATAGTGCTAAGGTGTTCTCTAATGTTTTTCTCTTCATGGTTGTTACATGTCAACGACTCTAGAGAACCCAAGCAAATACTAGGTGGTCAGCAGTACCAGTCCATGTTCTCTCTGTACATATATTCTTCAAACACATAGCCACAAAAAGTTGACTCCTTGATTTCAGTGGTAGGTGAACTTCTATCCCTTTTGGATTTATTGCCCTTTTGGGAGAGAAGGTCCTTGTTTGACATAATGGCAGAAATAAAAACATTTAGTCTAAGTGAACTTTCAGTAAAAGGGACTTTTTTTGTAAAATAAAAAAATTCTTGGAAATTAACTCAAATTATTTTATAACAAAAAAAAAAATATGACATGCTGACATGGAAAAAAGTGCAATAAGCTCTTGTGTGACACTAGTGTTGAATGTTTATACAATGTTTATTTAGAATATCAGCACTTCGAGATTTCGCTAATAGAGATGGTTGAATTTTTCGACTTACTAACTTTGTGAGCTGATTGCAATGCCTCTGAAAATGGTATCATCACCAAAATTGCTGAAGATGTAGAGAAGAGCTTTGGGAACATTAAAAAAAAAGGTTTTGCTCTAGTACATGTAGTTTTGTATAAATTAAGTTCAAAATCAAAGTCGAAATTTAGATTTTCAAATTTTGACGTGACTTTGAACTTAATTTGTGCAAACACTGTTTGTGTTAGAGCAATACTCTTATTTTTGTCGTATACTCCCAACCTTTCTCTACATCTTCAGCAAGTTTGGTGATGATACCATGTTCAGGGGCTTTGCAATTAACTCAAAATCGTCGAAATTGTCGAATTTTGGCAAAAAAATTCTGCCATCTCTATTCGCTAAGCCCTTGAATATAGTGCTTTATCTTCATAATCGCGATTATTGGAGATTTTAAACATCAGTAACCAGATTTACCGTGCATTGTTTGCAGTGTGCGCATGTACAAGTGCTGGTTCGCAATGAAGACAATAATGACTGAAGATCACAAATTGTTGAATGTGTACATTTAGGCAAAAAATTTACAATATTTCGTAAATACGAATATTGCCTATGCTGCTCATCACTACCTAGCATTAAATCAGATAAGGGCAATCTGTCATGGAGCAAAACACCTATTGGACATAATGGCATCTGCCATCTTATTACTTTAGTGAACATATCAATTGTATAAGTTAGTGGCAAAACTCATGAAATATTTTTTTTTACATATAACTGGTCCTTGAAGTAGGAGGCAGCAAATCTAACACTGGCACCTAAAGCAAGCCACACATGGTAAAATGTATCATTCAATCGAGGTTTGATTAGATTTTGTACTTCGATTTAAAAAATCGAACATCGATTGTCAATTAATCGAAGTTCTCCACATGGGGAGCACGATAATTGAACAATTTCGACTGAAATTAAATCGAAGTAATCTAAAATCGTCGATTGGATTAATGTTTTTTTTAACAGGAACTTTTTTTTCCCAGGAAGTAGTCATATGTCAATAGCGCACATCGAGATGATTGAATCGAAACAAACAAAACACTTTCAGAAATGTAGTTCGATCATTGATCAATCAACCAAAATTTTCCAACTTGTCCGATCACTTTTCAATCAATGATTTTACTAAAATCGTACAATGAACCTCGATTGTACTATGTGGGCAGTACATCGACTAACGTTCAATCAATCTTTTTTTTCATCGAAAATCGTCAAATGAACGCTAAAATTGTACCATGTGTGGCTAGCTTTACTTTACAGAAGGATGGAGCCAAGTGATGGTCTATACTTTTTGCTCCTTTATTATTTAATCACCCGGGTAATGGTGGGTCAATAACAAGGTTGTATTACTGAAATGAACTGGTGAATGGATCACAAGACTGGCTTAATAGCACAGCAAATCATTTGTCAGATAAGGCAGCTCACATATGTGTTTCAACTTTGTATTTAACGGCTTGCCTGGAGTTCAGATCTAAACCCAGATAAAACAGTCTGAGAGTAATTAGGCACAGTACCAGTATAACTTAGATGTGTCAGTAATTAAGGAAGAAGCTGTCAGCCCCGGAGAAGCCTCATATAGAATCTGCCATTGTGTGACCCACAGGCTGGAGATAATAATAATTTTAATTCAAATGTCATTACTTTATATTTTTCTTTACATTTAGATAGAGGCCAAGATTTCCAGCAGAAAGAAAGGAAATCTTGCATGGAATACTATTGATAAACTGTATACAATAAGGAATTGTTGTACTAGATTGCGCAGAGCATACTGTTTAGAGTTAGAGTTTTATACTAAGAAATGACATGCTCATCTAGGAAGCAGAAAACTTTAATAGTAGGTGAACAGTTCTATTGGGGTGGTCTTATTTAATGTGTCAGTTATACCAAAACTGATGTATTATCCTCTAAATAACATTATCTGTTACTGTGTAAAGTGTTTTTTTATTTCTTTTAATTCAAAGCCCTTTTTTTTAAATTGAGAATACTTGGAAATCTTGACAGTCCCTTGTTCTTCATTTCCTGGTGTCCACACTAATCATGCTAATTTTCTCTGTATAAGCGTGGAGACCAACAATCTGAGCATGCTCAAGTGCCTGCTTTCTGGGGTCTTTTGACTGCAAATGCTCCATTCCTAAAAAAAAATACAGCAGTGAGATAACATACACTTTACC
Organism: Ptychadena robeensis; assembly: GCA_036250615.1. Classification (NCBI taxonomy): domain Eukaryota; kingdom Metazoa; phylum Chordata; class Amphibia; order Anura; family Ptychadenidae; genus Ptychadena; species Ptychadena robeensis. The sequence goes on from CM070032.1 coordinate 209,830,547, forward strand.
AGCTAATGCTTAGGTTCTCCAAAAGTCACATCCTTGCCATAGATTGTCAAACTGTTTTTATTTATACTAGCTGACTTTATATATCTCCCCCTATATATGCATAACTTCGCTGCCTGTGATAACATTAAGTTAATTGTAAAGCAGGTATCAACTTACCTATTAACTGACAGGTTATCACGAAAATTGCCGGAGATTTAATTTGTTCACAAAAAAATATTACTCTAGCACATGTAGTTTTTGAATGAATAAAGTTCAAAATAAGGGCTTGTATCCATTATGTCAGGACCCCTCCGCTAAGCGTATACAGCAGGGGTCCCGACGTAGCAGATAGACTTACCTGCTCTGCGGAGGATCTGTCTTCATGGCGCCGAGCCGCTCGGCCGATGTAAGGCTGAACGTAGTCGAGTACGTTGAGCCTCTGCACCGGCCGATGTGTTAAACAGGTCATCCGCTGGCAGGCAATATCAATATGCTACATTGGGACCCCCGCTAAGCGTATATGTCCCAACATATAATGGAAACAAAGCCTTAATGTGTTGATTGTGAATATTCTGCCGGGAATCGCAGGTGTGATCAATCGGCCAATTAAGAGTATCCATCGCTGAACTGTGCAGAATCAATCTGATGGAACCAACATGTTGGTTCTCTGTCGGATCCGATTCTGGGCCCCTGAATGATCGGACCTGATCGATTGGACAAGGTGGGCTGCATGCGATTCCAGCACGATCGTTTCGCGTGCACGCGCCCGGAATCGATCGTGCCGGAATCCGGTGGGAATCCGACACGTGTATGGGGGCCTTAATATCTTGTTCAGGGGATTTGCAATTAACTCACCAATAAACTATCCAAATTTCACAGCCATCTCTAGTACTTGCTGTTATAGAAGTATATGAGTCACATGATCAGAATAAAATGGCTTAAAAAAGGTAAATAAACTACTCAGAATACAGTGATTATATTGTGTCTGGCTCCACAGTCATAGTAAAAGGGAGAGATATAGTTTCACTAGAAACTGTTTCAGCATTCCTTTAGTTTTAGGGTCCTTTTTCACTAGCAGCCCTGCCGCTGCCTTGCGGTCCAGTACTGCAACGCAGTATAGCTAGTGTCAATGCAAAGTATACAGGTTCCCATAGAAAAGTGCGCATTACATTAATTGCCCTGCTGTACATGGTTTTGCAGGTGTAGCACAAGCGTCTGCCATACACTTGTATGGGAGATGCAAGCGCAAGGTTTTTGCAGGAAACTGACGTGGATAACTAGTAGAGATGAACCACTACACAAAAGAGCTGATAACTGACCGCATGAACAACTACTGACCATAGGAACCGTAGTAAGGTTCTGATCAGACTCATCACAGCAATATATGACTTCTTGTTGCACTTATCAGGGGTACCTGAACAGTAGGACCTGGATCTACTTTTCCACATATTTCACCAACTCTCCCTGAGCATCAGAGTAGATGCCCTCAGCATTGCCATGGCATTAATTGCAGAAATTGCACAAATACCACTGCCAATTTATTTGTTTATTAGCAGGCACCAAATGTGATCACCACAATGGCACCAGCCCTAACTCAGTAATACAGTCCACAAGTCAATTTAACTTAGCTCCATATTTAATTGCTCCATACTATTCCTTTAAAATGTTACATTTACAAATATAAATATAATAGTAAATCATAATTTCCATAAGCTACTTGTTCTGCTGCTTTCAAATAACATTATTGAAACTCATCACAAGCTTTTATATTCTAAATGATTTGTTTAACATATTTTTAAATGTACCAAGTATAACTTAATAAGCCTCATCCTGTTTCATTAGCAGGCAGCATGGTCAAAGCATTTCTCCCTGCTCTGGCAGAGGAATTTGTTCTGGCTGAACTACTTTTCTACTGAACGGCATCCCCAGAGACCATATGGATATGTTTTGCACAATACAGTCCGAAGGCCCTGCTGCTCTGCCGCAGAGTTGGACATGTTTAGTTAAAATTTTATGCAGCCCAATCGGTTGCAGGAGATTTACCAGCCAATTGTTTACCAATCCTATGGCACAATGTGATTGGGCAATCCGCCCATTTAATGAGGATCTGTTATGCACACCATTGCCCATTTTAGCCTCTGTGTAGCAGTGTGCTTGGGGGTGTTTGATTTACCTATCTGATTTAGGATCTTGCTTGAACTCTGTCTGTCAACTTTAATGTGGACGAATAAGGGAAAAATACAGGAAGTC
>CM070032.1:209832875-209846422 GCA_036250615.1 Ptychadena robeensis
CAGAAGCGCTAGGAAGGTTAAAAAATCCAGGATTTAGTGGAATCGGAATTTGGATGGAAAGACACATAAAAAACATGACTTTTCCGGCCAAAACGGGATAGTTGATTGGTCTGGTCCTAAGTTTGGATTGTCCCGGACCATATCCATCTGTATTCTATTTTTCTTGGACAGATCTTTGTGTATGATCCTTGGATTGTTTTAGAATAATAAGGCCTGTTACCTGGATATCTGGTGTTGGAAGTAATTGTGTGCCCAGGCACTTTGCATATTAGGCATTTGTAAAGCTCAAAGAATACCCTTCATCACATAAATCATTGTTATTAAAGTGATTTAGTAAGTTCTGGTATGTATGTTTGGCTTTGTAAAGTGAACATTCAAAAATCGTCTGCAGATTTTTGAGGGCATTTTATCTAAAATAAGTCAACAAGTGGGCCCTTGAAATGCCTTACAAGCATAAACTCAGCAATTAATGATTTATTAAAAGATGCAGCTTGAAGAAAAAAGGAATAATTGCACCCAGTAACCTGAAGTCTTGTATCCAACTTACTCTGGAACAGGGCTTGAGGAGGACTTTCAGGTGGACTGTATGTTTACATACAGTCCACCTGAAAGTCCTCCTCAAGCCCTGTTCCAGAGAAAGCTGGATACAAGTCTTCAGGTTACTGGGTGCAATTATTCCTTTTTTCTTCATTCTATATGTATGCGGATGTTGGTTGATGACTGAAATATTTATTTACACCTCAGGGGACGAGTTCTCTCCTTTCCTTCTTCTTTAAAAGAAGCAGCTTTCCAGGGTGGTAAGGGGGCTTCGGAAAAGGACAAGAAACTCTTCTGCAAAGTTTCACCAAGCAATGTAAAAATTATATAGATATTTCAATGGCATTTATTTTTAACCATTCCTATTTTCACGTATACATAGCCCATGGGTGAAAGCTCACTTTTAGCTTCACATCTGCTGAAGTTTTCTTCGCTAATTCATTTTCTTGATGTCCTTTTGATACAGATTAGTGTAACTTAACTGTGGTCTTCAGGGGCTGTTTTCCAGCATTCCAGGTTGAAGCCTATATGCGTTAAGTAGTAACAGTTTAAACTAAGCACCCCAATTATTTTACTTCAGAAGAGAAATGTTCAGAGTGGGCCACGTTTCCTCACTTTTATTTGTAACTACAATTTCAAGGCAGTTTTGAATTTTCAGTAGCAGCACAAATATCTCTGAAAATATAGTTAGCAATTCTTTTTCTTAAATAAAACTATCACTTTTAATTGGGCCACCAGAGAGCGGTATGTCATATCTTGGAGTGCTCTAAGGTAAGCTCACATTATACTTTAGTATTTTAGCCTAAAAAAAGATACCACTTAAAAAATAATACCTAAAATAATGCAAATACACTTATCTGTCTTGGAAAATGACTAAAGCTGGACTAAATACACGTCTCGATTCTTTGTTCAATTTTAGTGCGATCGTTTAACAAAAGCGATCGGATTGGATAAAAATTGAAGCATGCCAAAAGTGTCCGAGCGATCGATTTTGTCAAAAATCAGACATAAAAACTATCGTGCACGGATCCTTTCTAATTGATCATTTTAATAAAAAGCACATGAATCGAGTGCTGTTAGTTGTCTCATGCGATCGTTTTAAGCGATCCATATATGTTTCTTGTGGAAATGACCTTTGTTTGTGTGCTGTTGGTCACTGGCCAGTTCTTCAGCTAACACCATTCCAAACCCATTAATGTGTGCATTTGAGACTTTCAGGATAGAATCGCCCAGAAATTGAATGCATGGTATGTTGCAGTTTGTGATCATTTTCGCAAATTAAAATCGATTCCGGAATCGGATGGGCGATCGGATTAAAAAACGATCGCTGGATAATTGGGACGTGTATGCCCAGCTTAAGAATTCATGTTCGTTAAATATATGTATGGAAATTTCACTGTAAAGTTTGCAATATCCACCAATCTCAATGATTGTTTGTGGCTAGTAAGGGTCGATTTTGGAAAAACTGACTGATTGCTTGCTTAGCTACATTTTTTTACCATAACATAGAGCAGCCCAAATAAATTTCTATCTTCACAAAAAAAAATAAGAAAACGTTTAAAACAAAACCTACAATCTGTTTGATGGATCCTGATGCCATGTTAATAATTTGCCATCATTGGGTCTTTAGTTAAGATACATATAGTGTACAAGGAATAGACATAAAACCCCAAAACATACATTGGTGTTTTATTGTAAATTTTTGTGTGCTGCATCATGTATGTTGGTGTTGTGTTCTCTTGAATGGAGAGTTGGAATGTTATTCAAAGTTAATGATGCTGCAACACTTTGGAACATCCACCCTAGATGCTTGTTAGTGGTCAGCTAGTAAGGATCGACTCTGGAAAAACTGACTGAAGTTGTAATAAGTTTGCTTGCTTAATTTTTTTTCTCATGCAATTTTTTTCTCATGTTATAGAGGAATACATTTGGGCAAAAATGAAAAAAATATAATTGCAGAAGCTGCATTCAGCATAAACGATTGCTTGCCAGATCCTGATGGTCCATTAACAATTTGCTGTCCTTGGTTCTTGTGTTATCATATATATACACTGCACTACATATTAAAAAATATATGTAGTTTTGTGCTGCTATGTGGCAGTGATGCATTTAGTGTGTTGGTGTTGTCTTGAATGAGTGAGATGGACTATTCAGATGGAATGGCAACATGCTAGCACATTGAAAATCTGGCTGAAGCCGGCCATAGACGTGCTGATTCCTGGCTATAGTTGAGGGCGATCGATTAGCGTGCATGCTCACGCTGAATGCATCGTGTTCGTTCGCCGCAAGTACAGGGGTGCCCACCTTGAGGCTTTGACCAAAAAAGCCGGCGATCAGTCCTGCTGGTACTTTTTGTGGCCAATCCTGTTGTAGGCCAAGCTATGGCTATAATCTGTCGGAAATCCCTGTGTTGGTGGAGCACACTGGATTCCCATCAGTTCTGTAGCCGACTCCTCACAGCCTGGTGACTGCACCACGCTGTAATGAGTCTGCTACTAGCCAGCCATGGATCGAGGTGTCTATGGCAGGCTTTAGATTAAAAGCACGCAGCGATCGTAGTTGAATGGGCTTTTTCTGCCCTGGTTGCGTCCGTAGACATGAATGGACGCAATAATTAATTGCGTGTTTACACGGTCAAAAATCGCATCCATTCATTTTCTATAGATGCAATATTTTTTTTTTATGTGGGCATTTTTTTTTATCACATGCAAATATCGCCTGGTCAATCACACCCGATTGCATCAGCAATTGTGTGCGAACGTCGCACACAATTAAAACCGGGTCTGCCCCGTGGCTGATCGTCTATGTGGGAACATAGCCTTAGGCAGCTACGAAACAGGAGGGTGGGGACTTAATTCTCCAGATATCGGAAGTGACATTACTGATGTCACTACTTGTATTTGTAAGACGGAAGAGCAGCGACAAATTACCGGAAGTGATGTCACATGCGTCATTTCCTGTAATTTTCTTTTATTCAGGGACAGTAAGATTAACAGGTTTGGACTAGGCAAGGACTATGGGCCATACAGGATTCTGTATTTAGAGGTCTACTAAAATTTAATGAAGAATCAGCCAGAGAAGGTCTTAAAATGTATTTTCAATAGCACAGTCTTAAGCCGACCATAGACACCTCGATCCATGGCCGGCATGTAGCAGACTAGGTGTCGGCTACAGAACTGACTGTGTGCTTTACTAGCACAGATGATTCCCATCAGATTGCAGCCAATTAACTTGAAAGTGGAGGATCTTCCACACAAAGAACCAGCACTGGCTTTTTGGGATGAAACCTCAAGGTGGGCACCCCTGTAGTTGCGGGCGACCGACCATTATGTGTTTGGCGGGGATGGCCTGGAATCGGCACGTTAATGGCCAGCTTTTGGTATGTGTTTCCTGTGGGTGTCTGTTTAGTAGAATAGGGTCTGGAGCTTTTCATGGTGCCCACTCATTGTTTACAATGGGCCATCATGCAACCCAGAAATAAAATTCACCAAACATTTACACCTTTCTGAGACATGTATTGTTGAATGATAGCCATTTATTCTCAGCGAATAGTTAAAGTCACATTCATTATTTTATTATTCAATTCTTATATACCTGTGTGACTTACAAAGATTTTAAATGATGTGATCATATGTTACATGTAATAGAATTTTGTTTTTTATTTTCTTTTCTCTTTCTGGAGCTTTTCAACTCAATAAGGTAGATATCTTGGTTTTCCTTGTTCAGACCATTTAAAAGACATTCACCATAATATTAAATAGGCAAATAACCATATCCAGCTGTAAGAATGCAATCATTACATCCATATGGAAAAAGGTGGAGCTTCATCTCGGGGGATATTGGAGAATATCAAATGGTTCTGCTTATTTTCTGGTGGGGTTGGGGAACACAGCAGAAAAGAAAGAAAAGAGCAAGCAACGTAATCAATAAATATCAAGCATGGAATGGGAATTTTATCACTTTTATTAACTTCTAATAATAAGTCATTTGGATATGTGATTGTTAAAACCTTATACACACACTGTATATTTTGGGCACCATTGTTGGTGGTCATCTCTGAGCAGTAGTCTAATAAGCACCCTTATGTTTAATATGCAGAGAAGGGCACCCTTCTCAGAACACAACAGTCCTCCTTCTTTATTCTGTCACTTGAAAGGAGTTTTTAGCAAGTGAGGCTTTATTCTTGGTTTAAAGCTAGCAACAATTTGAAAAAAAAAATACAATAATTATTCGTTGATAACTTTGTTATATAAAAAAAACACCCCAATGCATAACTTATTATTTTAACATATAAACTGGTGGCTAAAAGACCCAAAGGGCCTGTGGTCATAAGGAAGCACAATAAGTGTAACCTGGAGGAAAAGTAATTGTAATGCAACTGTGCAGAGGAAGGGTGTAGGTTACACACAGGGAAACTAAAACATAAAAAATATACATCATTCATCCAAGATCTCCAGAACCAACATTCTAGTTGAAGGCAATGACACTATACTCCCATAGAGTTATCATACTATTAGGTATATCATAAGCCCAATGCACTGTATAGTTTTGTATAAAATTCAAACAGATGACACCAATCACATTTGGTTATACCAGCCTCTCTCAAATAGTTTACCCCAATGGAATTATTGAAGTAATTTTCAGGTGTAGAGAAAAACTTTCTATACATATAAGTGCGTGTCATTCAAATAGGAAAAAGTACCTAATGTACCACATATCTTATTTGTAGTACAAAAATTTTTAAAAGAACGATGGAAAGTGTGATTTTGCTACTCTTGCACATATAAACCTTCTATGACTTTAAAGTCCCAGATCTCTGACACCAATATTTGTTGGGATTAGTAACTTACACTTAGAATACCAGAAGAATAAAGGGTGGAGGACTATATTAAACAATCCATTGGATAAGTGCCACACCCCTAGTTTGTAGGAAATAGAGCACTGGGCCTGTAGTGTGGGGTTATACATAAAACCCCTCCACCTTTTCAGACACAGTGAGATGCATGGGGCTTTAGAAGCACACGGGTAAATTTGTTAAAAAACATAATTTATTAAATCAGTTTAAAATTCAATCTAAACAGATACATCAAAGGAATAAGGTCAGAGCCTCGACACACATTGGGATGACCTTAGTAATTCATACATAGGACCACACTACATTAGACAGAATGACAACAAGGGTACTTGCTATATGCGTGGATGCTACAGATTTGACGGACTACCTCCGACATGTTTCGCCCTGACTGGGCTTCTTCAGGGAGGGTAAAAGTCTGTAAATGGATATTGAGAATGGGATTGATATTCGAAACAATACATTGAAGCAGGAGTCGGATTGTTTCAACATAAAAATAATCAAGAGTGATGAAAATCTCCAGCAAATTCCCTTCACTGGTGTGTTTATCATCAGACAGCTTTTATTTTTTTAGTGTTTAGTGTAGATACATACTTTTTATTTCTTTTTGATACAAATATCTTTATTACATTTTATAAAAAAATGTATTTCTATGACCAGGGGTACACTGTTACTCATAAATGTATACAATTTACCTCACTTGGATAACCGCAGGGAAACACGAATAACTATGAAAGGTTGCAGTTAGGGGTGTAAAATTGGGAATGTAAATTAATATTTCCAAAGAAAGATCAGACTTCTTAGAGTGTTGGAGATCTGGGGGATGAAAGTCAGAGTAGGCATATGTAAGGGTAAAATCTGACAAGAGAAAAACACTGTGTGACAGCTCCAATATGACTATAAAAGGTTGGACTGCTGGTAGTCTCAGGGGTTGGTTACTGAGACAGAAAGTTTTAGGGTTGTACTACTGAGGTATGAGATCTGGGGGTTCAAACGTGTTGTACTGTGAGAGTTACATTTGACCCAAAGCCAGCTGGTGACCTGTGGATGGAGACAGCTATTTGGAGGATCAATCAAGAACAGGGAGGTCCATCTGCAGCAGAATCTACCATGCAGGAGGCTGACACAGAGGACAGTGAGGAAGACCACCTACATATGGGGTGAGTACCAAATACCATCTCCTGGTACTAATCTGAGGAGCTCACTAAAAAGGTTATGTGTACCCCTGTCTATGACCCTATTGTGAATATGTTCTTCCTGTTCTTGTGACACCCATAAAAGAAAGGTAGGGAAGGCTGTTACAGGACAGGCGGGGACAGATGGACATTAATGGAATTTACCCAATAGGTTCACAGATGGTCAATAAGAAACCCCACAGAGGCTGAAAAGAAAATAAGATGGAGTTGAACTTTAATGTGTATTTACAGCCAATAAGTCTTTCTATTTTCAGGTAGCATGGTTATGGATTAGAACCACTGCCAAGCTTTTATTGCTGTCTGTTTCTCTGTTGGGATATTTAACCCTCTCATGTGAAAATCACCTTAAGGAATATTATTTTTTAGAACTTGGACAGGACGTGTGTTTGGCATCACACCCTCATACATACAGCTTTCTTAGCAACTATTTTTCTGTTGAACTTGCTGTATGCACAGACTCGGCTCCTGGCATGCCAATAATCAAATGAAGAGTGCATATGGCCATTGTTGGCAGGGCAAGTGTTGTTACCTGCAGGATTCCCAGACAAGAAACTTTGCAACATAAAAAACTGTACTCACTAGGGCATCATGCCAAACATACTGAAAGTAGATTTAGGGTTTACATACTATTTAAGCAACAAAAAGAAAAAGGGAGAGACATCAGGGAAGAACACAACAAATGCGCAGCAGGTTAAACAACATATACAATAAATGTAATTTATCTGCACCATGTTGTTACAGATGTTAAAGAAATGTTTTCTATACACAGGGGTTTGGTGCCATGGACGAGCACCCTCTATGGCTTTGTCAGCTTTAACCATATAGATACATAAATATGAAGTGAGTTTTTAAAAAATGCAGTCTTGCTCACTGTCTCCTTCTACTAAATAAATATACATAGCTCCCCTGTATCATAGTCATATATACACAGCTCCTCCAAATCATAGTAATGTATACACAGATCCCCTGAATCATAGTCATACCAGACATAACAGGCATGCTTCTGTCAGGAGGACAATAATGGTCATACACCCACAGAAAGATGTTGGGGGCCGCAACATGGACAATCGCCCAGATGCTGCCCCCAGCACGGTCCCACTGTGGGCAATTGCCCGTATTGCCCATATGTAAAACCGCCACTGTCTATACTAACTGAAAAAAATACAATTCTTTCTATTTGTTCTTTTTGCAAACTGTCCTCAAGTCTGACTCACCCCTAGTTACTAACAAGCTGTTAGCTTGGAGACTGCGGATGCTGGCGCAATGAAGGCTGGAGGAGGGAGAGAAGAAGCTGTGTCAGATTTGTAGGCTGTTGGCTGGAGGAAGTGGGGGAGGGAGTTGCGTCAGATCTGTAATCTTTCAACTGGAGGAGAGCAAGGAAACAGACTGTGCCAAATCAGTGTGCTGTGGCAAGGTAGAGGATGGGGAGGCTGTGTCAGATCTATGTGCTTATGTGCTCATGGCAGTAGGAGGAGGAATATGTCAGATCTGTGCGCTTATAGTGGTAAGAGAAGGGAAATGTCAGATCTGTGTGCTTATAGTGGTAAGAGAAGGCATATGTCAGATCTGTGTGCTTATAGTGGTAAGAGAAGGGATATATCAGATCTGTGTGCTTATAGTGGTAAGAGAAGGGATATGTCAGATCTGTGTGCTTATAGTGGTAAGAAAAGGCATATGTCAGATCTGTGTGCTTATAGTGGTAAGAGGAGGGATATGTCAGATCTGTGTGCTTATAGTGGTAAGAGGAAGGATATGTCAGATCTGTGTGCTTATATAGTGGTAAGAGAAGGGATATGTCAGATCTGTGTGCTTATAGTGGTAAGATGAGGGATATGTCAGATCTGTGTGCTTATAGTGGTAAGATGAGGGATATGTTAGATCTGTGTGCTAATCGTGGGCGAGCTGTTTAGATTTAGGCTTGCAGTGTATAAACAGTTGCTATATACTGTTTGCAAGTAGAGGTGGCTTTTTGGTGGGTCCCTCCACCTCCCCAGTCACTCCCAATTGGAAGTGGTCTGGTTCTTTACTTTATGTACCTTATGTGCAATAATAGGAAGTTGAGACAAACATTACAAAGAGCATTTCTTAAAATCACTTACTTGACCCAACTTGTATAATAATGTAACTTAAGAACAAACCTACAGTCCTTATCATCTATGTAATCTGTATTCACTTTTCAAAATACCAATATTCAATCAATTGGCCCTCTATATGTTATAACCACCAATATAATGTGGTCAGCCATCAATTATCATCTGCATCTTCTGTGCCCCCTATTGGGAATATCAGTTATAGCAATGTGACACAAATCATTATTGAGTTGTTTAAGTGAGAAGAATACTGTGAACAAAAGAGATGCTATAATAAACAATTCAGTAAGATATATGCTTTAGTTACATGGCTGGGTTTGACAAGTAAAGATTTCTGCAGTATGCAATATAAGTTATATGTTATTATATGTTATTTTATTTAAAAGATCAATGCACCTTCTTTCATTACTTCTCTGGGTCATGGATGTTCATGACCTGTTGCTAGTTCATTGGTAGTCATTTACTTGGGCTGCTTTTAGGTATGTAATGTGGCTACATGATCTTATATGTGTACCAGCAACTTCTGCAGTAGAACCAAATGGCATATTGCCTAACTCTTCCTATTGGTCAGCAAAGCTGCCCTTGTATATAGATAGGCATGAGAGGATGGAGAAGAGGGTGGATTCTTTGATACAGGAAGTGGCAATAATTGCTTTTAACCTCCCTAGAGCACTGCTGAGGTCAAGATTTTTATACCAAAAGTGCACCATAGACTTCAATGGTAAATTTTTCTTTATGTTGTAGGACTGTAACTTCCCAAAATCTGTCCGTACAAGGGTCTAGTAGACATCCTGAATATAATAATGTTTAAAACAAACAATTATGTAAAATAAAAATGTATTTTATAATGAAATTAATGAGAAAACACAAAAATCTGGGCAAAAAGATAAATTTAATCCAAAGTGTCATTTGAAAGATATAACCTCTAATATACTTCTTTTGTATGAGAAATTTCCAGATTCCCAGATGTGCGCATTGGCAGTTAACCCTCTCTTACCTGGTGTAAAGGTAAAAGCACACCAGGGAAGAGAGGGTTACTGCAAATGGGCACATCTGGGGCACCAGAGAGTTTATTTAGGCGAGATTTATTACATAGCAGCACATTGAAAGCAGTTTTCTACATAGAAAACTGATTTGGTGCTATTCACTTTCAAATTTCCCGCCGCCTCTTCGATGTGACGTCATCACGTCACTCGAAAGGGGGGAATGAGCCGCGTTCCAGCAGCCAGCATGTCACATCGGAGACACCGGGACAGCACAAAACAGTAATCTTGATCGATCTTGATGGCACCATCTCGTCCAGTGCAATAGTGAGAGTAGAAGCGCTGGACTAGATGGTGCCGTCGCTGACGCTAGGGCGGTTAACTTACACCGCCTGTATTTCTAAATATACTTACCAATATGTAACTTTGCTTATGTATATTTGCTTTAAACATACAAAAGGAAATACCTTTCTGGATATTTTATATTTACTGCTTTATATCTAGGATGACATGTTCCATCCTTTTGTTAGTTTTGTTGCTGACTCACCATAGACGTTGTGTGGCCTTCAGAGCAAATTATTTTTAAGAATTGTTATATTGCCGTTTCTAGAATTCTCTTACTACTAGATCACCTGATTTCCTCTTGCATCATCATCCTTTATATTTTGGTATATTATTTAACACAGTATGTCATTAATCTGTATTATTCTACATGTATGTGTCAAATATTTAAATACCTTCTAATATACTCTTTGCCAAGTATTGAGACCCTTTACCAATTTATATTTAGCTTAATGCTGTGATTGACAAGTAAACAGCAATGGAAATCCAGACACTGCCTACATCTGAAATATGCTCACATACATAATAACCATACTTAAGACCAAATAATAATCTTTACATGGTGCTGTGATTGCCGTGTTTCCAGCCATGCAACAGTGATGATGGCTAGTACCCCCTCCTAGGTCCTATCTTGGTGATGTAAGAACATTTCCTGCACTACTTATAGTGAAACCCTGTTGAGGACAATGAAAGTTCTTGTACAGCCAGGTCATGGTATTTATGCCGTAGTAATTTGAAGTAACTGGACTTTGTCAAGCTTTTCTTGAAGATGATTTGGTAGCCATTTTGAACTTAAACGTTCAAAAAAAAGGTCAGGTGACTTCCAAAACAACAGCAAGGTGAGTTGTATTGCAGATTAGCCCTGGTAATGACAATGAGAGGGATGTTTACAAGACCAGCCTGAGATTAACATTTAGAGAAAGTTCAGTGATCTGGCCTTCACAACTGGAATAGGATGGAAAAACAGCTGATTAGGTACAGTACTATTGGGTGTGAGAAACTTTATTTTTTGAAACATACTGTTGTACCAAATCAGTTCTTTTTTGCTTTAGTTTTTTTCCAGTCATGCTTAAGTAGAATTTTATGTTGTATAAAGGTTTTTTTTGGCAACAATGTAGGAGTTCCTACATTGCTTGGCTGTCCAACATTTCCTGCCATGCTATGCCATGAATTTGATTCTACCTCACATTTCCCTCACAGTATCCAGGTACTTGGTGTATTATTTTAACATTTTCTTTCAAAGTACTGACAGCAGCTTAACAATGTTAAAAAAGTGGTTATGTTGTGGTCTTTAATAATATAGATTTGAATACATTTAAAATCAAATTTTAAGTGTGACTGTATTTTATACACCAGAATAACTGTGGTAGTATTTATTGTAATAATATAGGTTGGCCTCCAGATAATTTCTACTTTCAATATCTGCACAATTCTTCCTCTGGCCAGACCTTTCTGCGCCTGGTCCGGCCACAGGAAGGATTATTTTCACTAGAGACCAGGTAGAGAAACCTGATCTCTAGTGCTATACCAGGCATGGACCGAAAGTGACGTCCGGCCAACGTCACTTCTGGTTTTGGAACCAGGAGCTCTGGGTTCCATATCCGGAAGTGACATTGCGGTGTCATTACTGGTATAGTTCCCATTCAAATTCCCTGCAAACTGGTGGGGAATGAGAAGTTCTGCATGAACAGGTGGACTTTTTTAAAAGTCCGATCTGCCTGTTCGCGGACTGATATGGCCGATGTTCAGCCATCGCTACACAAGAGTCTGGCACCTGAAGAGGCCTTCTTGGGCAGGGATTTAATAATTTGATCAGGTAACTTTGTAAAACCTAAAAAAGGAATTTTTTTCCATTACGTATGTTAATATTAAATGTACCGTATTTTTCGGCATATAAGACGCACTTTTTTACCACCCAAATTGGGGGCAAAAAAGTGCCTGCATCTTATCGGCTGCCGGTGGTCGCACATTGGCTTCCTGCCAGCTCTACCGACAGAGGGGAGCTGCAGGAGCTCTCAGTTCAGATGGAAAAGCCGATGTTCGGCTCTCCCATCTGAACTGTCGGCATCCCCCGCATCCCCACCAAGGAACACACAGAGGAAAGCTGTGGGCTGTGTTCAGTTCAGCTGTAGATAGCTCAGCAGATCTGCATCCCCGGCATCCCCACCAAGAAGGGGGTGCCGATCGTCCCGATAGCACCTGGGAAAACGGCACTTTTGGGACGATCCGCACCCCCTCCTTGGTGGGGATGCCAGAGGTGCAGATCTGTTGAGCTATCTACAGCTGAACTGAACACAGCTTCCTCTCCCCCCTTCCTCTCAGATCAGTGCAGTGTGACGTGTGTTCAGCTGACAGTGTACTGCTGCTAGTGACACCTGCTGGCTGAATTGGATATTGCATCCATTAAATTCATTGCATTATCCCAATTGATGTGATTCTGGATTTTCTGCCCTAAAAACTGGGTGCGTCTTATGTGCATCTTATAATGCGAAAAATACGGTAAGTAGTTCACTATAAATGGAACCACGTTGTGTAAAATATGGTAAGTAGTTCACTATAAATGGAACCACATTGTGTAAAATACGGTAAGTAGTTCACTATAAATGGAACCACATTGTGTAAAATATGGTAAGTAGTTCACTATAAATGGAACCACGTTGTGTAAAATTCCACTTACGTTTATGCAATGTGTAGGCTCCTCACTAAAACAATATCTGAAATTTAAAATTAACACTTCTAAATTTTAGATTCTAAATGTATTCAATAATAAAAGCTGGAATTTTGAAACTGAAATATTTCTCTGCATTGTCTACAGCGATCAGATCATGCTTCGCACACTGCGGGTTTTACTTCATTAGTAGTTCACCATAGTTCCGTTTTCCATTGGAATGTCATCTTACGTTTTCTGATGTAAACTGTCCATGTGCAGATTCATATTTTCATACTTGTGCTGCTCCCACTTTTTCTAAAAACAGTCACCATTAAAATATGATGGACTGCTTGTGTTATTATGGCTCCTGTGACTGTTTAATATACATAAAATATAATAAGTGACCGTCAGCCAGCATCAGTTCATTGCAAAATAATGAGACGCTATCAGCGCATACTGTCACTTAACAGAGATGACGGCGGTCTAGCTCTCAGTCAGCGGGGCCTACTTATTCTCTCTTAAAATGATCTTCAGAGCCTTCACCGGTCTCAGACTTTCTGCTGCTGGGAGAAAAATAAACGTCAAAAAAGAATTACCACCAGTCAGCGTATAATTTGAACTTTTTTTTTTGCACTATTTTGATCTTTTGAAACATTGCCACCCAGCCAGAATTGCATAAAATGTAACAATGAGAAGCTGGCATACTAGCAATAGGAGCCTGTTTCAATTAAATTCTACCATTTCCTGCTAAAAGCCTTAATACCTTATTCTGCTGGGTTTTACCACCCCATTGTATCCAGGGGCAAATGCACTTTGCATCGCTGAGTTTTCCAAAAGGTAGTTACCGTATTTTTCGGACTATAAGACGCACCGGACCATAAGACGCACACAGTTTTT
>CM070032.1:209846522-209872733 GCA_036250615.1 Ptychadena robeensis
TGCCCCCAATTTTGGGGGTGAAAAAGTGTGTCTTATGGTCCGAAAAATACGGTATGTTATTTAAAGGCCCTGAACTTTCAAATGTTGGCCCATTGATTAGGGTAGGCTAGGGTAGAGGTAGCATATATCAAATAAAGGTTATCTACAGCTGGTGTTTGGGGTGTGTGACATATGCAACTATACAAAGCATATAACCCCTGGGAGGAAAGTTCTTAATTAAAACTAGAAAATATTATTTTATTAAAACACTGATTGGTGTAAACACAGACAATTATAGATCTACCACAGATCAAACACACAATGTGCCAAAATTTAAAAATTTTCGTGGGCTGACCTTGATATTTATTGAAAGAAGACTACAATTTAAGATTTTCTTTCCTTCTCATCATATAAAACGATGAACATTTTCAATGGAAGCAAACTTCTGCTTAAACATTGGATATGGAACAAGCAAACTGTACTCTCATAAACTTTCCCTATAATTGGCATAAAGCCTAGTACTACAAACTAATAGGGCTTTTGAGGCAAGTTCAGTATAAGAATCTAAGTGTATATTGCGTTACATATGACCAAAAATCATTAAAATCATTATGTGCTTACAAAAAAATGATAAAAGCAGAACAGGTATCTCAACTTGTTGCAACATCCAAAGATGTACTTAAATATCCAGAACGAAGAAAAGACCTCTGAGGCGTTTTTCCCATATGGGCTTCTTCAGGGAGGAGTACCATACAGAATAAAGATATATATGAGATACATATACAACTATTAGATTGTAAGCCCGATCAAGCAGGGTCCTCTACTCCTCCTGTGTCATAACCTGTACCTTGTCCTGTCTCAAATCTAATTTATTGTTCAGTGCTGCATAAATAAATAAATTATAATAATATCTCTATACACTTTATATCTCTATATCAATATTATTTAATTCTATGTAATTGTCCAATACTCCAATAAGTAAAAAGATCTTATTATTTATCGACAAATATATAATCATAGCTGTAATATAAAATTATATAATAGAAAATTATATTCATAAAACATTGCAAATTAAAAAAAAATTACATATACAGTTTCCAAGTAGTGTTTTAACAATTAAGATAGAGGTACTGTATTTTTCGGACTATAAGACGAACTTTCTCACCCCACAATTTGGCCACCGGTGATCGAAACTTGGCTCCCCGTCAGCTCTCCTGGCAGATGGGAGATCTGCACACATCAGATCTCCCATCTAAACTGTATTGGCCACATTTGTAGAGCCCCACGGATATAGCCGATGCAGAGTGTTAGTTTTATGTTTATAATTTGGTAATGAAAGGGTGGCTGCTGTGCCCATACAAGATCCATGTCGCACAGTCAGTATGTTTTATGGGGATCTAGTATGGGAGGGACAAAACTGACAAATCCATCAGTCATGTATAAGTACATTGTTCCTTTGGACATTTCAACTCTGAGAAATTCAAAACTCACACAGATATATTAGTGTCTTGTGGTGGACTGGGGTGGAAGAGAAGCATTGGTACTGTTAATAAAATCCTTTAGCAAAGGTTCCATTTTTAAAGTATGCAATGTAAGGCTAGATCACAGGATAGCGAAACAGAGACAATGTATAAATCATATTACATTTTAAAGTCAAGAAGGAAGTCTGTACAATACCCAGTCTGGAGCCTACAGATAATTGCAGTAAATTAAAAGAAACCAAGACATTGATCTGTACAATCTGTATATTGACAGACATGAATATTTGTCTAATCTACTGTATATATACTGAGCTTATATAACTATTAGACTGATGCATATTTTTAATGAAATATATTTTATATTATCTGGAAGGGGCTTACATGTGTAATAATATATAAAGCATTTGTGTTTATGATAAAAGTAATAATTTCTTAATTTTTCTTTATAACAACTATAGTTATTCATCTTTTTTTCATTTCGGTGCTGTTTGTTGCTTCTATCTTAGACCCGTCCATCTTAGTCCTCAATAGCCTGAGATCTGTAGGCATTTTTAGGTTTTCCCTGCAGAAATAAATAAAATAAAGATTGCAAAACCTGGCCTGTATGTGCCCTTAGAGGACACTATACATGCAGTGTTGCGTTTTTTACGCTTTTTACGTTTAGAAAACCAATGTCACCATTCACACTGCATACATCGCATTTTTAAAAACAAGTGCTCCAGCGTGCATTTTTTATAACGCCTTGTTTCACACATTATTGATGTGCTGCAGTCATATTATAGCTTATAAACAACGCAAAGACAAACACAGATGTGTTATGTACAAAACACATGCGTTAACGCATACCTTAAAAAACACATATAGTCTGAAAGAGCCCTGAGGAATGCAGGTGGACAACCATGATCCAGCCCAGACATGGGCAAACCACTGCCCCTGGGCCTTATCCGGCCCATTTAGTGATTAAAAGCTGACATACACAGGTCGATACCCATGTAATTCGAGGAGTATCCAGCGCAGTGTAATGAGCTTGCAGCAATACTGTGTCATCTTTATCGGTCACTGTTGTGTATGAGGACCTACATTCCCCATTCAAAGTTATGGAAATCAGATAAGGTTTTCCAACATGTTGGGAACCTGTTCAGCCGAAAGAAGCCTAGATGGCTCACATTTTGTAATAGATTACAACAAAATCGGGAGCCATAAGGGTGCACGGCACTCGATTGTGCTTGAATCTATTACAAAATCGAGCCGTGTATGCCTAGCTTTAATCTGGCTCTTTGTCACCTTGGTTTCAAGATGCTCAAGCTCCCCTCTACTCGTTTCCTGCAATAAGTGGAAATAATGTCTAGAAGATGATTGCCATGACCTTCTTGAAGCTGCAGTTTGCCCATGTCTGCAAAAGAATGTTTAAGTTTACTACCCAAAGCTTTTTTTAAAGTATTTTTTCATTTTTTTTACCTCCCTGGCAGTATGCTTACCCAAAAAATAAAGTAACAAATTGCCTCTTTAGGAGGACTGAAAAACACTTTTCAATATTACATTGTCACTGTATATAAGCAGAGGCTGTTGATGCTTTAGAAATCAGAAAATAAACTCAAACAGAGAATAACTCACGTTGTCTTTAAAAAAAATATTAATCAAAAATATAGCTTTTAAAAAAATTTGTGCTTAAAAAAGTATTTAGGGTAGCAAATTGTATATAAATGTATTTTAATTAATTGAAATTTCAAAATTTGGTCTACACATGTCAGTCTCCAGTTCTTGACTGGGTTCTTTTGATGGTGCCTGATGCAATCCCAGTAAAACGGTGGATTTGTGGACACACTGGAGTGCCAGATTTAGCCAGGGGGTGGCAGTACAGTTGAAATATGCAATATATGTTATTATTATTATTATATATATATAAATTATTTAATAACATTTTACGCAGAGCTGTACAATACATTAGTGGAGTGGAGATACAATATAATACACACAGGTACAGGTTATGACACAGGAGGAGTAGTGGACCCTACCCGATCGGGCTTACAATTCAATAGGTATATAGACAGGTTGACACAATTAGTTATGTAGACAAAGAGGTGGGGAAGTCTTTTGTGGCTGGTCATGGTTGGGCTGTCATAGGCATTGATGGCCAAGCATAATAACTGGTTTGAAAAGTTTTCTGTTAAATTAAATAGGACAGATAAGTTGAAACCTCCATTGTGGATTATCATTGGGATAGCCAGGTTTATAACTTCCATTAATAGATATGCATTGAAAAAGGGCAATGATAAAATCTTCCACATAGGGATAGTCATTGATGGCCCAGCAGTAATAACTGGTATGACAAGTCAACCATTATTGTATGTTAATCTGTATAGGCCAAACACTTTCACAGCATACATACTATATTCAAGTTATATATACTTGTGTTTGTGCAGAGCAAACAAGGTAAACTATTGGGCTCATAGAAAAAAACAGACGCCAGCTTTTAATTTACCATGGGAATTCATTTCAGCAACAGAGCATGTATAATATTAAAGTACGGTCAGTAGAAATACCCAAACACTGGGAGAAAAGGAAAACCTGGATCAGCGGGGTTTGGGAAAACCACAGTAAAATCAAAGCAGTAAAAACAATCCAGAAATATTTAAGCCAATGAGGCAAAGCATGCACACACAAAAAAAAGAACTCATAGTGAGGACAATACAGGGAGTGCAGAATAATTAGGCAAATGAGTATTTTGACCACATCATCTTCTTTATGTATGTTGTCTCACTCCAAGCTGTATAGGCTCGAAAGCCTACTACCAATTAAGCATATTAGGGATGTGCATTCTGTCATGAGAATGGGTGTTGGTGTTCTAATGACTCAGCACCCTATATAAGGTGTCATAGTTATTAGGCAACTCCTTTCCTTTGGAAAATGGGTCAAAAGAAGGACTTGACAGGCTTAGAAAAGTCAAAAATAGTTGAGATATCTTCAGAGATACAGCAATCTTAAATTGCAAAGCTCTGAAGCGTATCATCGACAAGTCAACGTTTCATTCAAATAGTCAACAGGGTCGTCAGGGGAAGCGTGTGGAACAACAAGGCGCAAAATAACTGCCCATGAACTGAGAAAAGTCAAGCGTGCAGCTGCCAGATGCCACTTGCCACCAGTTGTGCCCTATTTTCAGAGTCTGCAACATCACTGGATGTGCCAAAAGCACAGGTGTGCAATATCAGAGACAGAAAGGTCTGAAGACGACCACCACTGAACAAGACCCCAAGCTGAAACTGTCAGGGCTGTGGCCAGAAATATCTCAAGACTGATTTTTCTAAGGCTTTATGGACTGATGAAATGAGAGTGAGTCTTGATGGTGCCAGATTGGATGTGGCACGTGGCTGGATTGGGTAAGATGTGAGAGTTCCGTCCTGACTCAGGACTGCCAGAAAGGGTGAGGTTGGGTACTGTGTTTTGGGGCTGGTATCATCAAAGATGAGCTTGTGGGGCCTTTTTGCTGGGTTTGGAGGATGGAGTCAAGCAATCTTCAACTCCCAGTCCTACTGCCAGTTTGCTGGAAGACACCTTCTCACGAGTGGTACAGGGAAGAAGGTGCCTACATCCTTCAAGAGCAACCATGATTTTCCTGCAGGACAATGCTCCACCTCACACGCGTCCAAGTCTCCACTGCGTGGCTGGCAAGAAAGGGTATAAAGAAGAAATACGTAATGACATTGGCCTTCCTTGTTCACCTGAGTGCTGACGCCCATTGAGAACGCTGTGGTGTCCATCATCCCATGTGTGGCATTTACAATGGAGATGAAACGGCGTACTCCTCTCGAACAGTGTCTGGTGGAGGCTGTGGTTGGCGTGGGGTGCTTGCACGCGTGTGTTGATGGGTGAACATATCAAAATCACTGACGGTGTGTATTCCATGGCAGTGGCAGGCTTTGTGAGTGTGTCCTTTGGTGGCAAAGAAAGGTGGCTATATTGGTCACTGATTTGTTTTTGTTTAGATTTTGAATGTCAGAAATGTATATTTGTGAATGTTGAGATGTTATATTGTTTACATTGGTAAAAAATAAATAATTGAAATGGGTATAAATTAGTTTTTTGTTAAGTTGCCTAATAATTATGCACAGTAATAGTCACCTGCACACACAGATATCCCCCTAAAATAGCTAAAACTAAAAACAAACTAAAAACTACTTCCAAAAATATTCAGCTTTGATATTAATGAGTTTTTTGGGTTCATTGAGAACATGGTTGTTGTTCAATAATAAAATTATTCCTCAAAAATACCACTTGCCTAATAATTCTGCACTCCCTGTAGTGTTACTTTCATAGGAGTTGTTGTTCTGCTTGAAATTGTATCCATAGGGATATGGCAAGAAGAGGGTTCCAGGCATTACATCATCTACCTAAGGGAAGAAAGAACAGCATGGGAAATGTAATTTACAGTTATTTTAATTTCATGCATATGGAAAACATACATCATTAGAAGGCATTTAATGTGGGTATGTACGCACTTGGTGGTGTTGTTTCTTTTGAAATGTTTGTCATACAGCAACTGAAGTTAGTTGTGTCTTCTATCACATCTAGTGGGCCAGACAAATACTACTATTTCCTAAGCCAAGAAAAGAAAATACCGTGCACTTTAGGCTTTGTTATGTGAAAGTCTTTAGACTTTGTTATGTGAAAGTGTACACAAATTGTTGTCCTCAACTATTTAAGGCAAAAAATAAAAACAACTGCTAAATATCCAACACTCACTGCAAATGTGGCCCATACTTATAAATATGTGACTATGATATTCGCAGAACATTTACTTAAGGAGAACAAATCATTGGAAAAAAATCACATGCATTCACATATATGCACATACGGTAAAAATGGGGCACCATGTGATGGCTGCGTCAACCTGACCTTGCCAACATCAACCTAAAATTGGCTGCCTATTCAATTGCAGCATATAAAAACTCAGCCTTCCACCCAGTGGTTTTACATAGGGGCAATATGGGTGGTTTCCCAGGGCAGCATCATGTGGGCCACCCCAGTGCGCCTGCCTATCAAATATGCGGCCGGGGAAAGAAAAGGATGTCTCTAGAAGAGTGCTGGTGAGTCACCGAGTGTGTAAGTCTGTCCAGCATTGGCAAGAGTTGCTTATGAGGGGGGGGGGGGGGGGGGGGGGGGGTTCTCGTCCAAGGCACTTATCTCCCTAGAACTGTCCCTGCCTCCACCTCTGAATTGTTACCTCTGCACAAAACACAGTATGTTGATGGAGTCAAGGAATGCATTATTGCTCCACTCTGACCTGTGTTGGTTCTATCCTGTGCCACATTTTTGCCACAAGGTTTAAATGTTTCTTTTGTATAAGGGGATTTTAAAAAGCACAAAGCTTACTATACTCCTCTATTCCCACGTG
Source organism: Ptychadena robeensis (assembly GCA_036250615.1). Taxonomy (NCBI): domain Eukaryota; kingdom Metazoa; phylum Chordata; class Amphibia; order Anura; family Ptychadenidae; genus Ptychadena; species Ptychadena robeensis. Next base: position 209,853,375 of record CM070032.1, read on the forward strand.
GCCTACATCCTTCTCTGCTTTGTGATCCTCACGAGATGTGGCGGGTCATGGACATGCATGTATACAATGGTAACAGGATAAATATTTCTCGTTTTTCCAAGGCCCCTTTGACAAAGTGAGCATTTAATCCTTGCATGGGCAATACAATGTTAACTTTTAGATATACCAGGAATTTTCATTTGAAGCCTGGCCAAAAGTGGGCCCCCTTCTATTGCTTTCTAATACCGGCATTTATAAAAGAAATTTAAAATCCCCAAAGTCGTAGTCATGTCCCACTCTTCTTCGACAGAAAACAAAGGTCTTTGGATCTTAAACTGTGTACTGCAATATTGTGCCTAGTGAAAAGAAAATAAACAAGATAGGCAACATCAACCTTTTTTTGTGTTCTACGGTGAGAAAAAGACAAGAAGCCAATTGGGTAACACTTTGTTGTGTCCTCCACAATTTAGAGATAGTTTCGACGATTGTATGTTAATTGCAAAGCCCCTGAGCATCGTATCATTACCAAACTTATAGAGAAGGGTTGGGAGTACACAAAAAAGTATTGCTCTAACACAAACAGTTTTTGCATAAATTAAGTTCAAAGTCAAGTAGAAATTTAAAAAATTTAAATTTCGACTTTGATTTTGAACAAAATTTCTGCAAAAACTACATGAGCTAGAGCAAAAAAAAATTTTTCATGTTACCACAACCCTTCCCTACATCTCCAGCAATTTTAGTGATATCATTTAGAGGCTTTGCAATCAGCTCACAAAGTCAGCTAGTCAAAAATTGCAACCATCTCTACTCCACAATAGAAAGGGCATACCAGCAGATGTCCCTACACAGTTGAATACAAAAATTTAAAGTTTAAGGTCCCTTTCATGCTTTCATGCATATATACAAAAAGGCATGGATTTTTCACATTACATCTGAGTTTACGTTTTGCATTTGCGTTTGCATTTTTGAACAAATCAATGAAAAATTCATCAAAAATACATACAGCGGGACGTTTTAAAAATGCAACGCATGTTGTGTGAATGGTAACATTGGTTGTCTATGTAAAAACGCGTGCAGTAAAAAGAACGGGTGCAGTACAACACGCACATTTTTAAAACGCAACACATAGTGTGAAAGTGCCCTTAAACCATAGTACAGTGCAGTCCAAGATTTTTCATAGCAATAGATACTTCCGGCAAGTAATCTTTAAAGGCTGTTTCAGAATACAGACAATATTTATATTCCATCACCCTACTTCCCCTACACAGCTCAAGGGTTTAGAGAGGAGTGATATCATTATTATTATTATACAATTTTATTTTGTATTGCACCAACATATTATATATTAACCCTCTGGTTTTCCTAAATGTGGCTCAGATTTTTATTACCTACAAAGTTATCCCCTAGGTATGGTTTACCTGATCCAGGCAAGCCAAAGGCTTTCCTCCAGTGGTAACTGGCTATCTGGCTTCTTCTTCCTGAACACCTTTGCCTCTCGGATTATGAAAACAAAAAGCTTGTGCAGCTATCTGCTTAATGTATTGAACTTCGTGCCTTAAAACCCCATTTCTACAACTGTGTTGGATATCCCCTCTCAATAGTGGGTTTATCCATACACTTTATCTCTCCGTAGTGCAATAGTCGACACACGTATGGCTAGTATTAAAGAGGTTTGGAAAAGTTGGAAGTAGAGGAGAATCACAGGGTTACATACCAAACAAAGGATAATTATTATTAACATAAAGCAAAAAGCATGTGAAGCAACCTGTTCTCTTTATGTTGTAGACACCTCTCATCTTCTGTTCCAAAGTAAATTCCAGCTCTTAATATATGTGCACCATCAGCAGGTCAGAATCCACAAGCTGCTTCTGTAATTGGCTTACTTCCTCGCTCACAGCCCTGTCACACAGCCTGAGGTCTTTCCACTCTGTCTGTTCCATGAAATATGTCATCCTTGGCATCTCCTCATATTTGAATAGTGCAGTGCAACTAGTGTAGAGTTTATATTATCAATTTAAAGAGCCACAGGCCTGACCAATGAGCGCAGGTTAAATGGCATTACGTTTCCACAAACTCATTAAGTCAAGTCACAAAAGTGTTTTTCACATTTCAGAATATCAAAGAATTTACACTTTCTGGCATTTTTGCTTTCTGTGCCATTCCCAATGGAAAGATTAACCTGTTCTATTATTCCTGGTGACCATTTTTACTGAGACAGAATGTAATAAGGTACCCAGTTTTTCAGATATCATTGGAAAAAAGGTACTTAGGTAGAGACAGTTAAAAACCAACAGTCGTTAAAAAGCAAATTAATTGTTCCCATAGAAAGAGTGCATTTCTGTGTTAGTGACAACTCCTAAACATCTGATTTATTAGAAAAGTATTAACTTTTTATGATACTTTTTAAAACCAAAGTTGCATATTTTTTATGTTGTATTTTTTAAATAGTTTTCATGAAATACAATATTTACAACAGTTTGGAGCCTAGTAAACGGTAGACCAAACATTTATGACTTTTAACAGGTACAAATAAACTTTATATTGTAAATTACATGGAAAGAAAAATGTGTTTGGTCAGTCTGCAGTCATTACGCGTTAAAACTTTTCCAACGAGACCTCTTTATTTCCACTATGTTTCAGGAAATAACTAAATTTTGGAAATGATATTTTTGGCATGTTTGAGTGAGGGTAAGTGCATGCAACAAGCAAATAATAACAAAAAGGAGCAAGGAAAAAAATAATAGATAAAAATAAGAATTAACAATTATTACATGACCGGGATAGCTAAGGTGGCCCTTTATCCTTATGATAACCCTGTACTGTAAAACCACCCTCCTTGTAATCCATACTATTAATACTCTTATATAATACTACATGCTCATTGAATTGGTTTAAATGGCCATAACACCTTTTATTAATAACATAACTCCAAACATATTTTAAAGATTAATGTTTACTGATTTCAGGTTTTTAAAGCTACCATCACCAACCATATCTTTAAATATTTTCCTCTATTTAAATATCTCAATATAGATAACCAGTGCCGCGTTAGCGAATGAAGGCCCTAAGACACTACTCACCGACTCGATGACAACTAAGGCTGCCACAAGCCCACTACCTGTTACCTGTTTGAATTGCTCCCTAGTATTCATGTTGCTTGCTTAGTGATATTGCTGAACCAGGGTCCTTTATGTCCTTGGTACAAAACGTATCTTACACTGTAATGGCGGGTGCCGAATTTTTTTTTTATCATGCCGAGTCAATGCAGCTGCTCCTAATCGCCCCGGATCTCGTCCATAGAGAATGAATGGAAGCAGTTAAACACACACACGATTTTTGACCACGTCCTTTCATGTCTATGGGTTCAATTCGGGACGATCGAACACAGACGCCAGCCTAAGTGGGGACAGGGCTATTTAAACTAATGGAAGCAGCCGTCTGCGGTTCAAAACCGCCGCGGTTCAAAACCAAGCAAGTGGGGACAAGCCCTTACAGTGTAATTCTAATAATTCAGATACTTTTTGTACCAAAGGCATAAATGTATGTATGTTTCAAAGTATGAAGGAGACTGAATAGATAAGCGCAAATGTAACATAGAATAGGCAATAATAAATCACAGTAATTATGCAACCAGAACAGAAATAATAGATACATAGACCAACAGGAAAATCAGAACTTACAAACTCAAAAAGTGTTAGTAGTCTTTCAAACATTATTGTTCTCCTTATTTTACTTGTCAGTTTTGTTCAGTTGTGAAGAATATATAATAATAAGATTGTTCATTTCATACAATATATTTCTAAGGTGTTATTAATAGTATAGTTTTTAAAAAGTTTACAAGTGGCTTTCTGCTTTAGTTCGGCAGATACAACAAGTACATTTTCTTCTGGACTGCTCAAACAGAGGTCCTTCAGGATTTATGAAGTCTGTTCTGAGCTTGTCGATTCATGTAGAAAACCATAAATGTGTCTAGTTATCTGACTGAGAACTTACAGAGCATTGAGCTTGCATTGTATCCTCCAGGCTTTTAGCTAATACAATGAATGTTTTTGGGAGAAGCTCTCCTGCATCACAAGCAGTTGTTCCCAGATCTTCAGGTGCGATGCAGGCAGTACCACTGCGTCTACTGTGTTCATCTTAACATTTAATTAAAATACCCAATCACTGGGTTCTACCTGTGCAAAATTGGGCATACCGTACCATTAACTATAAGGTATTGTATCTAGTTGTGTGTAGTGATGTCCGGTTCGACCCGCCCCCTTCGCCAGCGGGAAGTTATTTTCACTATTTTCACTAGAGACTCTAGTGTTATACCTGGCACGGGCCGGACGTGACGTACAATCTACATCACTTTCGGTTTTGGAACCAGGAACTGTGCATTCCATGTGCTGGAAGTGACATCGCTGAATCATTTACAGTACAGTTCGCATTCAAATTCCCTGCCAACGGGTGGGGAATTTGAAGTTCTCCGCGGACAGCAGACTTTTTTAAAAGTCCAATCCATCTGTTCACAGATGGACATGGCCGATGTTCGGTCATCACTAGTGTGTCTAGTTAATTGATTGAGAACTTACAGAGCATTGAGCATGCATCATATCCTCCTGCCTTTCAGTTAAGCCATTGATTGTTTTTGGAGAAGTTCTGCTGCATCACAAGCAGTTGTTCCCAAATCTACAGGAGAGGTGTAGGAAGTAGTTACAAGCAGCATTGGGAATATTTTGCATATTATTCTCCAAATATTCTAGGAAAATTAGAAAATGTGTGATCTCCTGTCATTATCTATTGCGAAAATTAGCACTTGTACATGCTAATATTGCAAATGCAATGTGTGTTGTCAGGGCGATATCTAGTGTCAGAATGTAAAATAGCAGCTGCAGTGTAATCACCACATGAGACAACAATCATTTACTTGATTACTCATTTAGAAGTAAATTACTGCATAAATCTGCACTTGTAGATGTGAATATCATGGATGCAATGCATTGTACTTTACCCAGAATCTCAAATATTCAAGATTACCGTATGCAGATATAGCACTATATTCAAGATTTGCACAAATTCTCAAAGTGCTGATATTCGCAATAAAAATTCATGATTCGAATATTCACGCTCAACACTAGTAGGAGGTACCGTCAGGACCTTGCTTCTCATTGTGTTCTGGGAAGGAGGCAGGGCCACAGGTAGAAAGGAGATATAATTTTGAGCACTAATTGTAAATTTAGCTAACGTAGGCTTTAATGTATGGTAACCCCTGGGCCTTTTCCCCCTTTGCCCAGTGTAGCTTGGGGTAAAGTTTGCTTATCCTTTAAACTTACCTTCTGCATATCATTGGGCTCACAAAATGTTAATAGGTCTGCCTCTTCCATTTCATCAGTTACGCCAAAAAGTTGCGGGGGGTGGGGCGCGCTATTGACCTCCATGTTAAGTAAGCAATGTCTGCTTTTCTCCTCAAAGCCCTGAAAGCGTAAAAAGCACACTAAGGTCAAAATGTCCAGAAGGTTAAGTAAATTGGCATGTATGTCCCCCCCCCCCAAAAAAAAAAAAATAGATACATCTTGAACATACCAGCTTAATGCAAATTCTCCAAGTGTTTGAAAACATTGAAAACCTTAGGAGGACTTTAAAAAAAAAGAAACAAAATTATTATTCTTACCAATTTTTCTATGCATGGAAATTTAGCAAAAGGTACACAAAAGATCTAACTACATACCCAGTTAAATCATGCACAACATTGTTTCTCTTTTATGTGCACAAGTATGTTATATAAAAATATATACCGTACCTATAATTTCCTGGAAGTCATATATATGATATAAAGTACAAATAGGAGAATATTAGTATATCAAATTAATAAAAAAATATTTATGGATTTAATTATTGTATATGCTGCTCGGATAAGTAGCAGTTATATGTGTTTGTATGCCTAAAAATAGTTTGCAGTTGATTCTCAACTATTATAATGATGTTGTCCTTCCTTAAGGGGAATAGTTTACACCAAGAACCTGGCTGTGTCTTATTTCAGAGTTACCTATTTGTAGAATGGACCCCTCTTGCCATTTGGGATTCCAGCCTTAAGCACCCCACAACCATATTTATTTTAAATTATAAGGTATGAGAGCTGTTAGAGTTCTTACTATTACTGGAGCAGTTGTAAATTAAGCTAGAACATTTTTTCCCAATACATTTAAATATTGTGACAGCAACAAAAGGCTGACAGACTTAATTATAAGAAATCTCTGGAGTATTTCCCTCATCTGCTTGGCAGTGTGAATCAATATGCTTACCTTAATAAACTAGCTCAAAGCTTGTGCGTGTTATGTTAAAGTATCATGGCTGCAGGAATGTGATGGTCCCTAGTGTCCTGTCTGCATTGGTTTAGACAAAGTTCATGTTTGGAGATTTAGTTCAGAAAGGGTCATCTATAAGGCAAACAATGTTAAATAAAGTGTGGTGGTTGGGGTAACCTGTATTTTTATGATGCTGAAGGAAACCCTGCATCGAGTGCACCACATGTACAGGGGTGAATCTTGGGGCACCTGTCTGGCAATTTCTTAACATTTCTCCCCTCCCTCAATCTCACCCCTGGGTTACTGCAGATTCTCCACTAGGCCTCTCTTCTGCATACACTCCCCTTTTATCTAAAGGAACAGGCAAGCCTTCACAGTCACTCACCTTTACAGGATGGTGTTTCCTTCACAGGCTCTTGCTCACATCCTAATATGGCTCCAACACACAGTGTTTTCAGTTTAAGATCTGGTACCCTTTATTGATGTAACATGGTACACTTCATAGTCCATGCCATGATGCCAGCCATCTGGGACCAGTCTCTGTCCTAGCCCTTCTCCAACCCAGTTATGCTCTTCAGGCTAGGGTCACCCTTGCTCCCAGCTGGGGGAAAAAAGTGCAGTCTACATCACGTCTCCGTGGCTTGCTCCCACAGGACCCACCAGAGCTCCTCTCACTGCTCTCTCCTCCAGACGAAGACCTAGCTCCTCCCTTTACAATACTCAATATAATGACTCATCATGCACCTGTCTTGCCAAGCAACAAATCATATTACATTATCTGGCAATCACTCAGCAGAACACAGTTAACCCTTTACACACCCTGTTCTATAGCTACTGATGGCACAAAGATCACTGTGCAGCATACCTAAATTTTGCAAAATTTTTACCTGATGACATTTGTGATGACAATTGTATAGTCTTTAAACCAATTGGAGAGGTAGAAAAGGGTTATTTGAACATTACATTTTAAATAAATTCAAAATGTTGTCCAAATGTTGACTTGACCCGAATTTATGCAATAAAGCACATGTTCTAATACAATACTTTTTTTTTGCAAATGTTACTAAAACCCTTCCCTACAACCCCAACAATATTGGTAAGTATACCATGTTCAGGGGCTGTGCAATAAACTGAAAAAGCAGCTAGTTGAAGTATCAAGATAAACTATACTAAGAACTATTGAGGGATCAGGCCTCTTCTTTTAAATATAAATTCTTCCAGTAAAAATTAACATCTCTGATTTCTAAATAGTAAACACAGCAGCTGATCCCAAGCTGATCCCTTTTGGGCTCTTTTTCTTGAACTGAATAATTACACATGCAAATATAAAAAGAGCAGACAGGAAAGGGAATAAGAGGTAATGGTATCTTCTTGTTTTATGCCCTCACCTTGTAATGCTGCTGTTTTATAAAAAAAAAAATTGCATTTGTTGAACTTTGTAAAAGGATAAAAATAGCATAAGCTTTTTTAGTGTTAACCCTTGTACCTTTAGCTTGGGTAGATTTCATTTTCAATATCTCTAACCCAAAGCTACACTAAGGATAGCTTACCTGCTCAAGGCTCTTGTACCTGGTTCCACCTGTCCAATATCAGTAATGATGCAGCATATGCTTGTAATACAGGCATAGGCATCCCAGGTCGACTATGTGCAGGGTGGGTGGGAGAGAGGGAGCGAAAAATATAAACATGTAGTCTGTTTATCAGGGCCCCCTGTTGAGCGGGGGAGGGGGGTTGGGTGGTATTGGAAAAGTTGTCAAATGGGTGGGTGGGGGGCTGCTACTGGAAAAATTGGGGTGGGTGTGCTAGTCACACGTGCACATAATCGTGAGCACCACAACTGTTTTTGCGCATACTGCCCATAGCGGGAGAAACAGCCCTGCTGTTTACATTTAGCCCGAGTTAAATCACGCTGAATTTACCTTACCTAACAAAACTCATCCCGAGCTAATATCGGCATATTACCTGTCCTATGGAAGCCTGCGGCGGTCCTCTGTATCAGTGGGCCCACTGAGCTTTCTGGGTCATCCTTGATGACAATATTAATGACATTGGAGAGCGGTGGGGGGGGGTTGCCGCCATTGACCTCCATGTAATTGAGTTTTTTTTACAGCACATGTGTAGTGGGGGCAAAGGAGGGCACAAAACTGTGGCGGATTTAATTGTAGTCCACTGAGATTTAAAACCCATCGATTCCTTTACTTTATATAGTCTTTACCCCTTTCTGCCACAAGAGGGCGTCTGTAAAGCAAAAAACAACATGTACATATAAACGTTCGACTAAAAGAGCGATTTTCTGCTCAATATCGATCACAGGTGGACAGGAATCAATTCCCATTCGATCGATGTAAACAAATAGATTTTTTGGTCGATCAAACCGCATATGACTTCAGTGGCCTCTGCTCCACCCTTGCAACCTATGAACTGGACCGTTACGGGGCTGCACTGCATATTCTGTTGTCTACTCCTGTCAAGCCATGCCATGTCCGCACATGCACATATAGCAAATGCTGATTGTCTACCAGAGCTGCCAGTTATATATAAAAAAACATGTTGATACAAGTGAATTTTATGGGGGGAGGAGGGGTACATATACCTGCTCAGCTGTCAAAACTTGTGCAGAATAATAATAAAGGGGATCACGTCAAACTTGTTGTTTATAAGCTAATCCAGGTCATCCATTCATACAGGCAGAGACCTTCTACTGACTTGGTTGTATGACTTGTGCAACTGTGCTTTGTGTGTAATTGCTCCTCCTAATGCAAGACAGTGCTAGACCTCATGTGGCTGAAGTGTGACAGCAGTTCCTGTAAGATGAAGGCATCGATGCTATGGACTGGCCCACCAGACCTGAATCCAATTGAGCACATCTGGGACTATGTCTCTCTCCATCCACAAACGCCACATTGTACTACAGACTGTCAGAAGTTGGGGGATACTTTAGTCCAGGTGTGGGAGGAGATCCCTCAAGAGACCATCTGCCACCTCATCAGGAGCATGGAGGTCATACAGGCACATGGAGGCCACACACACACTGAGCCTCATTTTTACTTGTTTTAAGGACATTACATCAAATCCATATCTCAATGGGTTGATAAATGTGATTTCCATTGATAATTGTTGTGTGATTTTGTTGTCAGCATAGTCAACTATGTGAAAAACAAAGTATTTAATAAGAATATTTCATTCAGATCTAGGATGTCTGATTTTTGTGTGCAGTAAACGATTTAAGTTCGTTCTATGTAAACTTTTATCGTTTTAAGTCAATTGAACGCTAAAATCGAACCGTGTATGTCTAGCTTTAGGTTAAGGGTGTGCACACTTATGCAAGTTTAGTGTCGTGGAGGCCATTTCTCTTCCTCTAAATGACCAGATTCTTTGAATGTTCCAACACACTGTATTAGGCCCACACACACCAATAAAGAGAGTCTCAGGCAAGCTGGTAGGGGGAATTTTACAGTCTTTACTAGAGGGAATATGTACAGTCCAAACACCAAACCCAAGCCTGGGAATGGGGCACACACTTAGGATCTACTGTTGCAGTAAAGAGTTGCTACCAGCAGCAGGGTGATAATGGCTTCACGTCCCAGTGTGAGGGGGTCAGGTACAGTCCCAGTGGCTAATGCAATAGGGAACAGCGGGCAGGTGAGGTGGAGTAGGAAGGAATCCTGCGTCTGCCTAACTTCAGCACCTACCGCTAGCCGCAACCATCTGCTTGTGCACGTTCGTGGGAAGCCGGTCCTGATCCAGGGGACGACCCTTTTGGTCACCACAGATGGGGGTCCTTGGTCCTGGGCACTGCTATGGGAAGGCCGGCGGGAGGACCCAGGAAAAGGTAGGAGATTTCTCCAAGATCAGGTTGCAAAGCACTGGCTGTGGATGGGTTAGGAGCTAACCCAACTCTGGCTAAGGAGGGCCTAGGGAGGTTTATTGATATCCTCTGCCTGGAGGAGGGCAGTAAGTTGTCTCCAGGCAGATATCAAAAGTTACACTGTAAGGCCAGAAAAAGAGCGAGAAACTAGAAGCCATTAGTCATCCCTGCACCTGCTATAGAGGAATGCAAGGAAGGTTTAAAGCTATATACACAAATTTAAACAGAATATGGTGACACAGGGCAGTATATACAATTCAATAAATATATACACATGTGGTGTAACCCTGATCACTACACAATCATATTATTATTTTTTTTTTTTTATCCCTCCACATAAAAGATTTCAGTTTGTTCTTCATTTAAGTGGTACAGTTTATAGGTCACATTAAAGGTGGGAACATTTCTGAAATGATTTATTATTGTCTCATTTTTGTACAGAACAGGAACCTGACATTTTACATTTAGACTTTTTATAGCCACTGTAAGCTATGTTTCTGTTTTTTTGGGGAAGTAACAGGTCTACAACATAAAAAAATTCAATTTAAGTCTAAGGTGTGCTTTTGGTACATAAATCTGAACCTCAGCAGTGCGCTAGTGAGTTTAAAATCACAATTGTGATGGTGAGTAGATGGTATATTCTTTCTGCATGACAATTATCTAGCATTTGTGCAGGGCTTTAGAACTTATGCGGTATTGGTTTCATAATTAGAACAGAGCAGGAGTTCAGTTTAGGTTGTAAACTGACAACCTGTCCATATTTCGAGGTTGGAAGGTTGCTGTTGTCTGGTATATTCTACAGCAAAACACAGAGATACTTAGTGAGTATTGAGAGAAGAGAAGTGTCTGCTGCCAGAGATCCACTAGTGCAAGCATGGGGATTTACCTTCTCCAGCTTAGTAAATCCTCGCTACTAATAAATTAGATAGGGTGAGTGTAGAATAATAGCCTCTCCTTGTTAAAACGCACTCATATCCGCAAGCAAAACTTGAAGTCTGCTCTGCAGCAATGAAATCTACTTCTGAGCATTTCTGATAAATAAAATACATGGTTACGGGATTATATAATAAAAACGAAAATCCGATTTTACAGTGTTACACTGTGACCCAGTCAAGCAGGTATAAGCTTGTCTTATCCAAATAAATACAGCAGCTTTCCAATATCAGTGATGTATTACAGTGGATTGCAAGCCAGACTCAGTGCACAGATTTGTATTATCAACCTGTTTGTTTTAGTGTATGTATACGATGTGAAGATTTTGTAATAGTCTGGGAAGCTTCTGGAGGTGCTTACAGACATGGCAATGATCTCCATGACTTTTAAATGTTTATAACTGCTAATGTGCTTTCTATGACATAAAGTTGTACATAGGTAAGTGATGCAGGTAGGACACGGACATATGGAGGCCCCAAAATGTTCCATTTTGTAGTGCAATACGACTGATCATAGAACAATATCTTCACTCGGATAGCAAGTAGAAGCCCTTTCTCCTACAACTCCAAGAGTGTTTAGTCTGGCCTACCCACTTCCTCATTTCTAACATCACCACCCTGCCAGTCCCATCTCACCTTACTATTGTATACTTTGTTGCCCAACCTCTTAGAAAGTAAACTAGATCATATCTGTCAAGTTCACCAGACCTGAATAAGGGAAAAATACAGAAAGTGATGTCCTTCACGTAATTTCCGATACTTGTGACTTGACTCTTCCGCATTCTAAATACCAGATGTGGTGTCACCGATGTCACTTCTGATTTTGGGAGGTTTACCTCCCCTTCCTCCTATATAGATGCTGCCTAACATAGGAGGGAGGGGGCTTTACTCTCCTTACTAATGTCCCAACCCTCATATTATCTGCACAAGCAGGTGCAAACTTATAATGGAGAGTAACGCCCCCTTCCTCCTATGTTACCCCAGTTTCAAAATCCCAGGAAAAATCCAGGATTTATTCAAATCTGGATTTGTCTGGGAAAGCCATATAAAAAATGTGACTTTACCAGCCAAAATAGTATACTTGACAGGTATGAACAAGATTGGGTTGGGTCATCTTCTTCTCCTCCTGTTAAGTAGTCTGTACTAGTGTTGAGCTTGAATATTCAAATTGCAAATATATTTGGCGAATATCGGCTATTCGAGGCGGCAGATATTCGTAATTTTAAATATTCGCGATATTTGCCATTTGAAAGCTTATGGGCATGGATTGCGAATGTAAATTCGCAATGCGAAAATAAATAGCACATGCGACCATTCATTTTGAAGGTAACTGCGGGGCGATTATAAATGCAAGTATTCTCGAATATAGAATTAAATATAAGTAGAATTATTTGGGAAATATCGTGAATTCGAATATTGCCTATGCCGCTCATCACTAGTCTGTACCTGTGTGTTAGCTTTTGTTGCATGTCAATCCTTATTTAATGCACGGGGCTGAGTAATAAGCTGGTACTCATTAAAAAAACAGTATTGTATTTTGTGGACTATATGATGCACTTTTACCCCCAAAATCAGGGAGGTAACACTGCCTTACAATAGAGGCAGTTGCAATGGTGCCTTGGCTTACCACCAGTGCCTTCGTGGTTAGCTGGGGAAGCCGAGGAGCTATCAGATGGAAGATCCACCCATGGGCGGATCTCCCATCTGTTGTTCATTGTTATGTCAACGGAGTCCCATCTATCTCTGTCTGTTTGTGAGAGCTGGACTCATGCTGCCAGCTCTCACACACATAGAGACCCGGAGCACTGTGTGCACAGTAAAGATTAACCTGTGGGCAGATCTTTCCTATGGCTCAATGTTAACTGTCTCTGAGCTGGGCAGCTTGAGCCTAACTCACACACAGTGCCCACGGGCGTCTTTCATCTGCACTGTAAGTAAGTTGGGCTCAAGATGCCCAGCTCACATACAGGTCAGGGCTAGAGGCTTGGAAGGTATAAGAGACATCTTCAACCCCTCTTAACTCTTGTTCTGCCGGCTGGAGCACAGAGCTCCGGCCAGCAGAGTACGAAAAAGCCTAAATATTTTTCGACAATTGGATGCTACAAAATATATGGTGTGTTGATAATAATATTATTAATACTTTCTGCTCTTTACTATCTTTTTTCTGCTTCAATCCCAATACTTTATAGTTCAGCACATTGTACAACACATCCAAACTATTTATATTGTATTTTTAATGATGTTTCAGTTCTCCTAGTGTTCATTCCTTTTTTTTACCTATCTATAGTTTCTTAGCAATATTTCTCTCTTCTCTCAACTTCACTCCCCGAATATTTCAACATGTTGACGCAGTTTGCAAGTCAATAATTGTTGTTTCAGCCTGCGGATGGAAAGAGGATGTAACAGGAATCGTTGCGATTTCAAGCAGCAAGCTTAAAAAAAAAAAAAATGAACAATACTGTTTTTTTGGGCCAGCAGGAAACACCAACAATACTCCCACCTTTTTCCTGTGACTTACCCAGAGTTCCTTCCAGGCGACACAGATAACTCGTATAGCTCAGATGAATGCCAGTGAGAGGATGCATGTTGTGTAATGTGTTATCTGATTGAAAATGGCCTTTATGTTACAGGACATGATGCTTTTACAGGATCAGTTCTACAAATTATTCATAGCTTTGCTCTGGCTTGTCATGATGTAAATTTCTTTATCTGGTCTTAAGATTATTTAACTTTTTATTTATAGAAAAAATATTTTTATGTAATATTCATAGAAAGGATGTTCTATTACATATAAATGACACTGAAAACCTATAGTTTAGATATATTTAAGAAGTTTAATCATAGGATGGCTTACTTCAGTGGCATGTTATATCACCACCAGGATTTGCTGCAAGCCAAAGCTTCAACGGAGATCTCACTGGGGGGGGCGGTTGCTGCTAAGTCACAGGATTGTCTCTCTCCAAGGGCTGCTGTGTGATGCGCTGGGAGGAGACATCTGTCCAGATGCCGCCCTGGGCAACCCCCACTGGTAATAAGTAGGGCATTAATGAAAACATCGATCATTTGACGACTCGACTTCAGAGACAAAAGTTGATGGAGAGAAGTCGACAAGATGTTATATCACTTGTATATACAATGCAGTTTCTTCCTCTGTCTCTGGGTTATGCTGACACAAACCACACAGTGACCTGTACAATCTGCAAGTTTTTTTTTAAGTACACTATACTACTGTTATGTATGGCCATCTGAAATGCCATGCATGAGCTAACATGGGTGATGCTAGCACTGTCCTGAGCACATTGAGTAGCCTTATCGTTATATTTATAATGACAATGTGCTCTTTTGTGAACTACAGTGTATAAGGTTGACTTATTCGGTGTGTCTTTGCTGTTGCAGTTTAACCTCCTGAGTGTTGCATATGTGGCATGCTTTTTTAAAAAGCGCGCCACGGGAGATCGCTGCGGAGCATTTTAAATGAGGCTGCAACTTCTTTCGGGAGGTCACAAAGGTCATGTGTGGGAGAGGACAAGTGGTAAGGACCCCTAAAGTAGGACATGTCCAGCAGGTAATCAGAAAGGGTATATTTAGTTGTTTCCCTCTTCACCCATTTAACGTTCATGGATGCCAATTTTCTTAAATCTCTCCTAAACCATCAAACTGTCAAATGGCTCGTACCGTAGCTGGCCAGATATGGAGCATCATTGCAACGGCAAATTCTAAAAAGAGGCAAAGGATAGAAAGCTTTCGTTTCTTACTTCACTTTGTATTGTAAAATAAATCAGCAATTCCAAAATTACAACAAATGGATGAGTCAATGGAGCCAGAATCGGTTGGATTAATATCTTAAATAAAGTATACCTTAAATAGCCATTAAGCCCACCCAGCCTATCTACAACTAGAATATAGACTGAATCATGAAAATATATTATTCCTTTAAATGTTTTGTACAACCTATGCAATTTTTTTGTAATCTTAGATCCACCTGTTACTATAAACATAAGTGACTTTTTTTTAGATTAGATAAATTAGATCCATTCACTTCCAATAACTTAAAATTACCATATATACTTGAGAATAAGCCATGTTTTTCAGCCCAAAAACATGCAGAAGCCCCCCCTCCGCTTATATTCGAGTCTGGGTGCCACTTACCTGTCCTGGGTGGTCACTGGTCTCCCTGCAGGCACCGGCAGCCTCTGAGAATTATTGGATGTGTTTCCCATGTGTTTCTGAGATCGGCTCATTGAGATGTAAACAAACGGCACCACACCGCCATCTAGTGTC
Source organism: Ptychadena robeensis (assembly GCA_036250615.1). NCBI lineage: Eukaryota > Metazoa > Chordata > Amphibia > Anura > Ptychadenidae > Ptychadena > Ptychadena robeensis. The sequence goes on from CM070032.1 coordinate 209,868,722, forward strand.
CACCTCCTTCATTTTAATGGAGATTGTGGATTTTAAATTAAATACTAGTAGAGTGTTACTTCGGATTCAAACATGAAAATAGGTTTGTATTTCAAATATATGTATTGGTCCAAAAATAACAATAAAAAAGACTTTTTAAATGGAAACTTATTTTCATGTTTATGGGAATCATAAGAAATGCTGTGAAATGCTGTGAAAACCCATCATGTAATAACAATATATGTGTTCTTGAGGGTGTGGCACTAAGATTCACTTGTTTGATTCATTCTTAAGCCCCCCATAGACAGGCAGACTCCTCCATACAACTTTCATGAGACCTACCAACAACTATGTAGTATAGTGATCTCCCTGATAGAATACATAGTGATTGGAAGGTGTAGAAAGGTCCTCCTATTACATGGTTTTGGTAGAAAAAAAGTTGGTTGTACAGAAGTTGCATGGAGGAGTCTGCCTGTCTATGGGGGGCTTTAGGACAATGGTGCTTTCTATATATTTTTCTCATTTAGAAAACTCCACTATCTGACTTTGCATTTCCCACCCTCAGCTTATACTTTAGTATATATGTTTTCCTAGTTTTTGTCGATAAAATGAGGTACCTCGGCTTATATACAGGTCGGCTTATACTTGAGTATATGCGGTACTTAAGAAGGTACAGCTTAGTGGTCACTTACAGCGTCAAACATTGCTTATGTTGTGACAAAATGTTTGCAGATGGCCAAAAATCTCCTCCAAAGCCTGCTATCTTAATTGATATTATAGAGGCTGGTAGCATCCTGATACAATTCTTCTTTATCCAACAGCAGCAAGACCTGAGGCATAGCTTTTGCAATAATCTATTCACTTTTGCCTACAGTTCTAATACAGTCCTAAAAAATATTAAAGTGGACCTACCACCACACAGGTCACTGTGTCTTAATTATGGGCAGTGCTGCTGACGATAAGGTAATCACTGGTCGAAAATAAAAAAAAATATTTCTGCAGCAGCAGGTGTGACTTTTCCGCAAGGGCTGTTTTGTAAATACTTACCACAAGGGCATTTGGGACAGATATGTCCCAAATGCCAATCCTGTGGGATTTTGAATGCAGCGTCACATGGAATGAAAGTAGCTCCATTTTGCCAGATGTAAACTGCTGAACGATGAGTATTATGCCAATGTATTGTATGTGTGATTTATTTATTTTGAGTGTAGGGCTTTAATGTAAGTAAGTTGGCCTTAACTTTTTCTAGGCAAGTAACAGTTTAACTTGGCCTTTTCAACTATGTTTCCACAATGTTTAGGGATGTGCCAATACCCCCTGTGTTAATCGCATGCTTTGATAGAGATGTCGGCACAATTAAAACATCGGGTCTGCCGGCCATGGCTGGTGGACCCAATGAAGACCGTGGAAAGCTAGTGGGTATAGGCGCAGTGGGTATAGGCGCATCCCTTAATGTTGTGGGAACATAGCCTTAGGGGCTCACCTTTAACTCATGGAAAGACAGTCTGGTCTAAACTGTTGCTTCAATGAAAAATTGGTTTGGAGGTTGTGAAATTATGTTCTGCAGTACTCCCATTCAAATATTGTGCACAGCTACAGATTCTGGTATTGTATTTTTAAACTTGCTTTTTCATTGTCCGGCTTACACATCCATATAGTATGACAAAATATCATAGCCTTGACAGTTCTGATCTTTGTTCTTACAGAAACATAAGTACTTTGAAGATATTTTCTAGGTCTTTCATCCCTCAGTATCTGCATGCCATTATGTGTCATTCTTGGCTGTTGGATCCTTTGTTGTTAGTAATTGATCTTCGGTGGTAGAAGCTTTCTACCATTTCGGTGTCTTCAACATCATCTTGTAAGTTAGATGTCTTTATTGTTTGCATAACCTTAGTTGTTTCATATTAAGCTGAAGACCATCTTCCCCTCTGTTCTTTAACTCTTCAAGAGGCCCTTGGGATCTTCTACATTTTCAACTGTGATCATAGTGTCATCAGCATATCAAGGACTGCTGATATTTCTCCAAATAATCTTGAAACTGCTATCCTATTCCTTCAGCTCCACTTCTCTTATAAAATTTTGAGGATACAGATTGAAAAAGCAGGGTGAGATCATACATCTCAATGTCAATCCAGTTCATGTTTACATTTTATGTAATGGCTGTGGCTTCTTGACCAGTGCAGATGTTTTTCATAAGATCAGTGGACTATTCGAGTATACCCATGTTTGTTGTGGGTATGAACACCCCCTGGGATTCATATTGTATCAGAGGTTCTACTAAACCAGTGGTTCTCAACCTGTGGGTCGGGACCCCCTCTTAAGCTAGCCACACATGGTTCAATTTTAGCATTCAATCGATGTTAGATTAGATTTTGTAGTTCGATGAAAAAAAACGAAAATAGATTTTAATTTAATCGATGTACACACCCATGGGGAGTACGATTATTGTTCAATTTCGACTGAAAAATTCATTGAAGTAATCAAAAATCATTGATTGAAGTCCTCTTGTAGTTTGCTGATTGAAAATTTTCCAACCTGTCCGATCACGATTCAATCGACAATTTGACAATAATCTTCGATTGTACTATCTGGGCAGAAAAACAATTTTTCATCGAAAAACATTGTTTGAACGCTAAAATCGAACCATGTGTGGCTAGCTTTAGGAGGCGAAAAACCATTTCACATGGGTTGAGTAAGTTAGGAAGAGTTACGTCCCCCCATTTAAGCTGGGTGGGAAAATAGGACTGAGGGGACATGACACTTACCAGATCGTGAAAGAAGTGACATTTGAAACGCTGAAGTGACACTCCACACTGACACTTTCCCTTTTCCCTTTGAGTCGTTACTTCCGGTGTTGCAGATCTAAAAAGGTTGAAAGCCACTGTACTAAACCAATCCTGGAATTCCCTATTCAGCCTCCTCTAGGAGAGGCCAATAGGTGATCTCCTCACGGTCTGTATTTATTCGTTTTACTATATTTAAGGGGAGGTTGACGCTATAATAACATAAATAGAGAAAAATCCCATATAGTATATATGGTCCTAAATAATCAAATATACAAATTTCCCTGACAACATTTAATCATTTTTAACAGTCAACTAGTTGGTGGAGGCTGAGATGTATCATTATTCTATAAAGCATATGTTAAATCCTTTCTTGTATGTCTTGCCTTTCTCAGTTATCCTCTGAGTGTCTGTAATAATGTCTGCAATTTGTTTAATTCTCCATGTAGGTAAACATAAAAGATGTGGCAGTGTCAGAAAATAGTTGACAAGCAAGGGTTATCCAAATAATGTAAAGTCAATAAAATGACAAGAAACACACAGTGGTAGTGTCAGCTATATAGATTTGTAGGCAGATGAGGTTATGCACGAGTAATGATGAATCATGACATGGTCTACATACAAGGATGAATTGTTTTTTATAGCTGTACCTTTCACACTATATGTGCTGCGTTGTCAAAAACAATACTGCGTTTTCTCATTGGAAATCAATGTTAGAATAGTTTTTAATACGTAGTGTTTCTGCACACCCTGCTGCATGCATTTTTCATGCTTTGTTCAAAAACGCAAACAGACATGGGTAATGCGTAAAACGTATGCGTTTTTGTATATATGCAGAAACGCATGCCTTTAAAAGACACATATAGTGCAAAAGGGCCCTTAAATCACTTCACACTTCCTCTCCCACTAACATCTCTAACCTGGTACATAAATGTACCCCCAACCACCAATTTGCATGAGAAGATTTGCAATCAAATCAAAATTTAAGTTGATCATCTCTAAGATCATCTCTACTCATAACATCATCACAAGCGTGGCTTCAAGACTTCTCTAGGGCGGCTCCTTCTCTCTGGGACCCTCTTAAGCTGGGCATAGACAATCCAATTCCTGCATGATCTGATCCCCAATCCGATGCCGTGCGCGATCCCACATCCCTTAAGCTAGCCATACACGTGTCGGATTCCATTTCCGCTCGATCACCCATCCGATCGATTCCGGCGATCTCAGCGGGACTCGGAGCTCCGATC
>CM070032.1:209904762-209926060 GCA_036250615.1 Ptychadena robeensis
GAGGATGATGTGGTCAAAATACTCATTTGCCTAATAATTCTGCACTCCCTGTATAATGGGCAACAAAAAAAATGTTTTTTTAACGTCTGGCCCATATCTTTGCGTGTGTTCCCAGATTTACAATCCTGCCATACCATTTCTGTATAATCCACTTCTGTTCTACCAAAACCATGTAATATGAGGACCTTTCTAAACCTTCCAATCCTATGTATTCTATCAGGGAGGACCCAGCACTACATAGTTGTTAGTAGATCTAATGGAAATTGTATGGAGTGATCTAAAGGTGTATGGGGGACTTAAAGACCGATGAAAGGGGATATTCCTAAATCCCTGGTAATATATCTGTCTATCATTAATGACTGATATTGCTAACATGCCTTCTTCAATCATGTTGATGATGAATTTATGAATGTTGGTTAATTTTCCATATTCTACAATGTAACTTCCTAGAAGATGCGAGAATTACAGCACAAAAACAGAAACATTAAAAACCCAAAATGATGCAGAGAACCAGCAGGGCTTGTACTTTGAAAAGTCTTTCCCTGGTTAAATTATAATGACAATAATAGGCATCCTGCATCATTCCTGAGCTATCAGCCTGCTGTTACACAAAAATATTTTACGGCCGCATTTTTTTTTTTTTAATCCAGCATAGTGTATTTTGGGCAAATAGATTTTTTGTGCTCCTAAATTAGCTGTAAAATATCACACGAGAGTGAGAAAGGACCTTTGGAGAAAACAGCATAGTAGTATAATGAGCTAAACTCTTTGCTAAGGATTAACATAAAACAGGTCTACAGAATTTTTAATGATCGGCGTTATAAACAGTTCGGATACAGCAGTGTACATCAGTGTGGTAGTTAAAACCTGTCCTCCTATTACACTGACACTTTCAAAGTCATATTTTAATATTTTAGTTCTGCATCAGTAAATATTAACAAGAATGAGCTCTATGTCTTTAGAGGGGAGTAGAGACACGAGGACCTCTGTTATATTAAATTCTTAAGGTTAAACTGTAAAAAGTATCAATTCCTCTGAGTCTTTAATATCGAAGTGTTTGTGTAGCTTTTCTTGCTTTCTCTGCCTATCAGTCAGTTGGGCTTATTTATTGCTTGTTCTGGTGTAAGCTGGGGTTAGCCAGACAGTCCCGTTTATGGAAAACCCAGGCCAAGGCATGAGGATTAATTCTCTAGATCTTACCACTTTCTATTTTATCTTTGGCTCTACTAATGACAAAATACAAAGTAAAACTGCAGACTCATATATCTGCTGTAGTGATCGAAAACAGCCCGACTCGTTGAAGTTTTCTTGAAGACATTTTGTTCATCATCAAATGGGCTTTCTCAATCTTCAGGTTTCGTATGACCTGGATGGATGAGAATGATAATGTGGTCTCATTTCAACTGTAATGTAGTCCTAGGCCCACAGTGCATTCTCAGTGCATACCCCATGGCCCTTGAACCAAAAAAGCCTAAAGTCACACATCCTGCTCCTGGGCCTTTCTGTTGGTAAGCAGCAATACCCATTTATTATAGAGACCCCCAAGGAAATAATATCAGCCTGCAATTGGCCACCTGTAGGTCAGTGTACAGTCCTGGTGTATTACAATGGATATAGCCTGGGGAAACGATTGATTCAATTCCCAATGCCATGGACAGAAATGAAGACCCAAACCTGTAAAAAAAACTTCCCCATGCATCCCTATTGGCTGCAAAAAATCATCCTAACACAAACCAAAATGGTTTATTTAATCTATGAGCAGGGCTTTCAAGGCACCGTTTAACAAAACTTAATGTATCATTAAAGGTCTTTAATAACATCAGGACCAATATACAAATATTACACCATTTGATACAATTACAATAAAATAAATGTCACCATTCAACAATGTCTTGATTGTACAAATGGATAAATGTACAGATGACAAAGATGAGTGTTAATTCAGCTCTGACGTGTTTCGCCCTCTGTCAGGGCTTCATCAGGGAGACTGAAACACTACAATAGAAGATTCAGTTTATTACAGACTACTAGATCATTTACCCCAAATCAAAGTGGAAAATTAAGTACATCAACAATCTATCGAAAGCATAATCTCATATCAGGATGTTCATTATCTACAAAATCATTATTATTATTACAATTAATAGAAAACACAGCATATCACATACTAGATCATTTAACCTGATTCAAATCGATAAATAAAATACATCTACAATCTATTGAAAACATTGTTTTACATTAGGTAGATATCCAGAAGAAGGGAAAAAAAACTATACTCACATCAAGAACATCTGAATCAATTGAGTGGTGATATAAACCAACAGGACTATAGCATGTAAACATTTATCCTTGTACACTCTTCAGGGCTTCAGCAAAGATTCCACCTGTTATGACCAATTCCTGTGTTGCCATGAATAAGGGAGTCCCTTAGTTTTGTTTCCGCATCAGAGACATGGCTTTTTCTTCTTCAGTGAAGACCATTTCTGGCTTGACTGGCTAGACTTGTGTAGGCTGGAGAGGGATTTACTCAGGTCCCATTGTTTTTGGAAGCATCTGATGTTATGCCAATGGACAGCATATGGAGCACTCAGTATTTTGTCCTTTGCAGCACCTGCATTGCCATTGAGATGACTCTGGAGGTCGCCTTCAATGATGAGCAATGCGATATTGAATATCAATGGATGTGTCAGTGGAACAGGGATGTGCTTGTTTTTGAGTGGCTTTGCACATTGGTGGTAGCACAGACCTTGAAACGTGGACAATGCACCCAAAAGCTGTATGCACACAGCAGGCGATCCAAGTTTCCTTGGCTAAACATTGTGTTTGTGGTCCTTAGTGTTGCCTTATACTTTGTGTTTATACAGAACAGCATGAACAGCACTCCTGTCATACTGTGATTGTTTGACTGAGAGAGATTTCGTTGTTTTGTTGATGTGCCTAAAATTGTAAAAAAAAAAATTACATAGCTGGTAGAGCATGGTTTGTCTTCACTCAGTTGTATTACCCCTACACAGCTTTTGCTGTTTTACATTAGGCCTTCATTTACTCTACAGATAATTTTGTTACTAGCATCTGTTTGGTTTAAAATTTATATTTCCTTATACATCACACTATATTGATATTAGTAATATTACTAATATTGATTTATTGAGGTATTGTGTAAGTTGTAACCGCAACAAAAAATTTACTTTGGGTAAAGGTTAGAGATGTACTGCAAGGAAGTACCAAATTTGAGCCAAGAAGTAACAGTTTTTTATCCCACTCCCCCCCAATCTGGGATTAGTATTTGTCCCATAAAACTCCCATTATCTCAGTAGGATCAGTTGTACCCTGCAACTGGGACTACTGGCAGAGTTCATAGGAATAATAATATGGGAGAACAGTGAGAAAGAGGAGGAAGTAAGGGGTGGGGGGCTAGGAGGTGAAGCGCATCCCTCTCTGCTTGTCTAGAAAATGTGTGAGGTGGGAAGTTATGATGGAGGGGTTACAATCACTGCTTGTTGAGAGGATGTGAGAAGTGTCACTCCTGTTTTTTGAACGTGGAATGGCGTTGCAAAGGGAACATTTGCCAATTATACAAGGAAGATATCTAGGGCTTTTCATTATGTATTCCATCTAGCACTTGCCATCCTGCCTCCCACCTAGTACTGTGCGCTGGTTAGTACAGACTTGCTTTAAGAGAGTCTTAAGGCATACACAGGTAAATTTTTTAACCGATTCCTGAGCAATTGATCACCATGTGCATTTGCAGTGATCAATTGTTGAGGAATCGATTGTGGCCAGTCTTTCTGGAAAGCTCGATCAAACAATGAACCAACATGTCACTCCCCATTGAATGGGATTGATTGAGCAAAGTGGTGCGCAACGATTCTCTGTTCAATCGATGAGTGCTGGAGTGCAGCATTGTGAAGTCAATACGGTGCGCTCAAGGGTTCATGGTTTTAATGAAAATCAACTGTGTATGTCCATCTTTATAATCTATGTACTAGAGATGGTCGAAATGGAGTAAATTCGTTTCGACCTACACTTTCCCATTCAAATTTGGATAAAATTGTGAATTACTTTTCATGCAAATGTTTGTCTGTAACATTTATACTTATCTTTTTCTATATTCTATTTCATGTGATCGTGTTGATTGAAAAATTTTGAGAATATTATTGCGAATATCGTCACTTCACAAAATTCACGATCATAATATTTTTGATCAACATTATGACATATTTTTAAGTTGAAACTTTGAATTAGTCAAAATTTTGGGAAAATATTTGACTTTTTCATAGAAAATTTCAACTTAAAATTTTATATTGCAAATTTTTTAACCATCCTTATGTACCAGCAGTGATGAACTAGTCAGTTTTACTATCTTGTTCTGTATAATACTCATAACTCTGCAGAAGGGGGATCTAAACAAGGGGGATCTAAACCTAGACAAATACGTTGAAAATATGAATGAAAGACAATCAAAAATGTTAAGATTTGGGTGATATGGTCATAGTACTGTAACTTATAAAAGTCAATATAGCCATATTCAAAATCTTAAGCTGGGTATACACATCAATTATCCAGCGATGGTTTTTTAATCCAATCGCCCATCCGATTCCGGAATCTATTTTAATTTGTGAAAACTATCGCAAACTGCAACATACCATGCATTCAATTTCTGGGCGATTCTATCCTGAAAGTCTCAATATGTCTTGCACGCACACATTTATGAGTTTGGAGTGGTGTTAGCTAAAGAACTGGCCAGTGACCAACAGCACACAAACAACGGTAATTTCCACAAGAATCATAGATGGATCGCTTAAAACTATCGCATGAGACAACTAACAGCACTCGATTCCTTTGCTTTTTATTAAAATTATCCATCAGAACGGATCTGTGACTGATCGTTTTTCTGTCCGATTTTTTACAAAAATCGCTTTTGGCATGCTTCAATTATTATTCAATCCGATCGTGCGATCGATTTTGATAAACGATCGCACTAAAATTTAACTAAAAATCGTGACGTGTATGCCCAGCTTTAGGTTTGACTTGTGTTTTTTTAATTAGAATAAAGGCAAGAAAAATTATGATTAAAATGTAAACTGGAATTTACTAATTCCACCATGGTTCTGGTGCAAAATGCATAAAATTTGAAGTCCCAACTCATGAGCTGTGTTTTCCAGCTTCAGTAGGAAGCCGTTAACATATTTCCGACCTTTTTTTTTTTAATTAGATGTGAATTGTCAGCTTGTCTTCTTTGATGAAGTGTGAAATTTAATACAGTACCCTGCACAGACAGATGTCAGGTGTGCAGTACCCTTTAAAGCTTTAAACAAATAGACATTTTGCTAAACTAATTGGCATCCAGGCAGCATTTGATGACATGTGAGGCACCGGTGACATTTGAGCCGTGTAACGGGCTCCCATCTCCTCCGACGCTGACTGGTGGTGACAAGCTTTTATAATTGAGAGTGAGACCATTGTCTTCAGAGACTGGGAGTTAAAAAAAAACTCAAGGCGTTGTGTAGGTACACGAATGACCGACCTTAAATTCAAAATAATAGTGGCAGATACTACACCTATGGGCTGTGCATGTCTGGGCATTGAAGTACATGACAGGACATTATTTTAAATACGTTGTCATTAACCTGCAGTGTTTGAACAATTCAGCCTGATAACCTGGATGACATTTTTAAGCTTATATTTCTTTATCAGTAATTAAAAATAGCAATACAAATATACCTCCGTATGCCCTAAGGTAGGGAATGACAAACTGTTTAGCATTCAAGTTTCGAGAGAAAATATTTTAAAAAGTTCACACCACCCTTCCCATCCCCCATCACATTCTGATTCAGTTTCACTCTTTCAGCCATAACTGTAATGTATTAATTGCAGAAATGTTCAAAGGTCATCATCACACTAATTAGATTAGAACTCATTAATATGATGTTGTTCTTATACTTCTAGTATATGTAGCATGGAGGGGATACAGCAGGGCCACCATCAGAAATCCCGGGGCCCCAGACTCTGCTGTCTGCAGTCCGGGGAATTGCAAACCAGGCAGCCCGGAATGTGGCTGCTGGGGCCCCGAGATAATGCCCTTCGGGCCCTCCTAGCTGCTCATGCACGTAACAAGATTGCCCCCTTCCCCCCCCCTGATGGCGGCCCTGCAATACAGTGATAGGTATGGTGTAGGAATTAGAGACGGTTGTGTAAAAATCAAGTCTGGGAGAGCTCTAAACTCATTCCATAGGGTGCGGAGGTCAGGCTAAATTCATCATTACAATAAATCATTTTCTTAATGATTAAATATAAAGACTAATTAATGTAGAAATTTTTACTAATGTCAAATTTTCATGGGAGAATTTTGACTTTTAACCTGTAGATCCTAGACACATCTCAATTTAGACTGAACAGTTCAAATGTTTGGACCATCTTTACTGTCTATTGTCACACTGGGGACTTCTTAACATCCCTGTGGCAGAGGTAAAGTGTGTATGTTAGAAAAAAAGCAAAAATGTAGAAAAAATGAATGAATAACAATGAATGCTGCAAAAATTTCAAAAACATTTTGTGGAGTAAATTTCACATTTTAAACCCCCGGGACATGGTATCATCGCTGGAGATCAAGAGAAGGGTTGTGGGAAATTAACAAAGAAATGTATTGTTTAGTACTTGTCATTTTTGCATAAATTAAGTTCAAAATTTTGACAAATTTCTACTTCATTTTGAACTAAATGAATGTAAAAACTTCAACTGGTTGATACTTTCTTTGTTGCTTTGTTCCCACAACAATGCTGCTGATGATGATGATATCATATTCAGGAGCTTTGTAATTTACACCCTAAAGCACCCATACACCTTACAATCTTTTCATACAATTTCTGTACAATCAAATTTTGTTCTACCGAAACCATGTAATATGAGGAGCTTCCTAATCCTTCCAATCACTATGTATTCTATCAGGGAGGCCACTATACTACACAGTTGTTGGTAGTTCTAATGGAAATTGTATGGATCGATCTAAAGGTGTATGGGGGGCTTAAGTCAGCAAGTTGAAATTTATAAATTTGAGTGGACTGAAAAAATAAATTCATCACATAATGACAGACATTGACATGTTTATTCAATTGGGCACAACAATACACATAAAAACCAGGAATGCCCCATGTGGGCAAGATTTTCTTGGTTTGGGCTATAAAATAGTTTGTTTTAAACTGTAGGTTGTCTTGTCATCATGTTTCACCCTTTAAAATCTTGGCTTCCTCAGGACAAAAACCATCTGTTAGAAACAGCAATTATAGACATGATATTAGGATCAACATTACATTAACAAAAATTGCATTTCAGATCATCAGTTGGACATGATACAAAATTATTTTATGTGATGTAACTTTTTCTCATAATGGATATATGCAAATCACGTTATTTTCCAATATTGAAAAGCCTTCTCTGATTCCAAATGTTTAAATTCTAAAAAACAAATCAAAATTTCTTAAAATCTATTTACATTGGAATTGACCTTTTAACCTCCTTATCTTTTAGTTGCCAAAGGTTTGTTCCTTTAGTGTCCTTCTCCTAACCACCCAAATCCATATTAAATATGACATGGCATGTTGAAACTTTCAAACTAGAGATGGTCGATTTTTTTTTCCAAAATTCAACCATTTCGATGATTACGAGTTAATTGCAAAGCCCCTGAACATGGTATCATCACCAAACTTGCTTGAGATGTAGAGAAGAGTTGGGGGTATACAACAAAGAAAAAAGTATGTCTCTAACACAGATTTTGCACAAATTAAGTTCAAAGTCAAGTCAAAATTTCGATTTTGAACGTAATTTATGCAAAATCTACACAAGCTAGAGCACAACCTTTTTTTTTCATATTTTTTCACAATCCTATTCTACATCTCCAGCAATTTTGGTGATGATAGCATATTCATGGTCTTTGCTCACAAAAATTCGACCATCTCTATTTCAAACTGCCCTGTCTGTAAATAAATCAAAGTAGTATAAAATAGTTCCATAAAAGGGGTAGTACAGTTCTGTTTTCCATCCATTCCCGCACAGTTGCCTCTACCAATGTCTTCCATGAGTGTTCCTTGTAGTCAGGTGCATAACTAGAAATGATTGGGCCCCATAGAAGATTTATTTTATAGGGTCCCCTTTTCCAGACCTGCCACTCTAATCCCCCCTTGCTCCCAGAATGAGTATATGTATGACTGTTTTAAAAAAAAAACTTAAATTAAATCTAGCCATTCCACATACCTACCTGCACAGTTGCAACAATGTTCATCCATATAATTTATAAGAGGGTTAATGTCCCTCAAAATCTCTAGCACTGATGTACTACAGGTCTCAGCCAGGGCTGAGCTGAAGCACTTGGCACGTTTCTTGTATGTTAACATCAACATGCTTCGGTTTAATCGGTTGGGTGGTTATAATCATTTTAATTAGTATAGCCGGGGACATTACTTGTTAATATGTTTTTGATTTGATTCAATTAACATATTTGGTATTCCATCTTAATAGTGGTTGGGACTTTTTTTTTAACCCTTCAGGAATGGTTAACAGATCCAGTAAACCTTTATATCAGGTGGGGATCAGGTTATAATGACATTTAGTAATTTTTTAATGGATAAATAAAGAAGTGAGTATATTTTTTCAATCAATTAAACTTTTGGTCTGTTAAAATTTCAACTTAAAAATTCAACGCTCCAATTTTTCAACCATCTCTACTGTCTATACTACCACACAGGGGGCTTGTTAACCTTCCTTGCAGAGGTAAAGTGTGTATGTGAAAAAAAAAACAATTATAAAAGATAAAAGCATTTTTCAAATTACTGTATGTATACACATAATGTACACATCACATACTGATTCACCTTACATGTTTTAGGTTTACCAAAGTGAGAGGTTTGGGAAAAGAATTAAGCATAACACTAATTAGTACTATTTAGTGTGAATATTCGGATTCCGAATCTTGAAGATTTTGAATACAGTGCTATATCTTCGTAACCATGCAACATTCGCAATGAATTACTGTACTTCCATGAGAGATATTTCATGTGGTGATTACATTGCTGCTGCTATTTCACATTCTGCCATCAGATGTTGCTATGACATCACACATTGCGTTTGCAATATCTGCATGTACAAGTGACGATATTTGCAATACAAATATAGCCAGTGCTGCTCATCACTACTTATTAGTGACTGCAGTTCGCAATTTTTTGGCAAAAAAATAGTTTTTACGAATCTATTGCAAAAATGTGCGATACTTTGCAAATATGAAAATTGCCTGTGCTGCTCTTTACTAGTCCTGCGTGCATTCCAGAGACATCACTGCCCACTGACTAGGGTATGCTAGGATCCATAAGTCTCTACTCCCAGAGTGTGTACAGTGTGCGTTAGTGATGGCGCGACCGGATATTGATGTTCGGAACGGCGAACGCGACCCTCGCAAATGTCCACGAACCCGCGAACCCAATTCAATGGGCAGGCGAACATTAAAAAAAAATGGACCCTTTTGGCAAATAGTGTGGAATAAGTTTTTCAAGGGTTCTAACCCCTGGACAATGACATGACAGGGGGATCCATGGCAAACTCCCAGAATTTTTTTTTCACGCAATAAATCCGCCACGATTTTACAATTATGTCAATGGATTGAAAAGAGGGATGGAGAGCATAACAACATGGTTGGTTAATTGCCTGTGTGAATCCACCTGACAACCTGGAGATCTGCTTTCCACTTGCCTACGCTTAAAAGGTAATTTTAATTTATGGTAGGACAGGTGGGATGGCAGTGGAGGACCTGGGGGAGATTGTTCAGTTGGCGGACTGGTGTGATTGGTCAGTGTGGAGGACACTGTGAATGACCAGTGTGGAGACATGGTGGTGTATGGTCGTTGGAGGACCTGGGGGAGATGGTCAGTGTGGACATGGGGGTGGATATTCCCCTGGTGGAGGATGGATATTCAGTGAAGATGTAGATACTCAGAAAACTGCCTCTAGCTAAGGCTCCCTATAGCAGCACAGCAGCAGCTCTCTTTCCTAACTCTTCCTTCTTCAGCAAAAAGTTTAATGGCGTCCTTACTTGATATTTATAGGGTGTGAGGGTCTGTGAGGTGGGGGTGTCATTGGCTGGATTATGTCTGCTGACTGTATCAAGGTTTCAAGTTTGCAATGTAAAGAAGGGGGCAACCGAACTCAGCCATGTGTTCGCGAACATGGGCGACGCGAACATGCAATGTTCGCCGCGAATAGTTTCCGGCGAAAACAGTTTGGGCCATCACGAGTGTGCGTGTATTTCCATATGTACCCCATCCTGTGTGTACAGTGTATGCATGTGTATGCCATGGGTTGTAATTATAGATTTAAGATCTCAAATATTGTCCAATATCTTTTAGTCAAGATTTCATCATTCATAGTGTTGATTGGGAATATATGTGAATATTGGAACTTTTATTGTGAACATTTTTTTTTGCAATGAGTAATAATGACTGCAGATCACAAATTCTCGAATTTATGAATTGTTGTGAAATTAGTTTAAAAATTTGGATATTTAGCAATACAAATATTCCTAGCTGCTCTTTATAGTCTTACATTTAATATCAAAAGAAACTACTGTATTGTGTAAAATAGCCAAATCAGGGTAAATTGAGTGGAATTTCACAGTCTAGTGCTTGGACACTGGAACTGCCAGTGTGCAGTAACAATACATGAGTTTACATGGTTGCCTGCAACATAAATACTACTTAATTAGTGTATACAATGAAGTACATAACTTCCACATTCTTTCCGCTTAAATCATTTGTGCCAAAACCAGGAAATATAATTATATATCACAACATTGTGCGGTTTAAAAAAAAACAAAAAAACAACAAGGGTAATAGTGCAAGCGCCAAACCTTGCAATGGCTTTATATTGCAGAACAAATAAAAATGATTTGTTGGAGAAAACCTATGGGAATACCTCCAGACAGAATGGACATTTAATAAATTATAGGTCCCCTGGCAGGAATCAAAGAAAGGGAAAATGTGAACCTATAAGCACAGACATCCTAGAGGAGCAGAACCACAGAGTGCTTTACCTTACAAAATATATTAATATAACATACCGGTATTTTTTTTTTATACATATATATATATACATAGGATATGACAAGAGATTACATAATAATATAATACAAAAGAATATAAAACGGTAAACTCTTTGACTACTAGTTTTTTGGGAGTTTTACAAAGCCCCTGAAATGGTATCATTCACCCAAATTCTGGCACATGCAGTATTTTGCATAAAGTTAAGTTCAATCAAGTTGCCATGTTCCAGTTCAAATGGTTGATGATACCTATTTAGTGGCTTTGGAATGTACAAAAAAGGAATGCAGTCAGAAGACTCCCATGGAACTCAAAAAACAATGGTACTGAATATAATTCTACTCCATACTCAATACGACTACACCAATTCAGCTAAAAAAATGCGTCTTGACTTTGAACTTAATTTATGCAAACCTAATGTGCTGGAGAATTTTTAGTTAGTGATGATAGTGATGATTCATTTGTTCTGGGGCTTTGCTATTATATTACAAAATCAGCCAGTTGAAATAAAAAAAGTGAATGACAATCTTCTAATGTTGGCCGACTGTTCGCCGAAACTATTCGCGGCGAACATCGCATGTTCGCGTTCGCCATGTTTCCCGACATATGCGAGTTCGGTTTCCCCTATCTTTTAACATTGCAGAAAAACTTTTGACCCCTGGAGTCACAGTCAGAGACATATCCAGCCAATGAGCACCCCCCCTCACTAACCCTCACCCCCCTATAAATTTCTAGTACAGGACCATACACATTCTGCTGTTTATTAGGAGAAGAGTAGGAAGAAGCGCTGCTGCTGCTATAGGGAAACCTAGCTAGGGCGTGTTTCTGGATCTACAGTCTTCACTGATATCCCATCCTCCATGGGGATATCCATCTCCCCCAGTGTCCTCCACACTGACCATCACCACCAGGTCCTCCAATGACATCACCACCAGTGTCCTCCATCTGACCATCTCCCCCAGGTCCTCCACACTGACATCACACCAGGTCTCCATTGACCATCTCCACCATTCCGCCATACGACCATCTCCCAGTTTCCTCCCACATGACCATCTCCCCTGTCCCCACACTGACCATGACCACCATTTTCCACACTGACCTCTCCCCAGTTGTCCACACTGACCATCACCACCGTGTCCTCCACATTCCATCTCCACCAGTGTCCTCCATAAAATAAATTCACCTTTTAAGCTGTAGCAACATGGAAAGCGATCTTCACAGGTTGTTTCAGGTGGATCACACGGCTTACCAACCTGTTTTTAGTGCTCTAGCTCCCTCTTATGTTCAATCCCTTGACATCATTGCAGAAATCTTCTGCGTATTTATGCGTGAAAAAAAATTTTCTTGGCGTTTTTGCCTGGATTTCCCCTCTTCCTGTCATTGAGGTTTGTCCCTGTAATAACTTTCCACACTGTGCCAGAAGGGTCCCTTGTTTTTTAATGTTCGCCTTGCCATGAAGTTATGGTGTTCGCTGGTTCGCGGACATTTGCGAGTGTCGCGTTCGCCGTTTCGCAACCTCAAATTCCGGGTTCGCGCCATCACTAATCTCTAAGAGGAAGCATGGCCTCAATTGCCTCAATAGTCTTTGAAATTACCATAGTGCGGGGACCCCTCTATTAGTCAAAGTCCAGATTGCGAAGGGCTGCCACCACAGGTAAGGAGGGGTCCACAATGAAAGGATAAGCAGACCATCCAGTATACCTACAGGTGGGGTTAGGTGCATGGCCTCAATAAAATGTTAATATTTAAAATTTTAACAGTTGTCTCCTTATTTATTTATTTATTTATTTGTATATTAGTGTGTATTTCGTTGCTAATTCAGTTTTGTAGACAACTGGTGGAAAATGAGGTGCAAATGCATCAAAATATCATTATTACTCATTATAAATAAATACAGTAAATCCATACCATGTGAGAAGATATTAGGAAATGTCCAAGCCTCCATGTAGTCATTACACAAATATACATTGCCTGCAGTTTTGGTCAAATCAGATGAAAAATAATATGATGAGTTTACATTGGATTGAACTATTTCTTTTCCACAAGTGCATTTATTTATTTATAATCTTTTTTTACAGTTATTAACATGAATAAATAAGTTTCCTGGCCCACCCCATGTCAACCTACGAGGCTCTGGAGGACCATCATGAGATGTATGTGTATTTTGAAACCTTGGGTATAACAAGGTAACAAGGTGTACAATTCTGAGTCTCTATATGAGTCTATTGGCTTTAGTTCCTGCCTAACTTAGGAGGGAGAGGGCATTACTCTCCCTAGTAATGTCCCACCCCGCACATCATCTGAACAAGCAGGGTGGGAACTTAGGAGGGAGATTAACACCCCCTCCATGCTACCTCCTCCCGATTTCAAGATCCCTGGAAATAGTTAATTGTTTTCTCCACTTCTTCACTTTTTTTGTTAGGTGAAGGTAATAATGACTGGAGATCATGAATCCTTGAATTTATTGTGAATATTTGGTGACACATTTGCAATATTTAGCAAATACGAATATTGCCTATGCCATCACTACTCTCAACATCAGCTAGTTGAAAAAATTTGACCATCTCTATAGGACCGTGCCCAAAAGACCTTACAGTCTAAGGGGATATTGATATAATTATAATTAAAAGCATCTCTTTCAAAGTTTATTTCATCCACAGAGTGGGGGAGGTAGTTCGACGTTATAGTTATTATTAATTATTATTTTATGTACCCTTGTGCTGTTTGTTTTGATTGGAACAGGACATATTCTTAATGTCTCAGTAATGGGTCTCATCTACTGCCATTCAGAGTCTTCCCATCCCCATTATCCATTTTAGGTCATTTACCTCTTGGAAGTGGGGGGCATGGCAAAGAAAATGAGTCAACATTCTATGTATATGCTCCATCGTACTTGTTCCCTTTTGCATGACTCTGTGTGTGGCGCGCGTATAGCGGCTGCCAGAGGAGAACTTAGTTGCCATGGCAATTTCTCATTACTGTTGAATAGGAAAATAATTAGTCTGGTAAAACTCCACACTACCTGTCAGTCCATAACTTAAACCTGCCTAGGGCACTTCTTGAATTTCACTTTTAATCTTTTGTTTCTTTTATATATATATATATAACAACTAACTTTCTTTTCCTACATAGGTTTCTGCATTTCTACCTGAGCAGATCTTTGAATTAACATTTTCCACTAAGTCAGAATTTAAAAATTTTTTGCTACTAAAGCAAATTTGGTGTTATCTATTTATTTATTTGTTTGTTTTCTGTACAGTTCTCTGTTGTCCTGGCTAACAAATTACATAACTTACGCTGAAATGTTTTAAACACAATTTTTTAACTAGCATATAGTTAGGTGTGCTTGCATTTAATGACATTGCCATAATATGGTCACCAAATGTAATTGTAAGGAACCCAGGAGTAACAGCATATATCGTAACCCAGACATGGGCAAACTATGGCCTGTGGGCCATATCCGGCCCATGTAGTTCTTAAATCCGCTATCACCTTAGTGACAAGATGCTATGGCTCCCCTCTACTTGTTCCCTGCAATAAACTCCTTAGGGATGATGTGTTTTTGATTATATAAAAACACTGTGGGCTAATCCCCATGGTGGGAGTGGTCTGCCTTTTGGCATTCTTTCCACTTATTGCAGGGAACAAGCAAAGAGAAGCAAAAGCATTTTGTCACCACATCAATGGGTTGATATTGATTTTTGGCAAGTGTCGATATTGATCGAAATACACATGATAAAAAAAGGTAAGAGTATTAAAATGTAATTAGATAAAAAAATTTAAGATAAGATATAAAAAGTATTTTTTTATGCTTATTATATATATATATATATATATATACATTTTATTTCTATAATTAATTAGTAAAACTTAATTCACATGGTTGGTTTAAAACCACATCCTGATAGAGCACGACAAGAGGCAGAGTAAGGGCTTATCTATAGTGTGTAGATTGGGGGAATGACCTCGACTGCCAAAGGACCAGGTAACTACACCCTGTTTGTCAGAGATGACTGTTTTGAACCTGATGTAGATATTTGTCCACTTTGTCCAAACGCATGACCTTAAAAAATATTCTTTCATACAGGTGTAGGCTATAGCACTCGAGTAAGTACACCCAAACATCACACCTATGTGAATATGGGTACTTCCTAAGCGTGTGGGAGTATTAGGGTTGCCTCAGACCCAAGGTTCGGGGATTTAGGGTGACCCGTATTGGGAATGACTAGACCACCATAGGAGAAACAAAACGGACAATTTCAGTAGAAAAACATTATAACAATTTATTAATCCATTACAGGTTAAAAATCAGTTGACCAAATGGTCAATAGCCGGTCCACCAATGAAGGTTTAACAGGCTACCTCCTTAAGCGGGGAGGCTGTCCATGGGGGAGTTAGACATTAAGGGTTCAACATCATACTTATTGATACTGTCCTGTCCTTATAGAAGCAAGATAGAAGGAGTGTCCAAAGGCACCATAGGTAAATATCGCTTAGCTTTTTTGCTTATCCAGCCGTGGGTACGCCCCTCGACGCGTTTCGGCCTATACGGCCTCCTCAGGAGGGGAAAGAGGGATCCTGGGTAGATAACGTTGGGTGGACAGGAAACCCCCATGGGGTTTTCACCTGAACACAGACACAGGCCCTCATGGTCCTTGGGGGATGAAGAATGGGCACTTTACAGACCACCATTTCTGAGGTGGCCATGTTGGTGCAGGGCGTCCGGAAAGGGAGGGGGACGGGGCCACGTCTGTGGCGGCCGCCCCCTACTCCCTGATTGGAGGAGGGGGGACTTATATTTCCAGCGGTCTGACCCTTGGAGGCTCAATCGACCATCAAGGTAACCTACTCACCTAGTACCCTATGCATTTACTCTGTACGTTTCCTCTATCTACCACTTTACATCGTCACCAGTCTTAACTACAGGGTCACACGCCAATCTTGGTAGCAGGAACCTTGGTGGACCGGCTATTGACCATTTGTTCAACTGATTTTTAACCTGTAATGGATTAATAAATTGTTATAATGTTTTTCTACTGAAATGGTCCGTCTTGTTTCTCCTATGGTGGTCTAGTCATTCCCAATACGGGTCACCCTAAATCCCCGAACCTTGGGTCTGAGGCAACCCTAATACTCCCACACGCTTAGGGAGTACCCATATTTACTTTTCATTGGAGTTCCAACAAATTTCCTGGGGGCAGTGACCAACACCCTTTACCCTAACCTCCATTCTCCATCACACTATCACACCTATGTGACTTGTAAGAATGTTTTGGCTGTAACAGCCAGTGCTCTTTTAGGAAGGTTTGCCAAAAGAGTTATAAGTGTCTCTATGGGAATTTTGACCACTTGCTGAAAAGCACATGCAGTGATGTTGGACCAACAGACCTGGCTTGCAGCCTAAATTCCATTTGTACTAAAGTTGTTCAGTAGTATTACAGTGTCTTTATGGACTTGGCTTTCTGCACAAGTATAAAGTCAGGCTAGAAAACAAAACTTCCCCAAACCATACCTTTCAACTTACCAGAAGATATGTCACAGACAGTGTGCAAGCAGCTACTTCCACATCATTTAAAAGCCGAAAGTGACGCTTCACACATCCTCCTTTCTAACTTCCCTGCTCCAAACAAGCAGGGAGGAAGTGCCCTCCAATCCTCTAAACCTTCTATCCCAACCCCCACCCACCCATCACTACCCCTCTTTCTCACATCGTCCCAGATTAGTATTGTCAGTAGGCTCAGTTGCAGGGTGTAACTGGGCCTTCTGACAGAGATCACAGGGGACTTACGGGAAAAATGCTAATTGAGGTGGAAAAAAGGGGGGTGAAAAACATTAGTTCTGCAGCCAAAAAGGGTTATTTGACAGGTGTCCCAAACTGTTGCCTCAAGTATGGACAAAAAAATATTGTCTTTACAGTTACATTTTAATGAGAGATTGTGGCAAGACATTTTTTTTTACATATATATTGTTTCATAAATGGCCATTGATATTTCATTTAATAACATTTTCTGTAAGAACAGAGATTCTACTGTTTAACCTGCACTACGTGTATATATGAAACTATTATCTCCTTGATCAGTCTCTTTGGCATGGAGTATTGTTGCTGTCAATAGATATGAGAGCAAACCTGCCTGCATAATACTGAATCTGTGAACGGCAAGTTCACAAGGGATGGTACTTCATTTTGATTAATTGTTAACATCTGTTAAAAACCACATGTTGCACAACACCAGAGTGACTTAACAGAAATATGGAATAAGCAGCATGGCTAAAACCCAGATGAAGGTGTCTATGTACCATGTGATATTGGATATTAAATGGGCAGGTCCATCTATAACCTAAAAACAACCTTAATCTTTTGCATAACATAATCATATTGGCTGTACAAAAGCTTTAGTTTCGGTAAGATTTCTATTATGATCAGTACAGGAGAATTGTGAAGATTGTTTTAGAAATATGTTTTATTTTTTTCCATATCAGTTATACGGACATGCTCCATGAAGTTCTAAACCATTCATGTGTGCTTTGTAACTACTAGTCATGAGTTGCAATATTCTTGTTCTCAAAATATTGCCTTATATTTGCAATAAATTAATACATTTGAGAATTTGGGATCTCCAGCCATTATTACCTGAATTGCGCAAATCGTCATTTGTACATGCGCATATTGCGAACACAAACCACAGTAGTTCCAGGTACTGATATAAAAAAAACAAAACACTAGTAACTTCAAGTTTATTTGTGCACAGATTGTCATGCAGCAATACCAGCTTTTACCAGTATGTGCCACAGCAGTTAACGTTTGACGCAGTGACCTTTTAGGCTTTACTTCCTGCTTAGTAATAACAGCAAATCTCTAATGACCTTATCTCACCTTCAAGCAACCTATTCCCTGATATACAGACAACCACTAGAGGGAGAATTAACATACATGTAGAGAAAATAAAAAAAAGTTAAGAGCGTGTTGCATGTTTCTTGCAGACCTTCAACAAGTCCAATCCCATAAGAAACCTATATAAACGAGTAGATATGTGTTAATACCCATCTGTCTTGTGTATACTATGTTGTAAAAGTTTAGTGTTGAGCTTGTATTTTCGAATTGTGAAGATATTTGATGAGTACCGGTTATTCGAGAATTCAAATTATTATCCTACTGTGTTTGTTATGTTTTTTTTTATCTGGAGTGTGTAATTCTATATGAGGCTTGTGTCACGGGTGAACCACGAGAGCAGTGGACCCACCAAAAGCAGTGGACCCACCAAAAGCATAAACCAGGGCGCAGAGTCTAAAGAGCCCCCTGGAATTCACCAGAGCCCACCGCAAGGAGCGATGGAACTTTGCTGCGGGGAACCCCCATTGCGAATGCCTAGCTACACTTTTTTGGCAGCGGCTGACAGCAGAATATCCAAAGCGAAGTATCAAGATGGCAGGCAGAGACATAATCAGACAGGCAGTGGTCAGGGCAGGTGGCAAACGGTGTAGTCGAAGATGGTAATGATAAGGCACTATGAAGAAGCAGAACTTGTGGATCAGAGACATAATGAACTTTGTGTTCAGGCAACTCCCTGTTGGCACAGACTTCCTTATATAAAAGGTCAGGTGGTCTGATTGGACAAGGCTCCGGTTGTGTGATAATAGGTATCAGCTAGGAGGTCCTGGTCCTCTGAGGTTTGGGATGTGAAGTAGCCGAACTGGTGGATGGCACATCTGCGATACAGATTGCTGAGTGACACTGCGATCTGTGACAGCTTGTTTATTGGCTAACTGAAGTCATTGAAAAAGCATGCAGATTCATTCTACAGGTATTAAGGCTAAAAAAAGGCTAAGGACATCCTGAAAGCTTACTTTGAGCAATGAGTAGTGAAGAGTCCACTGGGGTTGCTCACTCTTGTTTGTAGACACA
This sequence comes from Ptychadena robeensis, assembly GCA_036250615.1. Lineage (NCBI taxonomy): Eukaryota > Metazoa > Chordata > Amphibia > Anura > Ptychadenidae > Ptychadena > Ptychadena robeensis. The sequence goes on from CM070032.1 coordinate 209,923,747, forward strand.
TAAATATGGGGCCTGCAAAGTTTAAAGTCAATGAGTAAAAATTACAATTTGCAAAAACACTCTAATTTCATACTCAGTACGTTTGTATAATTTGTGCTTTTCCTATTGATATCTTCAGTTCAATCTGTCAATAACAGTTCTTTTTATTCTTCTACAGGATAGTGACAATCTTTGGTGGGATGCATTTACAACAGAATTTTTTGAAGATGATGCAACGTTAACATTGTCATTTTGTTTAGAAGATGGACCAAAGAGATACAGTAAGTCATTGAAATCTTCCTTACTAGACATGGTTAATTGTTTTTAATATTGTTTCGCTGACTTGAGTTAATTCCAAAGCCCCTAAACAAGGGTTGCAAGTATTGCTCTAGTGGTGTAGTTTTTGCAAAAATTTAAGTTCAAAGTCAAATTGAAGTATCTCTTGCCTCTTTTTACTTCTCTTCTTTACTATCTTATCCATGATGAAATGGTTATCAAATTTTTACAGGGGGGAAGGGTATAATAGCTACAGCTGGAGAATGGTTATTTTAGAAGATTATTTATGATCCATTCATCTGTAGAGATGGGCGAACATCGCCATTTACTGTCCGCAAACGGGCGGGTCAGACTTTTAAATAAGTCCGCCGCCCGCCCTGTTCGCGGACACATTAAAATTCCCCGCCTCTAGGCGGGAATTTGGATCAGAAAAACCGGATGTGACGTCCTTGGACCGCAACCTGGAACGCATAGTTCCTGGTTACGGGCGCAGGATGTGACGTCACTGACGTCACTTCCTGCTCCAAGCCGGATTTTTCACTACAAGACCGGCTGCATGCCCGGTCTTGTAGTGAAAAGATTCTTCCTCCGGCACGATCTCGCAGGTTCTGATCCTGCCGGAGGAAGAATTTAGATCTTCTTCTCGTACGGGGCGGGTCAAACACCCGTACTGTCCGCCGGCGAGAGGATGGGCGAACATGCTTGTTCGCCGCCGAACTGTTCTCCGGCGAACAGTTCGGTCCATCCCTATTCATCTGTCCTCCTAACAAATGAAGAATGCTATTATAATTGTAGCAAGGTCTCACTTTTTGACATTTTTTAGTGCTTTAGATTGAAGCCAATTCTGTCACCCTTTATGAGGTAAGGATTTGTATAGAGAAAAAATTGTAGTCTATAGTAAACATTCATTTTTACACTCATTTAACGGCAGGATTTATGTTAGATTGTGTTCCAGAGGAAATAAACGAGGACATTTTGGAAGACAATTAAGCAGATATGTCCCAATTCAAAAACCATAATACCATGATAAGGATTCTTATTTTAAATATAATATTTATTTTCATCTGAATTTAATAAGATGTTAAAACTACAGTCATGTGACGGAAAATACAGGTTCTCCCTTGAGCAATGGTATATGAACGATCCTAGTTTATTGTATACTACCTCACTTCCTATTATCTATAGCAGTAAGCGCAGATTAAAAAATCTTACAATAAACATACAGATATGACAATATTTCACTGTGTGCTGTACACAGATATTAGTATATATAATTTTTTTCCTGTTCCCTGCACATTGAACAGAAGTAATCTGCTTTCCAAACCCAGAGACTGATTATAGAGGTATGTCACCAGTTCCAGGTGTGATCTTTTCAATTTAGATATTCCCTGTAAACTCCTGGGCTATAGCTTCACATCTGCAATATTTTCAAAGTAAATGTAAAGCATCTGAATAATTCAGCTGAATACTCTTTTAGAGAAACTGGCTTATTTGCACTTAAAAGTGGAGTATGGCATGACAGTATAAAGTAAGACGGAATGACATTTATTCAACTTGTTGATGTATATATGTGCTTTATTATTTGCATAAATAACATATAAAACCTATAAAGCTGTGTCATTGAGCATTGTAGGTTTTGTACAGAGTACAAATTGAACTGTTTGCTTTTCTTTCAGTACAGAAAGGGTGCTGTAAAGACAATGGCAGTGAGGTCTCTCCTTAGTTAGTCACTGTATAGTAGAAACAATGGGATGCACTTTGACCTTTCTGCAAATGTTACCTACAGCACCCATAACCAGGAAGTGATGTCATCTGTAACCAGAAAGTGACATAATCTTGGTATCCACACTGCTTGACTCACCTTTTTTGCACTAGGTCTTGTGTCTTGTGTCCCTGTTTCTATATGTATTCTAAAATATCAAGCAGGGCAGCTGTTCTTTGGCATTAGGAGCTATGCTGGCTCCAACATCTGCTTGCAGGGCCGTTTTTACAAATAGTTAGTTGAAGCAAATGCTTAGGGCGCCACACTTAAGGGGGCGCCATTACAGCAGCAAATGAT
>CM070032.1:209926160-209937475 GCA_036250615.1 Ptychadena robeensis
CACCACCAAGAAAATCTGCTTAGGGCACCAAAATGGCTAGAAACGGCCCTGTCTGCTTGGACCCTCCTTTGCAGGTATGCCCATACACACAAGTATAAGTTATCTGAGGCTTTCTTCAGTACTAGGTCAGCTGGCTACAACAAATAATAATAGCAATTTTGCATCAATACAGTCTATTTAAAGAGTCCTATAGCATATGCAGCACTGGTAACCCTAAATCAATGGCTATACCTCATGAATATATCAGCAAAGCCTGAAGATTGTAGATGTATAACTCTGTTATATAAAGTTTTCAACAGAGAAGTTAAGGCTTTCGTAACCCATCAATCTAATACAGATAAATTAATATTCATTGCAGAAACTGAAAATGTTGATGAATAATTAGTCCAGGTTAACAATGGGATAACAGCGGACCCTCAATTTACAAACTTATTTCGGCATAAGTGTTTGTTGTCAGTTGAAAACATTTGTCCCATAAAAAACTGGAAAAGGCAATAATTCGTTTTGGATGTCCCACATTATATTTACCATAATATATTTTCATAATAAAAAAGTTTGTGAAATATGTGTAACATAAAAGAAACACCAATAATATTCCTACTTTTGTAGCAAATAAAGTTATAACATGTGCCTAGCCTACCAGAAGCAACAATTTAAGACTGTACTCGCCATTCAAGTTGACATTTCTGCTTAATTGTAACTCTTTTCTCTCTTCTTATTTTCTATCTGTTCTACCTTTTTGGGGCCATTATTACCTCACTATCAACTGATTATGCACTGACAATCCTCCATACCTACTGTGTGCTCAGAGGCATAACCTGTGGTGTCCTTGCTTACAACCCCATGGATGTACAGTACCGTGTAAGCTCATGCAGTATATCTGGACAAATATTTTGATTTCATCCCAAGTTGGTCTTATATAGAGACGGTTGTATCTTGAGGGTAGACTCTATTACAAAAGCCTGTAAATGAATATTAATTTACTTGCTAGTTGAGACCCTTTGTACACCAGTTCTTTAGCTGAACATAAAGGGTTTTCTCAGTTTCACTATAAAGGTAGCAATGGGAAAATGTCTTGACTGAATAGTAAAAGTCAGCTTCAGAATAACATGAACATGCTTAGAGGTGCCATTGTTATACAATAATCAGGTACCACGTTTATGACCAGTTTAAGACTTAATGTAAATCTGGAGTCTACATTAAGCCCCCCATACACCTTTAGATCACTGCATACAATTTCCTTTGGATCTACCAACAACTATGTAGTGCTGGGTCCTTCCTGATAGAATACATAGTGATTGGAAGGGTTAGAAAGGTCCTAATATTACATGTTTTGGTAGAACAAATGTTGATTGTACAGAGATTGTATGGTAAGATTGTAAGGTGTAGGGGGGCTTTAGGTTGAGACACATTTTGTATAGTAGGTACTGTGGCTTCCACTAAGTGAGGGGTACCAACATCAATATTTTTTTTTCAGTTAAAAAAGGGAATTAGTGATAACGACAACTGAAATAGACAACATTTTATGTTTTTACATTATTGACATCATTGCCGGGTTATTGCTAACAGTAACACATGAACAAAATATTTGCTTACATATCGGATTTCTGCACTGCTTCCAAGAACTTTTATCTGTGGGTAACTTTCTTGTATTATAAAGTATATCACTAGAAAAACAGGTTTTTCCATTGGCTTGTGGGCTCAATTTGCTGTTACAAACATGTGGTTTTCATGTAGTGTTCAGCCTTCACAGTTCATATAACAGATGGCAGCCAATAACACAAGTTTCACACTTTGAGGCATTAGTTTCACTTGTAAAATGTTCTAAATAAAATGTACAAGCAGGACTTTCTTTTTTAATTAAAAATACATAAATCTGCAATCTATTAATGATGTGTTGTTAATAGATAGCATAATTACAGGCTGTAACATTTCTCAATTTAAAAAAAAGTGTTATTCCAATTATTCCACCTGACTTCTACCTAGGATAGTGACCCGTCCTTGTGTATATATATATATATGTATATATATATATATATATATATATATATACCATTTATATATATATAGTCCTGATAGACACAAAGTATATGCAACAACTACCATTATTTAAGGTAATTTAACAATTTAACTGGTTTGCCAGTTTGCACCTGTACTGATATCCATGCTGCTTAGCATTTTATTTGGTTTCTCCAGTCTCCTCCCAAGGCTCAAAAATATTCTTTTGAAACATCCAAAAATAGAGAAAGCATTTGCACTCACCATTACACAACAGTTCACCTGTGTAATTTCTACTATCTTGTTTTGGTGGCAGGGATCAAGGTAGTGTTTAAGGTAGCCATACATCTTTCCATTCGTCATTTGCCAAGTCATATTGGTAAATTTCACACTGCACACTGATATTTGCATTTTTAACCTCCCTTTCAACGACACTCAGCGGTATTTCCCCGCCCCCCTCCTCCCCTCTATGTATGGCGGTGTAGGGTGGGAAACCCACGATGCCTTCTTAACATGGAGATCAATGGTGCCGTCCCCACCTCTTTGGCATCACCGATTGAGGCAGTGCCCAATGCAATTGGCAAGTCTGCCAAGATTCAGAAACGCTGGAGGAAAGGTAAGTATGCCCAAGTGTAGCTCAGGGTGAGTTTTTTTATAAACAAACTTACCTCGAGCTGGGTTTGGACAAACCGCAAGGGAGGTTACTTGATTGCACTGTGTTCTGGTACCATTCAAGGATATTTAGATTGCACAAGCAAATAGAATCCATAACCAATCCAGCAAAAGTTTATGTTTATATGGCCATCTTCAATCTCTGACTCAGCAGACAAAAAGATATTGAAAATATCCTACATTCAGGAGATTCAAATCAGCTCAGATTTTTTTTTCAATCAGATCCAATTCAAAATCAATGCCAAACATGGGCACTATGCATAAGGCACTCCCTCTAATTAATTTTACGAAATGACTAGAGGAGACCACTATGACAAAATCCATTACAGGTGAAATGACTGGAGAGAGAAGCCCAATTTATGGTGTCCATGTTTGTTTGGGTTAAAATAGTAGAATTCATTCTTCAAATGTGGGGATCCAATTAGTGGATGTGGGCAGTTATCAGTTATCCTACCTGTGGTTACAGGTTACTCCTTTTGTAATTTGCTGAGGGTCTTAGTTCCCCACACCTTTCCCAACCATTGGGTTGTCATAAACATTCTCTTGATATACAACAATAACTGCTGAAACCTTTTTTGCTATTAAAATGTTAACAGTAATTGCTCCAGATTGCTCTTAAAAAAGGACATGAAAAAGTTTACCTAAACAGGTGAATTATCATAAAAAACAAATAATCTATTTAATAAAAGGCCAAATCTATCAACATTATTAAAAAATGGTGGAAGTAGTAAAACACGAAAAAATAAGGAAAAAGAGGAGTTACATTATAAAACTGTATAAAGTATAGTAGATTTATGCTGTATGTGAAATGCATGCATTTTATAGCAGTAAATAGTGCACACTGGGCTTTTATATTAATGAACTTAACCTGACCCTCTGGGCCTTCTGCCAATTTTGGAAATGATTCACATGTGTGTTATTTTCCACAATGTATGTAACCAGTGTAGTAAAAGTGGCCATTATGTGTAGTTATGTGGAATAGATTGTTTCATTCTATGAGAAGCCATTGTTAATATTAATGAATGCTGTTACTAATTTAAAACCCAATACATTTAAAAAGAAAGTCTCTTTTGTCATTGCAAAACAGTATGGTGGATTCTACTACGGAAAAGCGAAGTCTGAAGGACTCTTTTGTGTGTGACCCTACCAGTAGATAATTCATTTCTTTATAATCTCTTGCTGGGGTGGTAAAAAGAACAGCAACAGAATATCCCAAATGCCTAGTTGTGTCTGAAATTAGAGGCCACATGACCAAAGCCCAGACTTTGACCACATGACTTTGACCACATTTGATTAACCTCAAGAAACCTTAAACATTTTAGCCTTTTCTGCTTTTTAGTCTAGCAGGCCATCTAAATGGAAACAATAATATTTTTTTTATTATTTGTATAGACTATTTATTGTAAAAGTAAATTTAGATCCAATGAATTAGCAGAGCACGGTGTTAACTAAAGGGACATACAAATCTATTTCTATCATAAACCTCCCTAGTGACTGAGACAAACCCAGTTCGTCCACAGTTTGAGTTCGTTTCAACCACTACTGGAGCGGGGATAGTAGAAACCCGATATACCTCCGGAAAGGTGCTGCAATTCTCTATATCACCACAGGGAGGGTTCCGGAACCGCTCCCTTCAGTGTCACTGATGGTTCACCATTGCCCTCCATTATATTAAAGGGGCATGGAATTTCAAGCTCTTTTTTATGGTCATATTTTTATTATGGTTATATCTTAAAAAAAGAATTTAGGGATACTTTGTTTAGAACTAGTGATAGCCGAACATCGGCCTCGTCCGTTTACGAACAGGGGGACGTCCGACGTCCCCCTGTTCGCGGGGAATTAAAATCTTAAAAACTGGAAGTGACGTCACTTCCTGTTTTATAGCCGACTGAGGTACACCAGAGAATGGAGTCTTTAGTGTAAAAATTCTTCCTCCAGCTGGATTTTTCTGCGCCTGATCAAGCCGGTGGAAGAATAATTCTAGGTGGTCAATGGGGCGGGTCGAACACTCGAACTGCTCACCGGAAGAAGAAAAGCAAACATTCCATGTTCGTTGTCACTACTGACAACCTAATGTTTCTGTGTATTTGCTAATGGGTGCCAAATTAAAGACCATTGCAAACTAATAAAAATAGCATAGTTTGATTCGATCTGAATTTTGAAGGTGATTGTTAAAAAAAATTAACAATACAAATAAAAGAGCTGAGATGTAAAAAAAAAAAAACTTAGCAGCTTGAAGGAACAGAATTAGTTCTTTTTGGCTGTTTAGGGTTAACTGAAGCTCTAAACAAACATACAGGTATTAAGGTTGTTTTACTGATGTCATGTGTACATAAAAGAGTCAACCCCCACCAACTCTCCCACTACCTTGCCCCCTCCGTCCACCTTCTCGAGACCCATGACGTCGTTGGAGGAGGAATGCGCACGTCCGGCGCAGCTCCCACACGCGCTGTCACAGATGTACGGCCTGATCTCTACCGCTCAGTCCCAAGACAGATAACCGTATATCTTCAGATGGGAGACTGACCTCAATATGACCTTCACAGACGCAGAGACAAAAAAAATTTGCACTCTCTCCATGAAGTCGTCCATTTCTTGAAGTCGTCCATTTCCAATAAATACCAAGAGTCAGGATATAAGATCTTGTCCAGATGGTATCGAACCCCATCTTTATTACTTGGCATCTTCCCAAGCCTCCCGGATAACTGCTGGAGGTGCAATGCCCCTGCAGTGGATATACTCCATGTCTTCTGGGCGTGCCCCAACCTGACCCATTTCTGGACACAGGGCCAGTATCCCAGTCCTATGGAAATCGAACTTCTCTCCATCGGTCACTCAATGGTTACAGCGGGTGACGGACATTCAGGTGATGGAGGATCTGACCAGCTCCCTCAGGGGAACAGAGTCCCAATTCCAAGCCGGCTGGCATGAATGGAGGGTGTTTACTGGCTCCACAGAATTTGCCAACCTGATCAGCTAGGAAGGTCCCTTCAAGTCATGGTATGCAACTCCTCAGACACTACTCCCCCCCCCCCCCCCCCCTCCTGGCTCTTTCCCTTCCTCCTCCCGCTCTCTGTCTCTCCCTCTCATCTTGTTAAGAAGTTTTGAAATTAGCTAAAATTTTAAAATTTCTAGTCCATACAACTATAAATGTCAACATTATGTTTGAATCCAATAAGCACTGCAAGTTGAAAAGACATTATGGTATAAAATATAAACAGTACTGAAGTAGCCAACCATACCAGGATGGAGGATACCCAAACTATAATCATACGCATAAAAATATTTTGGCAATCATACATCTGTGCATGACCAATACATATTTGTAGACATAAACATAATGCTTAATTTCATCTATAAAAGATATACAAAAGACTAGTGATGGACGAACATTAGCTGCGGCTGTTCGCGAACAGGTGAATCGAACTTCAAATTGCAACTGCAAATACCGGCGAACCTCCATTGACTTTAATGCACGGTGAACTTCTCAAACCTTCAGGTCATATTTGTAGCCAAAATACCCAAAAAATAAAAAGTCAAAAGGGTGCAACCACCTGGACAGTGTCATGCCAAATGGGACACAGGATTAATGTTAAATGGCCACGGGTTGCTTTTTTTATAAGGGGGGTGTCCTCCAGGAGTGAAAAATTTGTTATTGGCTGTACTATCCCATCTGACTATAGGGTGAGGGGTTGCACTTTGTCTCCATGATTGGGTATAGGGGGCAGGTCAAACACCCATAATGTTGACCGGAATTGCGAACTGGGAATATACTATGTTCGCCGCGAACTGTCCGCCGGGCGAACTTTTTGGCCATCACTACACAAGACAATAATTTTCATTGTAATTTCTTAAGGTGTCCAGTGCTTGTAATTCATTCCATGATGATGATGTTCCTGAGGAATGCATAAATATCCTCTAAATGAAAATAGTCCATCCTGAATATTCTAAATAGAGGTCTACGACTTCCCAGCCATTGAAATCTATATGGGAGACAAGTTCACAACAATCGCTGATGTTTTTCATCCATAACACATGTAAATGTTTTTAGGGAGGATCCTAGGGTGTCAGCTGATACTTCATTGCATATTATTGTATAGTCATACTTGTGATTTCAAAATCATCTATATTGATATTGCTGACATCCTCAAAGACAATAAATGTAATGCAATGCGGTAAAGATTTGCCAAACAAATATCACATTGAGGAAGTTTCGGTCGACATTTTATCCCTGTGGGTGTAAAGTGTGTGATGTATTTATCTGCATTCTTTCCAAAAGTTCTCAAAATCTCTTCTCATCTATCAACTCAAGCGCCCATGAAAATGAATGTGTTCCATGACAGTTTTGTGGATACTCAGGAAGGAAATATAAAGCTTATTACAATCACACGTAATTAGGAAGTGTCATTTCCCATAACCCCCTGAAATACTAAAATCAGAACATTGTTGCCAAAATAAGTCAAGACCACTTGTCTCAACAAGCCTCATAAATGTACGGGGACGCTCATTCTGATCAGAGTGCCCAATACATTTTATACTACCTTCTAATTATGGAAAACCACTATACAAGCAGAAAACTGGACACATGGAAACCTTTGGCTACCAGATGGTCCTGGCAATAAAACATGTCATGTATTCTTTTTTATTTGCCCTGAGAGTTCATGAAGGGGACATGACACAAGAGTGAACCTTAATTAACTTCAAGCCTGTCCTAGAAAATATGAATCTATTATTTGATGTGCAGGTTCATTTTGTTTATCAACACATAATCCTGCTGGGTGCCACACAGGAGAAGGAAAACATATGTTTTAGAACAGGATTTATCTTTGGGCAACTTTTTACCATTTTACCAACATACCTGCAGGATAATTGCTAAGTTAGTAAAGGACCCTAATCTTGTGAATCATTAGGGTCTGAGTTAGGTCTGGACCATTCTGTATTTGTTAGTTGCAATCTAGACTATAGAAAGGTTCAGGACCTGGCAGTGTTGTCTAATTGGGATGCCTACATGCCTACATTATGATGCCAAGAGAAGCTGAACCAAATTCCAAATACTGTATTCTGCGCATGGTAAGAAGCCCTGGAAGAGGAGTGCATATTTTCCCCCTTTCTGCTGTGATCACTCCCTGTTCTCCCTCCTCTTAAGGGGGGGTTCCACATTCATTGGGACCCCCTACGCACATTGCTTGGCGGGAGGTGCCGAGCCATTCCGGCGATGCAGGGCTGAACACCCCTTAATCCTTGCATCGCCGGCCAGCTAAAGTGTATGTGATCCGTCAGAATCCCCGTCAAGCACTGCGTTTTGAGTAGGGATCTTGACGCATCATTTAGCGCTGTGGAAACCCCCCTTAAGTATTGATAAACATCACATGGAAGAAGGGAAGTGGGTAGGCAGGAAGTGATGAGAGCAGAGAGATGCAGCTCCTGATGACAGCTGCCGCCTGTGTTTCTCAGCTTTATTATGCCTACTTCTGTGCCCCTCACTCCTGTGGATAGTAAAGTAAAACTCACTCAACTCACTTGTATGCATGCTGTATACAGGGGTGTATCTTCTTATATGCTCTAGAAGACAGGCTGACATTTTCTCCCCAATTCTATTGAGTAAAAAACTCTAATAACTTTTTATAGCACTGATTAAACAAGGTGGTCCTCAGAATCTTGTTCTATATTGACGCAATAGCATCAGACTATTTGCACACTATGTATGCTGCAAATTATACAAAGCACAACCCTGATGTGAATCTCATGTTCACATCCCAAATGTGCTCTGTGATTGAGATCTGGTGGCTGTGATGGGCATTTAAGTACATTGAAGTCATTACCATGTTTAAGAAACCAGTATTATATGGTTTGTAGTTTGTGACATTACTGATAGAAGAAGTTGAACATTGTGTGTGTCTAGAGACACTCTTCTGCATATTGTTTGTTAATATGGAACCAAGTATCATGCCAAAAAGTCACCTTTGTTCCCATTCTGATTATTGGTTTAAGTTTTAGCAGATCCTCCTTACAATGTCTACATGCATATTTGGATTGAGTTGCTGCCATGAAATTGGCTGATACATATGTGGAGTAAAAGGAACTTAAACAGATTTACCTAATAGCATATAATAGCATATACATATACTGTATTTGACGATTTTCTCTTCCAAACCAAAGGAGTATAAGTGAACAATTCATGAAGTTTTGAGAGAGAAATAACTTATGAAACAATATTTATCTAATAAAAATGTATTGTTCATTTTTTTAGGTGCACCACCCCCTGCCCCTATTACCGGGACTTACATATTGTACACATTTTTTCATCAACAAAAATCATAATAAATTAAAAAATTACACATCTCTGATAATATCATAAAATAACAAATCACATTAGATGTATCACAGCAGTTTACCCTCTTCTAATAATGTAACAAGTACAGTATATTTGAAGAAAATAAAGAAACATAAATATGTTACTTGGTGGTATGGAGAATGGGTGGTTATAGTTAAAACCTCATTTTGTGTGCCAGTAGATTTTTATCTGATTGGAAGTAGGGGTCCCTGTTCACTACATTGTGTGGGAAACTGCCTTGCATGCATTTTTCAGTTGAATCTGTCTTATCAGAACTATTTTGTGGAGTTTTGTGTTGGGATGGGGGGGGGTACTTAGTACGGAAATCTGTGATGGTGGTCCTATTTCTGATATGTTTTACTCCTGACAAGGATAATGGAAATCTTGGATACCAAAGTTTGTATCTCTTATCCATACACCACACTGAAAGGCAACACATTTATAAATATTGCCTGGTCCTAGGCAAGTCATTCTAGGAAGATATTAATAAATGTCTACAATAGTTATGATGAGAAAGGCATGAGGCAGAGCTCTGAAGGATAGATTTGTTTTTCCCCATGAAAGTGCACTAGTCCTTTCGGTGTACATGACTCCTCTGTCTTTTTTTAGCCTCACTATAACATGCAGTAATGGGCTGTCAGTAAAATCTTACCATTGATCCCAGTACAATGTTTTCTGTTTGTCTAAGACACTTAAAGTAAGGATATAATATTGCTGGAAAGCATTATCTCATCCGTCATAAAAAATGCAAAGTTTCCATCAATTATTCCAGAACTCGACCATAACAGATCAGCCACTGAGAATTTATAAGACTGTGAGCTTTGCACTCCTGCTGCTTCTTAATAGAGACAAAAGAGATTTCCCTCAATTACCGAATTCTTCTTTAGCACAGGCATGGTTCATCTCTCTGCAGTATTCCTAAAGGTGGGATGAAGGTCAGCTCCACCCATAGATTATATTTTGCACGGTTGTTGGAAAGCTGATTGACCTTCTTATGTTTCTCAAGCCATGTTTCTTATAGCAAAATATTTCCGCCAGACTTCATAGTTCTTCCTAAATGCTAGAGCCATGAGTAGACAGATTTTGTTGTCACAATGGTTTCCCTAAATGGATTAAGCAATACACAGTAGGAAAAAAAAGCAGAAAGTTTTACTTGATACTTTTATAATAGGGGCAATGCAACTTAACTGGTACCGGTACTGGTGGCAAGAGCTTTTCTTGGAGTCTTCAATATGAGAATTTAAAGAGCATCTCAAGCCAATGGGACTGAACATTTAACGTTTAACTGATAAGACTATCTTAAAGTACTTATGCAATCAAATTAAGATTTATTTACTGCCTGTCTTTTCAGCATTAGCAAGAAGATCCCATAATCATATTTTAGGAAAGAGAGAATGGGCAACTTAGAGGCAGTTGCATCAGAGTGGGGTAGAATGAAGAAGGAAATTGGGAGTCCCAGCAGGTTGGATCATTAAAAAGAAGCATGGGTTAGAATAGGACAGTGGTTCCCAAACTTTCCCTGCAGTGGCCCCCCTTTTCTAGATAGGAATATTATCGAGTCCCCCCTCCCATTCAGATTACGCAGTTTCAGATTGAGGGCCATCACACTAGCCCTGTATTGCAGTATTGTGTATTAGTGTGAAATGGCCCTCAAACATTATTTGAAATACAACTTCATTTTGTTTTCACACCAATCATACAGAAACATTCATCATTCACAAAGTCTCACACACATACACATTACATGCACTTTGCTTACTGTCTGCAGCTAGTTCCCCTGTGTCCCCTAGCTGCCCCCCTCCCCCCCCCCAGAATAACTTCACACCCCCAGTTTGGGAACTACTGGAATAGGGCAACATGAAGAAAGAAATAATGTTATAAGAAAAGCAAGAATAATAATAAGAATGAAGCAGCAAGAGATGAACAGTGGATCCAACATGAGATTATAGTGTTATGGCTGATCAGTGATTAAATTAGCATGAAGAATTATTAGACAAAGTAGACCATACCTGTCAAGTACCATGTTTTAGCCAGGAAACTACCAGTTTTCACCCCTTTTTTCCCGCCCTCATCCCAGATGAGCATTTTTCATATAAATATCCTGTGAACTCTGTCAGTAGGTTTAATTGTACCCCTGCAACTCAGCCTACTTATGAAAAGGAAATCTTAACAGTTATAAAGTAGACTAAAAAAAGAGGCAGTTTAGAGGACTAAAGAGGAGTCAGGATCAGGGTGTTATAAATGACAATAGATAAGAATAGGGTAGCATAATAGAGTACCTCAAAGCCAGAATCTGGATGGGCAATATAAC
>CM070032.1:209941771-209954674 GCA_036250615.1 Ptychadena robeensis
CTCCCTATTATTGGCACTTCTAGTCCCATTCATAAAAACATAGATTTCTGGTGGTAGGTCTACTTTAATGTTAAATGTATACAATTTATGTCACTTGGATAACTGCAGGGAAACATGAATAACTATGAAAGGTTGCAGTTAGGGGTGTGAAATTGGGAATGTAAATTAATAATCCAAAAAAGATTGGACTTCTATGTGTGTTAGAGATCTGGGGGATGAAAGTCAGAGTAGACATATGTAAGGGTAAAATCTGACAAAAGAAAAGCAATGTGTGACAGCTGAAATATGACTATGAAAGGTTAACATTTGGACTGCAGGTAGTCTCAGGGGTTAGTTACTAACCCAGAAAATGTCAGGGTCACACTACTAAGCCATGAGATCTGAGGGGTCAAACGGTGTTGTACTGTGTGAGTTATATTTAACCCAGAGCCAGCTGCTGACCTGTAGATGGAGCTAATCGAACGTTCAATCGGGAACAGGGAGGTCCATCTGCAGCAGAATCAACCTTGCAGGAGGCTGATGCAGAAGACAGTGAGGAACACAGTGAGGAAAACCACCCTACATATGGGGTGAGTACCAAACATCATCTTCTGGTACTCATCTGAGGAGCTCACGAAAAATGTTATGTGCACCCATGATTATAACAATAGTTGGTATAATGGAAAGGTGGGTATAAAAGATTAATATCAGGAATTTCAGAACAAGTGGTTAATGGGGTTACTTTAAGCAAGTGGGAAACCATTGGAACTCTTTTTGGGGTGTCATTGTTGTCTAAATGCACTTTATTTCCCTCTTTACGCCCAACTTTCAGTCTGATTCCACTCATCTGTACAGAAGCTGTGAGGGTTATTCTCTCCAGGGAGGGCAAGGGCAGCAATAACAATTATACAGTAGTTTCTGTCACACCCACATTGCATAAAATATGTTTTATTGATGATTATCCCCATTGGGAAGAATTTCCTATGGCTTATGTTCTAGTTGACAACTGCCAAGAAAGTGAGGGGAAGTACAGTATATCAAACATAGGACCATAAAGTCCATAAAAAACTTGATAAGGCCTTCTTAACAAAAGTTTGTTCCTTAGCATTTAGTAATACATTAACAGGTTTATCATATAGCGAAGACAAGATAAAACAGTTATGAGACTACTGTCACCTTGAATTTCCATAAACAAGATTGCATAGATAAAAAAATGATCCTAGTTTAAGAAATAAGTTAATTTGCATAAAAGCAGGCCTTTCCATCATGAGAAATGTAGACTACATTGTTAACAGCTGATATTAAGAGACCCAAACAGCTTTGCTACCAGAAAACAGACCGGGGTTCAGCTCAGGCTGGGGATAGGTAATTCTAACAAATCATTCAACAAACTTCCCATGGACAATCTGCACTACACAGAGGAATAGTTTGTGTACTTTATTAATAATGTAATGGAGTTCTGAAGTACGTGCTGTGAATGTCTATGTAGGAGGTTGCAGTAAATGTGTATGTAGAATAGTGTCCCTCAGTAATGAATGTCATCTGGATTCAGCCTCGCTTGGGAATCGGAGGCTGTAACTGTTGCTTCTTCATGGGCAGCCAAAGCCGTTCCGCTGACAGATTGGTCTGGCACATGTTGTTGACATGCTTGGAAATGACAAGTGAATGACAGTTCTAGACACTTTAAACAAGTGAGATGAAGCAGACTTTGTAAGAATGATATCCCTTGCGCTAACATAGCTGCTTTCTAAGCCCGACAGAACATGCTTTGTGACTGCACAAATATTATTGTATATGTTTCAGTAAAATCTCTGGAGAATTTATTGTATAAGTCTGAATAATACTCCTGTTCTTTACTGCTATATCAACTATTCAATAGGATTTCCAGTAATACATTGCTTGTTACTCCATAGGATTCTGCCACTCATTTAGGGCCCTTGCAATGCAAGTTAAGGGGCTAAATTGTGGGCAATGCTAGGAGAATTAATGTAGGGTCATGTGCACTGCCCCGGAGTGAGTGTAATGCATCAACACGTGCCCGGTTCAATGAAAGGTCATTGGCTGGCATAATGCCTCTCTCTGAAGAACATCCCCCTAGGCCCTCCAGCACAGCTGGCACCTCCCTGCTAGTCAGAGAGATCACTAGGAATAGTTACTCACTGTCGACTGACAGCCAGACGTTATGTCCTCCATCACTGCTGCATCCTATTCCTTGTGGGGTAAACTAGGAACAGCTTTACCCATCACCTTGCAGACAGGCCTGAAATGTGCCTGCCCAATAGCACCTCTTATCTCTTGAGGCGGGCCACATCACATAGTCTTGCACATTCCCATTAAGTCCATAGAGTCACTGTCAAGTTAGTGTAACAACTGGGCAGTTCTGTGCCAGCCATGTAGAAGATGCGATTGCCTTACATAAGTCTTTGGCCTAGCCTTTACTCCTTCTGTTATCAACTCCTCAGGGCCAGGGTACTCTTGTCCCATAATTGAGACAAGAGAAAAGTCTGTAATCCCATCTCAATAATTTTGGGTTTCCAGTCCCACAGGCCTGGAATGCCTGCCTCCCACGGTGACCAACAGTAATGCCCTCTCTGCACTCTCTCCTAAACAAAGACCTAGCTCCACCCATAACTGGAACACGGCTGGGCACTCCCACATGGTTTGGTTACAATTACATTATCACTTTAATAAAGGCATATTTTATATTATCCACATTAACCCTTGCAACACATGTTACTTCACACATACACAGACCACTCTCCTACTTGCATAGGAGGAAAAAGCGAGCAGTGCTAGTAAGATACATTTTAGGTCATGGTGTGCAGGGCTAGAAGGATATATCAGGACCAAAGATAAGCATGCTGGGAGGATGCATTACAGGCCAAGGTGTGCAGTGTTGGGTCAAAAGAGCTGGGAGGCCCAAGGTGAAAAGTGCTGGAAGGATGCAATAAAAAGCAAGGTGAAGAGGGCTAAACCAAACATGAGCATATTCGGAGGTCACATTAAAAGCCAAGGTGAGAAGAGGTAGAAGCTTATATCAGAGATAAAAGTAAGCAGTGCTGGGAGAATACATCACAAGCCAAGGTGGGCAGGTGGATCAAGGTTAGGATTTGGTTGGTGTCACGAACCAGCGGGTGTGGACCCACTGTGCCACGAGTGCTACCTCCTCTAAGGGTGTTGTCTAAGTGAACCCACTTGTTCTTCACAATACCCCAGAAGATGGGCATAGACTTTCCCGAGGGGAACACCAGGTCGCTACCTCTGGAGGGAGGGTAGGCACACGAGGCAGCTGGCCCAGGGGGCACCACGGCGTATAAGCAAGCCAGGTCGTAACCAGGGGCAACAGCGCGGGACCAAGGGATGAGGCAATAGCATTGTCAGGCAGGCAAAGGATCAGGGCTGGCAGCAGAGGTACGGGTCAGACAGTCCGAGTTGGCAACAGAAGAGTTAATACAAGCAGACAAGGGTTTAACGTATCAAAGTCTCAGAGCTTAGGCAGGAATCAGCAACACAGGAACACAGATAGCAAGCACACTCTAGGCAGAGACGTTTGACACTGAGGCATAGTAGAAAGGGACTGGATCCCTTATTTACATGCAGGAGGACTATGATTGGCCTGCCAGGACACATGACCAATTTTTTAAATCCCAGGAAGTGACACGCACCGATTCCCTAGGAAGCACTGAAAGGCAGCATGTAGACCAGGATTTAGCACAACTGACATCACCGATAAACACGGCGCCCAGGGCCGCAGCGGTAAGTAGGAGGAAAGCGGCGGACAGCAGCAGGTATGATATAACCTACAACCATGAAGGTTATGGTGAGAAGGAATTAAAGGAATCAAAAAGCCCTCAACTGGTATTGGATGTATGAAGGGCCAAGGTGACCAGGGCTGGAAGGATACATTAGAAGTGAAAGGTGACCAGGGCTGGAAGGATACATTAGAAGTGAAAGGTGACCAGGAGTGGAAGGATACATTAGAAGTGAAAGGTGACCAGGGCTGGAAGGATACATTAGAAGTGAAAGGTGACCAGGGCTGGAAGGATACATTAGAAGTGAAAGGTGACCAGGGCTGGATGGATACATTAGAAGTGAAAGGTGACCAGGACTGGATGGATACCTTAGAAGTAAAGGTGATCAGTGCAGGGAGGGTACATCAGTGGTCATGTTGATCGTGGCTAGGAAGTCATTTCAAGTTAGGTTAGGTCATTTTAGATAGTGATTTGTTCACTTAAGAACATCATCTCTTCCCAGACATGGGAATGCATAGGCAGGTAAAGAAGGACATCTTCAGCTTAACAGCAGATGCAATGAACACTCAAGTATCAAAAGCACACTTAAACAGCTCATTAACAGCCCTGAACTCCTTTGACTTTTAAAGCATATGTTGATATTTGAAATAAACAATCAGTGGTGGACTAAAGACTACCTTTGGTTCAAGAGGAGATGTGTTGGAAAGCTGATTAAGAGCATCCTTTACAGTTGAGGAGTTTACTTTAAATGTAAATTCTTATGTTTTACCAGCGTACAGAGGCCCTGTAACAATAAGTAGCACTTAGCTCATAGATGACATTTTGAAAAATAAGTAAACAACAGTACGCAGAAGATTTCCACTTTCCAAATGAAAATCTGTCGCTGCCTTTCCAGTTGTAGATTTTTATGCATTTCTCAGATATTGTTTTTTTTTTATTTCTGTTTGGAAGAAAGTATGAAAATGATAGCTGTTATGTCCGTGCGCTTTGTATTCATCATCATTACCAAAGGCCTTGCTTTTTATTTTCTAGAAGGATAAGGAAAATATGCAGTAAAAAGTGAGCCCGTGTCTGTTATTTTTTTTTTTTCTACCTTAAGTCTGTTTGCAGCTTATACAAAGATCCGGGATTTTGCAGCTGAAGACTGAATGAAATGCAGCAGATTACACGGTTATATTTAACATTTGTTAACTTCTAGTAAGCAGTTCTTTCATTTTCAACGCTGGCTAACTGCAAATCCTAAAGAGTGCTCATCTTCCATAACTAATCGTCATAGCTTAATGTGGCTTTCCATTTCTCAATATAATGATTTTTTTTCTTTACAATTAGCACTATTGTCATTACTTTTATTGCTGGGTGTTTAGGAATACAAATTTCATTTCTATGTTAAAAATATGAAGACACGACCAGCCACTAAATGGAACTGTTGGGAGTGATGAAAAGGTAAGGACTGGAGGGTGAGGTTGGGTTAATGACATTGTACTGTTTGTAAAGCTAGTATTTGTACTTATTTTAGAGAACCTATACACTGCCTGACAAAAAAGAAAGTCGCCACCTAGATTTAACTAGCAAATAGGTACTAGCCTCCTATTGGATAAACATGGGGTTGCTGCAGCTGGTCAGGTCTAGGTTCAGCAACAGCAAGCGCTTTAAGAATGAGGTCAGCTGACTACCTGACTATACTGAATAACCAGGTTATTTCATCAATGGATCTTTTCTTCCCTGATGTCCTGTGCATATTCCAAGATGACAATGCCAGGATTCATCGGGATCAAATTGTTGAAGAGTGGCTTAGGGAGCATGAGACATCATTGTCACACATGGATTGGCCACCACAGAGTCCAGACCTTAACCCCTTTAAGAATCTGTGGGTTGTGCTGGAGAAGGCTTTGCATAGCGGTCAGACTCTACCATCATCAATACAAGATCTTGGTGACAATGAATGCAATACTGTATGGAAATAAATCTTGTGACATTGCAGAAGCTTATCAAAACGATGCCACAGCAAATGCATGCCGCACTCACAGCTAAAAGTGGTCCACAGCTAAAAGTGTATTTCAATCATAGAGGCAAACCAATGTTGAACTGGCTTTTCCATAACCACTAAATGTGCCTTATTTAGACAGACTTATCTTTTGGAAACACATTTAGGTATAAAGGTTAATATATAATTTAATTGCTCTATATCAGGGGTGTCAAACTCAAATACACCGGGGGAATATTTTAGGCAAAGTCACAGCCCAACCTTGAAATTTGGTTGACAAAGAAGGCACAATTGTGGAAGTTTTGCCTTTTCATCACATATGATGAAGCTTTTCATGTGGAAACAACAAAAGTTTTGCTTAAACATTGAATCTGGAGCAAGCAAAGCGTTATACTATGGTAGAACACATGTGAGATTGAATGTCAAATTCTGTGGCATGACTCATATGCTAATAAAAGTTTTATAAAAATGTCTAGCAGGCCACATATTTCCACACTGCAGGCCAGATTTGACCCCCAGGCCAGAATTTAGCACTCCTGCTTTATATCAATATTGAAAGAGTCCTCATTTAGAATACTGTGCTCAGTTCTGCATACTATAGATACAAAAACATATCATAAGAAGAGAAAAAGACCACAGGCAGGCATCACAAATGGTGAAGGGTCCAAAGTATGATAGATATTTTGAAAGACTAAAGGTAGCCATACATGGTTTGATGTTTCCGTACAATCTACCAAAATACCATCAACAATCTATTGATTGAAACGATCGAACGGGAGTTAATTTCTCACCTCGCAATCGACCCAAAGTGATTGATATCAAACAGAAAATTGATTGAGCAGTGATCTGACATGTTGGTAAATTTCAGTCAATGGTTCCAGTATCTAATGGGTTTTCTAGGTATTGATTTATATTGGATGGTACTATGGAGTATACGCACAGAAGGAAAGGAATTGTACGGTTGGGAACCCATCACACTGTGTGGTGTTAGAATTGATCGATGTTAGACTGACAGTCAATATTTAAATATTTAAGACGATCATCTTAATTGACAATAATCCACAATTAATTATGTAAAAGTTGACCTGTGTAAGGCTACCTTTAGAGGACTTAATATATACAGTTCTGAGGAAACAAAAGTAAACAGGGACAAAATGTATGCCTGCCAATACATTAAGGATGTGAATAAGGTTCAGGAGGAGAGTATTTCTAGCAGATTTTCAAAACTAACCTTAGAAAGTATTATTTTACTTAAAAAGTTAATGCTGAAAGCAGACTTCCACTTGAGGAGATATTCAGCTAAGGGTCCATCTTAATCTAGATCTATTGGACAAATATAGATACATAAACACAAAAAGGTTAAAAATTCATTGATAGAAAAGACATAGACATAGAAAAGAGATGGTTTCATGGACTAATAATTTTTTTCTGCTGTTACTCATCTATCTATTTTACTCCTTGTTTCGATTACCGTATATTCCCCAATATAAGCCAACCAGAATATAAGCCACAACACCTAATTTTGCAAAAAAACTAAGTCTAGGGTGAGAAATGCAGAAGCTAAGGCACAGAGACACTTTTGTTTTGAGATGGTATTATTTAAACTAGCTGATTTGTAAGTTAATTGCAAAGTCCCTGAACATGATATAATCACCAAAGCTGCTGAAGATGTGGGAATGGTTGTGGGGACATAATAAAGAAAATAAAAATAAAAAAATAAAAATGCTCTAGCTCAGGGGTGGTAAAACTTTTTGACTTGAGGGCCACAATGGGTTTTTAAATGTGACATAGTGTCTGGACCAAGAGCCTGCAAGGGCCTGCCCAGCCCAGGATATTATAAAAAAAACAATGGCCTCTGGAATTTTTGCATAAGTTTTTTTCCAAAAAATTCAACATAAAAAATGTAGACTTAACTTTGTACCTAATTTATACAGAAACTACATGGGCTAGAGCAGTATTTGTTTTTTCAAATGTTTCTACAACCCTTCTCTACATTTTAAAATGTTGTGATGAAAATATGTTCAGATACAATTCATTCAAGCTGTTAATTATTGCATTTGTTATTTTAAAGAAAATATAAAGAAAAGGTAGTACCCAGTCTGTACTCCCATTATTTGTCAGTCTTCCATTGACCACGTCCGTTTAGTTAAGCGGTCATGTGTAGTCTCTATCACAAGCCTGGGTAACATAGTGACAAAGCAGAAGAATAATTGGGAGACAGGGACGTAGCGTTATCGCCCTATAACAGGATCACCAGGTATTATTTTAATGAAAGCTGCATATTTAAAAATACTGCAAATTATTTCTGAAATGACATTAACATGTTCAAGTTTAATGAGATTTTAGCGACTGGGTTTACATATTAAATATACTGCTCGCCCCATTTGTGGAAAGAGGAAAACAGAATGTGAGTTTTTGCCCTGACTATGCTACCCTTTGGTTGAAAATGTAGGTGGTTCATTGCGTTAGCAAATAGAAATGCAATAGACTTGGTCAATGGTCTACTTTCAATCAGTGTTATTATATACAGGGAGTGCAGAATTATTAGGCAAGTGGTATTTTTGAGGAAAGCTTTTTTGTGTATATTTGGAACAAAACATGTTCTCAAAGCTGATATTTTGGGAAGTAGTTTAGTTATGTTTTTAGTTTTAGTATTTTCGGGGGGATCTCTTGTGTGCAGGTGACTATCCTGTGCATAATTATTAGGCCCATAACAAAAAACAATTTATACCCATTTCAATTATTTATTTTTACCAGTGAAAACCAAATATAACATTCCAACATCTCACAAAATATACATTTCTGACTTTCAAAACAAAAACAAAAACAAATCAGTGGACCAATAGCCACCTTTCTTTGCAAGGACATCAACAGCTGCCATCCATGGATGATCGTCAGTGTTTGATCTGTTTCACCATAACATGAGGGCAGCAGCAACCACCAGCCGCCCAGACACTGTTCAGAGAGGGGTTTACTGTTTCCCTCCTTGTAAATCCACACATTGATGATGGACACCGGTGTCTACAATGGGGTTCAGATCGAGGTGAAAAGGATTGCCATGTCATTAGTTGTTTTTCTTTTATACCCTTTCTTGCCAGCCCGCTTGAGGTACTGGATGACTTGTGATGGAGCATTGTCCTGCATGAAAATTGTTTTTTGACTTTGCAGACTTTCTTCGTGTACAGCTTGAAGAAGGGCTTCCAGCAAATGGCAGGTAGACTGTGCGTGAGCTGACGCCATCTAACCGAAAAGGCCCACAAGCTCATCTTTGATGGATACCAGCCCCACCAACCAGTATCACCTTGCTGGCGTCTGAGTCGGACTGGAACTCCTGGTCCCTTTAACCAATCATCCACGCTGCACATCCATATGGCCCATCAAGACTACTCTCATTTCATCAGTCCATAAACCTTAGAAACCTGCTGTCTCTGAGTATTGCACACCTTACGCTTTGGGCACTCCAGTGAGTTGCAGCTCTGAAATATGGCCAAACTGGTGGCAAGTGGGCATCTGGCAGCTGCACGCATTGACTTTCTCAGTTCATGGGCAGTATTTGCGCCTTGTGTCCCCACACGCTTGCTGTTGCGGACCCTGGTGGTGACTATTTTGAATGAAACGCTTGATGTGTCGTGAGTCCCCCACATGCTTCAGAAGCTGCTTTGCAATTTAACCGTAGTGCTATCTAAACTCCCTCTACAAGTATATCTCACCTACGTTTTTGACTTGTTCTAAGCCTGTCAAGTCCTTCTTCTTGACTCAATTTTGCAACTGGAAAGGATATGCACTTTGCCTATACTTAAGTCTGCACCACCTAATATAGGGGTGTTGATGTCCATCTAGAACCACACCCCTTACTACATTAACAGCAGATGCATCATCACCTAATATTGCTTAACTTGTGTAGTAGGCTTTGAGCCTATTACAGCTGGAGTAAGCGACACATGAATAAACGAGTGGTCAAAATACTCATTTGCCTAATAATTCTGCACTCCCTGTATTATAATCCATGGATTTTGTCAAGTATTCTGAGCAAGTTGAGCTTGAAACAAGGAGCCAACCTTTCCTTTAGACAAGACAACATTGTCAACATTTTCACCATGGAGGAACCTTCAAAATCACTATGTGGACTTAAAGCGGACCTACCACCAGGAATCTATGTTTTCATGAATGGCACTAGAAGTGCCAATAATAGGGTCGAATGCAGTGAAAAAACCCAGAAACTGTAATGAGCAATTTAAGAAGATAATCCCACAGCTCTTCTGACTTCCTGGTTCATTGTAGGCAGAAATAGGCAGCACGTCACAGGAAGCAGTGGTCTGCTTTGAAAATTCCCATAGAAGATCACTGAACGCACCCCAGTGGCCACCCGGGATATTGCACCCCCAGTTTAATTTGTTGCCTTCAGCGAACCAGGAAGTGAGGGATGCTGTGTGGTAATCTTGTTAAAATGGTCATTACAGGAAAGTTTTTGAGTTTTTTTACTGCATTCCCCCCTACTATTCATAAAAACATAGATTTCTGGTGGTAGGTCCACTTTAGGAATCCCTGCTAATGATTTCTTTATCTACAGCTAACAGATCAATCGTTTTAAAGCTAAACAGATTGGTGTAGCAAGTGGTAGCAATAATTTATGTAGTAAGTCCTTACTCCAGGAACCCCTGGAAACCTCTAGAGGAAACCTGAGAAACTTCTTTTAGAGATATATTTCTGCACTGGACCCAAATGTCAGTTATAAGCATTCCATGCATAAAATAAAAGTTAGCCTGAATACAGTTTATTATGAGGAAACTTATGAATTTATGAGCTTTATGGTGTCATCTGTTATTTACTTATCTACACCATCACCTTTCCTCTCTGTCCTGTCTCACATCCTGTTTGCAAATTTCCTTCCGAAAGACATGAACAACAGGGTTGGTGTTTCCTATTCGAAAATTCCACCCACATCTCACAGTTATCTGACCACGATGGATAAGCAGAGCTATTATGACATTATGGCTTTGGGAACCATATGGTTCTGCTACACCTTTGCTATAATATTAAGCATAAAACTTATACAGTATTGATATACAGCTAAAAGTTACCAGCTTGGAGTATTATTTTTATTATCATAATCATTTATTTATACACTTAAAAACACCTAATATACACCCAATATACAATATAATACACACAGGACCAGGTTATGACACAGGAGGAGTGGAGGACCCTGCCTGATCAGGCTTACAATATAATAGGTTGGGGAACGGAGTATACAATAGGCGGGGGGATGGGACTGGCATGGTGCTGATGTTAGGAGTGAGAAGATGGGTAGGAGAGACTGAAGAGGGTATTTTAGGGCTTTTTTTTAAAGTGCAAGTAAGGTAGAAGCAAGTTTAATAGGGTGAGGTAGAGAGTTCCAGAGAGTAGAAGCGACCCTAGAGAAGTCTTGAAGCCTTGCATGTGATGTTATGATTGGGGATGTCATTAGTAGGTCACTGGAGTAGTCACAAATCTCTTGTTAATCAGTATTAAACTATTCACCTATTTTGTTGTTTGATGGTTAGAACAGTTGCCTCCAGTAACAGTGTGTGTAGAATCTTACAGGTTACATGAATCTGACCAAAATAATGTATAAATAGGTTTCAGTGGTTGCATTGACTCATTTTTGATAACTGTTGCTATTGGTCCATGTTGCAATTAGTACATTTTTATATATTTGTTTTTTTTACGTGCAATATATATAAAGGTTAAAGGTATCAGTTGACAAATAGTACGGTAACAAAAAAGGAAGAAACGAGGTGTGACAAATAGATCACACCATCGGATCTGGATACCCTCCGAAGAACAGAGGCAAGGGGACTTTAAAGGCTAGAATTGTATATTAGAGTATAATGGTAATCAAAGGTCACTTCATTTGATTAAAAGATTTAATAGTCCATAAAAATCAATGTGTATAGCCATTCATGGTACATACGTTGGCACAGTGCCCATGAGTCATTGATGGAGTGTTCAACCATCCTTCCGCAGAGTTAACCCAAAGAGTTGACAGAATGGATCATCCCAACGTACGTTTCGTCAGATAATAGACTTCATCAGGGGATGACAATCTTAGGGTAGAACGGTGATCAGTGTAGATTCCTAGATTTTTGGGGAGAGTTCGATTAGAGTTGTTATTGTAGAACTTTTTAAGATGGTTAATGTGAGTTGCAAGTTGGATGCAAATACTCACATAAAATGTACCATAATGGCAGCAACCACATTGGGCAGCAGTGGCCAAAGTATCGTTAGGTGAACAGGGAGCCCATATCAGTAGGGGGCAAAGCCAGACCCCACACCGGGCAACCATCTGGCAATGATATAAGGATAATCTCGAGTTAATGAATGTAGCTGATAATAATGGAAGGTCATAACTTAGCAGAGGACCCAATAGTGGTGTAAGGAGAAGAACCAGTGTCATCAAAGGTGGAAAGTAAGCCATTGTACCAAGATTGGTAGGTGAAAGGGTGAACAGGGTTTTAGGTTAATAAAAAATAAATAAAGTGCTAATGGTTGAAAATACAAATCAATCAAACTCAAAACACCCTGATAAAGTGGGACAGGGATGTGAGGGGACATAGTAAAAGTGTGTACGAGTAATATGCAAATATTACATGAATAATGTTCCATAAAGGTGACGTGCCAGGTGAGTAAGGGGTCACAAATAAATCCAAGTATCTATGGTGTGCAGTATTTAGGATTCAAATTAGTAAGCCAGTTATAGGAAGAAGAGGGGAAACAAGCATCCAGCAGGTTAAGTGGGAACATAGGTAAATACTATAGTGTACAGGTTAGGTAGTATCTGTGGTATCTGAAAGACAAACCAGGTGTGAAGTATAGAAGTATAGAGGTGGATAACTTACAGGGTGGTATCAGTGGTATCTAGAAGATAAATCAGGTATGGAGTATAGAAGTATAGAAATAGATAACTAACAAGGTTAATATCAAGATAACGTCCAGTAAATGTTAGGTAATAACAGTAGTATCTAAAAGATAAACCAGGTAGATATAATTAGATCTATTAAACAAATTTAAGCCATATACCATGATAGTGAAGGATGTACTTAAAGTCGAGTGAGGACTAAGTACTTAGTGATGGTCGCCTGTTTTACCATTGTCTGGTCTCCGCATGTGCACCGGAGCAGTGGCCGCTTGTTCCCTGATGGTCTGGGC
>CM070032.1:209956328-209972837 GCA_036250615.1 Ptychadena robeensis
CAAGCACCTGCTCCTTTGGGAGCGTTGGAACTGCCCGCTTGTATAGGATGGGCAGGCTGGGGTCCCACTGCTCCCACGGAGTTTCATGTGTGGGGGGTGATTGGGAATATGGGCCCTTGGTTCATTGTAGCTTGCTGCTCGTGATTTGACGGGTGGAGTGAAAGGGTTTGGCATTTGGGGGAATGGTTGGTTAGTTGGCAACTGCCCGTCCGGGACGGAGTTGGAGGTGGACTTTTGGTTGTTGGCCTCACGCTAGCCCTTTGGTTGTCCATGGGGAGGCTTAAGGCTGCCTGGGACGTCCGCAGGGCGGGTCACGTGGGGGGGGTGGCGCGTGTCTGATGACGTCACGATGGCACGACCGCGGGCGTGTTTTGCCTGTCGTGTCTCCCGGTTTTGGTTGCCATTATGGCATGTGCGCCCCCCGACTATACTGCAGTGGAGCTCTTATAGGGGCACGCGCCCATAGACATCAGGGAACAAGCTGGCGGCACTGCTCTCAGTGGCACATGCGGAGACCAGACAATGGTGGGTAATAGACATGGCGACCATTACTCAGTAAGAAGATATTGGATAGTTGCATCACAACCTTCGAGCAGTGATTCCCCCAGCTAAGCAGAGAATTCAGTGGCCAAAAAGCCCTCATGGGTTGATATGGGGCCTGAGCAAGGATCACAGAGCAAAATGAAGTCGTATGGGATGGTCAGGGATGGATGCTCCAGATCCCTGGTGTAGGTTGGCAGCGGAGTTATCGGCGGCTTCTTTACTTCTATACTTTCATACCTTTTGTCCTTGTAGATACAACATATACTACCTAACTGTACACTCATGAGTAGTTTATCTCGTGGGTTCTCACCCACCGGTGGTTTGATGCCTTGTTTCCACCCCTCCTTTTCCTATAACTGGCTTACTAATTTGACTCCTAACGGTACTGCAGCACCGTAGATACTTGGATCTTATCCGTGACCCCTGGTACTCACCTTGCACTTGTCACCAAAGTTGGTTGTACAGAAGTTGCATGGAGGAGTCTGCCTGTCTATGGGGGGCTTTAACAAACAAGCAACAAATAGAAGACAAATGGCAAATTGTTGGAAAATATAGCAAACACTAGATTTATGGACAAAGTGGGCAATAATTCTATAACCTGAGCTTTGACAGACAATTACTAAAAAACAAGGGCACTAAATGGTAATAGTGTCAATATATGAACAAAAAGGGCATTCATAAAACATTCAGGTTATTACCAGGCAATAATGGAAATATGTGGGCATTAGTCATACTAGTGACATAGAGTGCCATTGGCCAGTGTATCTATATGTAGGGTACTTCATATTGTGAAAGGGTGGCACATGTAATGGCTTCTAACATCTTTCTCAACTTCGGCTGCATGTTTTGCAGAAAACCAGAAACATTCACAGGTGAGGTAATTAGTGTCTCAGCAGAACTCATTAAACCTTGGAGGTTCTGCAAACTGAAGACCGGATTTGAGAAACACAGTCTAAAGCCGCCCATACACGTTCCAATTATTCTCCTGACCGATTTTTCGTCTGATTAGGTCACCCGATTTTCACTTTAAAAGTTATGGTCGATCGGTCGGCTGGCACGAAAAATCAGAATTCGAATTATCACCGATCGATAGGCCCGACACTATTTTATTAACAGCAGATCGACCAAAATTTTCGCACAGACCCTAAGCAGTCCCGACCGATTCCGCATCCGATTATTCTCCCAAGCGATCACCTCGACCGATCTCCCGGTCGATCGAGCAAAATTCGTACAAAAAATTGGAACGTGTATGGGTGGCTTTAGATTATATATTTGTTGCACACAGGTGGAGGTACTGGTAATATTACAGCTCCAGGAGAAGGCTTACTGTGTTGGTTTAGGGCAAGGTTTTGTATAAAAGCTGGTTTGAGGGTCCTGGATACAGCCAAGGAAGTGTTGGGTGGGTTCCTTGGTCCATATCCAAGTTTTAGTGGTAGAAACCTGTGCAGGGTGGTAATTTCCCTTTGTGGTGCTGGGAAATCAAGGGTTGTAGTTCCTGGGAGCCAGTAAAGACAGTGCTTGTGTCTGAGCTACCAAAACTAAACCGAAGGGAGGATTGAGGGCTCTGCCGAGCCTTTACACAGTTTTTAAGTTTGGTCCCGTTTATTTTACTGAATAAAAAAAAGGCAGAGGACTGCCATATTCCTGGAAGTGACTAGAGGTCTATCCTGTCTTTTTTGCTAAGGTTATCACACCCTTGAGTAGTGGGCACTTACAATATGTAGATACACAACCTTCTCTGCCGGGGCAAACTGGGACCTGTTCTGCCCAACGTTTTACCTTTTCTACAGTGCTTAGCTGGTTTAAAATGATGAATAGACACTATGTCTATTCAATGTATGCAAGAGTCATCAATGGAGGGTGGGAGGATATCACGTTTTCCAGTTATCCATTTTTATTTTGGTATCACGTGTATAACAATTCTGTGCACAGCAATTAATTATGACTTTACTTTAAACTTTTCATAGCTTACAAAATAAAATAATGTAATATTTACTAGAAAATGCCAAATTTTGCCATTTAACAATTTAAAAAATGTGTAATTCTGCTATATTGTAATCAATAATATCATGCACAGCACCTTAAATAGAGAAACCATGGACAGAGCAGAACATCAGATCCCTTAATTGCCTCCATTCTGTTACATGTGCTAAAAGTTGGGATACAATTTAGATAAGTAGATACTCATAAATAAAATAACTGCAGGAAAAGAAATCGTGAAGCTCGTTCTTCAGAGAAATAATATAGGGGAATGTGGCTGAAAAACAAACATTGAATATTAGATCATGGCCATCCTAATCTTCCTAGACACTCCGAAGTCTTCCAAACATCAATGACAGCTGAAGTTCATAATCTATAATCACCAAACTCATGCTTTACAACTCATCATATAAAGTTTCTGAGTGAACAATCTTCCCAATTCTTCTGAGTCTGTATATTTTTATTTTCACATTCATTTTGCCAGTCTGAGGAACAAGGAATGGAAAATTCCCAGCTAATGAGAGAGTCAGGTGGGTTTTTCTCTCTCTCTCTCTCTTTTTCTGCAGTGCAGAACTTAAAAAAGTATGCTCTTTCCTTGGCAAGGAATAAAAAATTAAACTTGGATGAACGTTATAAATATTATATGCTTGGGGTGCCAGAGGTACCTGGAGTCCTCATGCTTCGCTGGGTGATGTGAAATTAACTCTTTATGGGATTGGATTATGGACAAAAACATGATAAATATTAATGCTCTGTGAGTTCATATGGTTCACCCTATTCATTCCAGAGTTTTTGATTTAAGGACTATGGAAGGGATATGTCTTATATTTATTTATTACAAATGTTTTTGTTTATCTATTTATTTATATAACCATGTTCTGATATTTGGAATTGTTCTATGAATTGCTGTTGATTTATACACACAATGGGTTTGGTTATATATAAGGTGGATGTGATAGTGAATTATTTTGAATATTTATATTTGGCTGACAAGACGTGTTTTTCACACTAAAACCATGTCAGTGAGGTTGTAGAAAGATTTTGGTTGGTGAGATGTCAGATCAGCATGCAAATTGTACATAAACTGCACTGTTTTAAAGTTAGCCAATAAAACTTTGATCCTGCTGCTTCTGAATGGCTCAGTTTGAAGTCATCAAGTCTACATGCAGTTTGCATTTTAATGATTCTCTATCTTCAGATAGAAAACAAAGACCAGGTTTAACGCTGAGTTGAGTTTACCTCCATTCGAGCTTTAAGATGCAAAGTCTCGATGAGACCATTGGTATCTGGAGAGGTGCTTCTTTGCAGCTCTGTTCCCCAGGCCAGAAATTATTGATAAGTCTGAAGCTTGGTGTGTTAAAAGTTGATTTGCGGGGAGCTCAGAGACACAGTGTTAGCACCCTCATATATTTAGGAGCCAAGTATACTAAAGCCCCCCATACACCTGCAGATTCCTCCATACAACTTTTATGAGACCTACCAACAACTATGTAGTATAGTGACCTCCCTGATAGAATACATAGTGATTGGAAGGTGTAGAAAGGTCCTCCTATTACATGGTTTTGGTAGAAGAAAAGTTGGTTGTACAGAAGTTGCATGGTAGTTGTATGTGGTGTATGGGGGGGCTTTAGAGAGTAAAATAGCACTGGGGGCAGAGCAAGCAACTCAAGAGACAGGAAACTTGCTGAGTGGGCATGGTGAGCCTTCCATTCTGTGAGCAGATGTGAGTGATAGTACAAAGCCCCAAGGAAGCAAAGCAGGGCATCTGAGAGTAAAATGGGTAAAAAAGTACAGCATTATTTCTATAGGAAACATTTTGACTATTATGTGACAGTGTAGTGTTGATGGTAGCATTGATGGATTTTAATGCTGAAGCACTACAAGAGTTATGCCATTACTTTTGATGGAAAGGCTGCCATACACGGCACGGATTTGTGCCGGATTCCGGCGCAATGGATTCCGGGCGCGTGCACGCGGATCCATCGTGCCGGAATCCCCTGCAGCCCACCTTGCCCGTCCGACCGCATCCGATGGATCGGGGGCACAGAATCGGATCCGAGGAAGAACCAACCTGTTGGTCTTTTCGGGTCCGATTCTGCTCTGATCAGGGGGCGTTGCGGTCAGGGAGGCGATCCATCGGACACAGATCCGGCCGTACAAGGTGGGCTGCCACGATCGGATTCCCTAATTGGCTGATCGTTCTCACCTGTGGATGCCGGCGGAATCGCCGGAATCCATCGGGTGCTGAATCGATCAGCCAGGGAATCCGTGCCGTGTATGGCTAGCTGAAGAAAGAAAAATACTGTGACAATCCTATTTCTAAACCTTCGCTGAATTCTTGATGTCTTCCATCATGTTGTATCATGCTATCCTTTAAACATGGCTAACTACTAAACTCAAGTCTTGTCCCACAATACACAGTCTAGCATCTCTACCAGACTCAAATTTAACACATTTTTTGACTCAGAAAACCGCCTGACTCCCATCCATTGGTGAATCTGATGGTCTACTAGTTGCATGTAAAGGGTAGAATGGAACCAAACTAGACTTCAGTCAGCATATGAATAATAGGGTTCCCAGGAGAACTAGCAGCCGTAGAAGCCATCTAAAGAAATGGGCACGTCCTTTCAGATGACTGTATAGACTGTTGACATTCACTTGCTCTTAAATAAACCTCATTTAACAGAACTCTATTAAGCCCCCCATACACCACATACAATTACCATTTAATTTCTGTACAATCAACTTTTCTTCTACCAAAGCCATGTAATATGAGGACCTTTCTACACCTTTCAATCACTATGTATTCTATTAGGGAGGCCCCTATACTACATAGTTGTTGGTAGATCTGATGGAAATTGTATGGAGGAATCTAAAGGTGTATGGGGGGCTTTAGGGTAGAAAGGCTGAAGATGATAACATAATTAGCAAGCTGAACACCTACAGCAAGATCACTTGTATGCAATTGATGCACTCAACGTGTTTCACAAGTTCAAAGCCTGCTTCTTCAAGATTTTCAAATATCACCTATGAATTGGGAGATAATTTTCTACATACCAGAAGAGGCCCTGATATCAGGGACCTCAGGAAGAGTAATAACACTAGGCCTGAGCCCTAGTGGGGACTTGAATTGGGAGAGATATAGAGATGTAACAGCATCAAGAGAAAATGGGGCATCTATCTGTTGGAGGGGTGCCGCAGATTTCCTTTTCTACATATTGATAGGATTTGGATATTGGTAGCACAATAATCATTGGTTGGAGGTATATTTCGTATAATTGTAACTATGACTGCACATTCAGCACACTCGATAGAGTTCTTATATTGACTCTCAACTCTGCATAAGTGGATCGAGCAAGTTCCGCTTAGAAATTATACAAAAGAGAAAATCCTATATGTTCTAGGACAGTATGAAAACTGTGCAATTTCCCAGATTGAATTCAAACTCAGAACCCAACATCATAGGGAAATAACTTCTTGCCCACCCTACTAACTATTAACCAATTTGGTGCAAACATTTTTTAGAAGAGTCTTGATTTCCTAGAAAAATCCTATAGGTAAAGTAACTTCATTTTAAAGAAAGGTGTCAGTCCATATTTAGATTTGCACTATATATGGTGCTGTACATTAGTGATGAGCGGCATAGGCAGTATTCGAATTCGGGATATTTCGCAAATAATTCTACTTAAATTTGATTCTATATTCGGAAATTCGAATATTCGCTATATGACCATATATTGTGAAAATCCTATTTACATCGCGAAAATCTTTAAAATGATCACATGCTATGTTTATGTTTGCAATGCAAATATGATTTTCGCAATACATGGTCATATCACGAATATTCAAAATTGCGAATATCCGCTGACATATTCTAGATATTGGCGAATTCTCAAATTGCAGATATTCGCTAAAAATTTTCAACATTCGAACATTTGAGCTCAACACTACTGTACCTGTGATACGCCATGTCTTTTGCCATTTGATGGCTTGAAGGTTTCGTTGAGAGCTGATCCAAGCCCACAGGCATGTGTGACAGCTATCACATATTGTGGACTCGACCTATCGTGTATCTGCTGGGGAGATGTCATTATGGTGCCCACATGTCATTAACTGAACACTGCCGAACACCACCAGTTACCTTCAGGGACAGAGAAGAAGGGCCATCAGATGAAGACTGGTTCTCCAGGTTTTGGTGACAAAGGGCGGAGGAGCCATACTTTGTCCCTTCAAATCATTATTGTATGTTAATGACAAAGTGCAAATACCTATATATGACATAGTATCAACCTCTTGCAGTCTTTGGGAAGTGAGAGGAAGGAGCTAATTACAATATGTACTAAAAGGAGTGTGGTGGAGCAGGAGAAAGCCCAGTCTAGTCACAGTTTGAACCTAGTCCAGAAAAAAAACTGGCCTCAGATAAATAATGTTGAATGTCAATATTTCAGGAAAAACAATAAGTTTTTTATTAAATTTTTATGCTATTTTTAAATTCTGCTTTAGGAATATGTAAACTTGCTGATAAATACAGATTACAGCTTTTAATATCCTGCTTTTGCTTGAATAATTATTTATTTAGCCAATTTATTTTACTATGCACAGCAAAGGATACAGCAGATAATCACAAAAGCTGCTGCAGTAGTGGATGTTGTAGTTTATTAGTATCCTTAAAGTTACAGAGTTTGTTAAACCCCTATTTAAAATGATATAACCATCTGTGTACAAAACAAATAATAATATCAGAGTACTCAGAAGTCTTGCATTGTTCCATCTAGAAGATACACTACTGTAATAACATGGTTATTAGAAGAGCTAAAAAAAGACTAAATTAATAGTAGGTCAGTGCCCTATGAAATAGATTATGTAATATTTAGCATTGTATTGTTTGTGATTTTGCTGAGTATATGTAATTGTTTTTTTTTCACCATGCATCAGTCCATTATAGATTTTCATCCTGGAGGATTTGGGATAAAATATACAGTAGCACAATCAAGCCTTCTTAAAACAGAAGGTATTTACACGGCCCAATCCAGCACAAGTCCCAAAACTTTAGGTGGAAGCCCTTGTTTTAGGACACTGGGCGGAGCCACGCAAATTATTCCTTTTCGCCCTATCAGCCAGATGCACATCCAGAAACTGCTGGTGTACAGTGCAAATATAGCCTTTTTGGTACAGAGCCATTTATTCCAAACTACATACAGCTGTTTCAGGCTACTTGGCCATCATCAGTGCAGTGCATGGAAACCATGGCTCTATGGTGTGGGGCTTGGAAGCCGAACAAAGAGAAGTACCAGTGAAGGTTATGGTGAGAGGGGATGAAAGGAATCAAAAAGCCCTCAACTCGAGCAGTGCATAGCACAATCAAGCCTTCTTAAAACAGAAGGTATTTACACGGCCCAATCCAGCACAAATCCCAAAACTTTAGGTGGAAGCCCTCGTTTTGGGACAGTGGGCGGAGCCATGCAAATTATTTCTTTTCGCCCCATCAGCCAGATGCACATCCAGAAACCGCTGGTGTACAGTGCAAATATAGCCTTTTTGGTACAGAGCCATTTATATAGTTAGTGAGTTCCAAACTAATTTCTGGTTGACTGAGCTGGTGCGCTACATAAATGGTAACAGATTATGACAGTGCCCCCCTGATTCCAGATAACCAGCAGCCTGTACTGGCCACCAGCCATAACAACTCCATCCCGGTGGATACTTCTGTGACATTAACTCCATCCATCCATTTAACCATCAAGTTCCAAAAAAGAAAAAACAAACTAACTAAACGGCCGATCCCCTTCCGCTGACGGGTTTTACCACCTCGTGACCTCACCCATATTCGTGACATCACTTGCGGGTGAGGGGTGGGCTGGGAAAAGGAAATGTGTTTTTTTATTAAGTGCATCTTTTCTACTAAAAGACAGCTATAGTGCTAGGAAAGTGCAGGAAACCTATATTATACCCAGAGGGGTTTTGCTGAATGTACCCCCTGCGTGGGAAGAAACCTAGAGTGATTTTCCTGGATAGAAAAGGGAGTATGGGCACTATGAAACACCAATTGGTGGACGTCCTTTAATTTGTGAAGTTATATACTGTATAGCCATTTAACGGTTATAAAGGACAAGATAAGTGAGAGGCAGTAACCCACCTTGTACCAAGTGGCTACCAACAATAATGATCTACCAACAATAACAGCGGTAAACAAATATTTATATTTATAATGAGTATACTTTATATTTAAAATATATATTGTATATCTTGCATAAGAACATGCACATGGACATGCCCAATACAATTCTGTAAATTTGGGAGATCTGGAGATCAAGATCTACCTTTTGGAATGGAACCAAAACTAGACTTTAGAAAGTCGCTATATGCATAACAGGTATGGGCTCCAAAGAGGGGGGGGGGGGGGGGGGGGGGGGGCGGTTAAAAGTTGAAAATTCTAATTTTAATTTGAAATCTAATGTATGCAAAAACTAGATATGCTAGGCCAGGGATGGGCAAACTTTTTGAACTGTGGGCCACACAGGTTTCTCAAATTTGATAAAAAGGCTGGACCAAGAGCCTGTAATGGCCTTCCTGCATAGGTGTGCCAGTTACATGCATCGCCAGCATCACTAATGATGGCTGTGATGTGTCATAGGCGATGTGTGTCAGGGACATTTTTATCTTTTTAGGCTTTGCAATCAACTTAGAAAAATTTGACCATTTCTAATTGTTACATCCAGGAGCCTCTGTAACATACCCATGCAGTTTATAAGTGTATCCCTGAATGGTGTCCGCTGAAGGTGGGCTTAAGCTACGGAGATAAAAATACCCATTTATTTTTTTGGGTGAAATTCATCTTGATAGATGCAGCCAGATTAATGAAATGAGGTACAGGAGCGCAAGTTTGTGATATCAATTTAGATCTGCTTTAACCTCCCGGTGTTCTGCCCAAGATATCTCGGGTTGAGTTTCACTGATCATGAAACTCAACTTGAGATAACTGGGGGCAGACTTACCTGTCCGCCAGAATCAACGGGTGATTGTCTGGATTGGCATTAACAACAATTCTTTAGGGCCTGTCCCGATCACATTACCGGTGATGCGAAAGGGCGGGGGGGTAGGCGGCACCATAGACCTCCATGTTAATGGAGGGCATCGCTTTTTCCCAGCATGATTCCAGTGTCACCAGTGACGCTATAATTGTGCTGGGCACCTCCTGAAGGGAGCAAATTGTGGCTGTATTCAATATGGTCCACCACAATCGACCGTGCAGTGCTTTTTAAAAAAGCGCACTATGTGCTCAATGCTCAGGAGGTTAAGGATAACATTTTAAGCAGAAGATGGTACATAGGTAGACATCAAACGGTGGCCAACTCCTGTTCATACTGATGATCAATTACCACCACCAGGCATTAGAAGCCATTGTATTCATGACATGTACAAGTATACATCAGGCTTTCCCGCAGCTTACAAGACTTTACTAGCAAATATTCAGATTTTCCATCTATATCGGTACACGGTCTGAGGTTGTTTACATTTTGCATGTTATTTATTTATATGCCCGCCTTTTAAATGTTACAGCGCTGTAACGTGATCTGTAAATGTACCGGTGTCTGGCGCAGTCATCTTCTGGTGTGGAAGTGCTGTGTTTTCATATGTAAAGCACTATCTTCTAATTATATGCTACATTGTGTTATTTTAATGCTGTCTGCAATTCAACAATAGCATTCTAATGTTGTCTACAAATGCACTGTCCTGTCAGCAAATGACATATTTAAATCTGTTCTCCCCACCGCTCTGCTGTTCGGAATATTTTAGTTTATGTTGTTATTTCTGTAGCTGTCTGGAAATGTCATACCAATGTGATGTCCACCATGAGCAGCTCCAAGACAGATACACATACAGCATTCATTAAGATCAGAGAGAGGAGGTAGAGGAGCAGGTATCTCTACATTAAAGGAGAAGCCCAGGCAGATGTATTTATAATGGATAAACAAAATAAATAAAAAATTATGTCTTTTACATAGAATTAGCATATCATGTTTATTTAGAAGACATAAAGGAACATAGCAGGTACAGTAGCTCATATTAACAATCAACGGACATGGTTTCTTCAGGGGGTCATCATCTACAATATAAATAATTCAAGTATTACCAGTATTTTCACTATATATATTATCAACATCTTTGGATGAAAAACTATTAAAATATTTAAATATTTTTTCATTTTCAAATATTTTAATACAATTTGAAGCGAATGATAAATTAATATAGGGATATCTCAGAAGAAACATGTTTGCAATATATATATTTTTTTTGAATTATCTTTTTTTTATTCATTTTGCAATTCACACAATAATACAAAACGTACAAAACATAAGTCCAAAATAAATCCAAAACTGGACACATTACTGGGTATATCCTTTGAACAAATAGTTAAAAAAAGTAGTTAAAGCCCTCTCCCTCATCTTCCTGATCCCAGGGGAGATGCTGGACCAAAGTAATTGCAATGACATCCAAGATATATTCCCATGTCCTAAATTACGCTTTTCACACGGTGTCCTAAAAATAATACTACATATAACAACAAATAATAATATCACAGAAAAAAATAAAATACCTTTCCTTTCCTAGCGCAGCCCACGACGTCATCATTCCCCCTCCCATTATGCCCTGTAAACATATCATTTTATCTTAATTAATCAATCGTGCTCTCACGTTGCCCGAATTGTTCATGTCTTTCCCCTACCTTCTGTAGTGGGAAAGAATTTCAAAAATGCCCCCCATTTCTTATCAAATAGTATCAGCTGCCTAACATTATTAGGTGACATGGCTAGCCTATCTTTTCGCAACAGATCATGCATTAAGGTAGTTACCATAAATAATGTAGGTGGGTTCTCCTGTATCCATGTAGCCATTACCGCCCTCCTGGCCGTCAGAAGACTAGTCTGTATCCAAAGAGAATTCTGCAACACAGGCCTTGCGGCCGTATGGGGCATATAGCTCAGCAGCATTAACTCGGGGTCTGGACTGATCGGGTGTCCAATCACCTGACCTATCATTCCGGCCACCAAAAGCCAAAATACCTGCATACAAGGGCACGTCCACATACAATGTATCAACGTCGGTTTCTTCATTTGGCACTTGGGACAGATCATCTGCCATTTTTCCCCGTCAATGGGGTGATTTACTAGCGACCCAGGTACCTTGTATGCTCTCTGCATGATCTTGTATTGCGTCTCTCTCCACACGACGCATCTCCTCACGGTCAAGTACCCTTGTATAGCCTTTTGCACTACCTCCTCCACCCCTAAGTCCTTTCCCCATTGGGCAATATTTGCTTGTAAAGTCGAATTATATGCATACTTCCTCAGCATATTGTATAGGTTGGAGGTACTCGATCTCTGGCATTCAACCAGAGCATCCAGCCCATCCTCCACGAACATTATATGTACATTTGTCAAAGATGTGCAGTAAGCCCTCACCTGAAGATAATGCAAAGTATGTAGATCTCCATCCCTCATATCATATCTGTTGCGAAGGCTTACCATCCATCTAAAGCTCCTAGGCATTATTTCATAGAGATCTTTAACATATTTCAATCCCTTGTCTCTCCATTTATGAAAGACTTTATGTTGGCCTCCCTCCGCCAGCAGTGGATTCCCTGCAATCGGCAAATATTTTGATATTGTATGTGGGAGCTTTTGTAGTTTCCTGATCTCTCTGTATGCAATGACCGTGTCCCTGATCAGTGAGTTTTTCTTAAGTGCTTGGGGAAGCTTGGATACCTGGCAGTGTAGCAGTGCTCCCAAGTCCCACGGGTGAACCATCTCTCTTTCCAATTCAAGATTGGAATAATGAGATGTCTCCCCCAACCAGTCTACTGCGTGTCTGGCTATACTCGATATATTATACTTTCTTAAGTCTGGGAAGTTAACGCCCCCCTCTGATTTGTCTGGGTATAGCTTCTTGAGCGATATCCTTGCTCTCTTTCCTGCCAAATAAACCTAGAAAAGGCCCTGTTAATTTTTTGTATATCTTTATGTTTAATCAAAATGGGCAGGGTCTGTAGTAGATATAGTATCCTAGAAAAGGATACCATTTTTACTAGGTGACATCGTCCCAAGAAGGAGATCGGTAGTTTCTGCCAGGAGTCAAGTTCTGTTACAATTTTATGCACAAGAGGGTCGTAATTTAAGTAGTATAACGATGATGGATGTTTGCCGATTTTAATCCCTAGATATGTTATAAACTGCGCAGCTATCCCAAAGTCCACTGTGGAAATCCAAGGTCGGTTCCTATCTTTAGACAATAATAGCAGTTCGCTCTTGGCATCATTTACCTTAAAGCCCGAATGGATCCCAAAAACTTTTAGCATGTTGGACACAATGGGCAGATCTGTGGAGGGGTGTGCCGTATATAATAAAATGTCATCCGCAAACAATGAAATTTTAATCTGTTGCTTACGTATTTTTATTCCTCCTAGCCTTTCATCTCTCAATACCCTTCTCACTAGGGGTTCCAGAGCCAAGTTAAACAAATGCGGTGATAAAGGGCAACCCTGCCGTGTACCCTTTCTCAGTTTAAATGGCTGGGAGATGAAACCAGGTGTATATATGCGTGCACACGGCATCTTGTACATTGCCTGGATTACCCCCAAAAATGGCCCCTCAAACCCATACCTTTGTAACGTAAGAAAAAGCCACTCAAGATTTACGTTGTCAAACGCTTTTTCCGCGTCGACAGCTACAAGCGCCACATCCTCCTCGGGGTGCTGCATCGAGTATTCCATAGCAAGAATGGTTTTTCTCACGTTGCAAACAGCATTTCGTTCTCTTACAAACCCCACCTGCACCTCATGAATGAGGCTCGGCATTATACTGGCTAACCTCTGTGCCAATATTTTAGACAAGATTTTTGCGTCGACATTTATTAGAGAGATAGGCCTGTAGGAGGCTGGTGACAGTGGATCTTTCCCTTTTTTATGTAAGCCTCATTGGCGGTCGGAAAATACCTTCCCTTCTCCCAGATCCCACTATACAGTGATAATAGATGCGGTAAAAGGTCTGCTTTCAACATTTTATAATATTCGGGCGTAAGCCCGTCTGGCCCTGGGGCTTTATTGTTGGATAAGGATTGGATAGTCTCCAGGATCTCCTCAGGGGATATTGGTACATTTAATTGGTACAATTGCAACTCTGTCAGCTGTGGTAGTGGCGTCTCGTTCAAGTACTCCTGTTGAGCAGTCCCCTCTGCAAGTTGGTAATCATATAGAGTTCGGCGTAGTAGTCCCGCAACACCCCATTGATCTCCTTCTGGTCTGTGGTCACCTCCCCATCCAATCTTTTCATTGCCGGTATATGGGAACTCGGGAATGTCGTCTTAACTATATTGGCCAGTAGTCTCCCTGCCTTGTTCCCATATTTGAAATATTCCAGCTCCCTGTACCTTATTTTAAGTTTTTCCTTAGCTTCTAACCAATGGTCAAATGTATGTTTGGCAGTTTTTTTTTTGTTATCGTCATTTGGGTAATTGTACAAATTGTCTTGTGCATTTTGTAAGTCCTGTAGTGCCCTTTGAAAACCCTCATTTACCTGCCGGCGCCTAGTCGTTGGAAATGAGATCACCGCCCCCCCTCATGTAGGCTTTAGATGCCTCCCAAAAGAGGGTCGGGTCGTTCTTATGTTGCTCATTATCGTGAGCATAATGGTGAAATTTTTGGGAGAGATACACCTGAAATTTCTCATCCTGATTTAAGTGTCCCGGAAATCTCCACAAAATATCCGATACCGATATACCTGTACTGTTATTGTGACGGGGGAATGATCCGAGATCACTATATCATGGATGGTAGCATCCAGGCACAGTGTTTGCATGTCTGCCGAGACAAAAATATAATCTAATCTAGAAAGTGAGACATGGGCATGTGCACTGTGCGTGAAAGCCTCCTCCATCGGGTGTATCTGTCTCCAAAAGTCATGGACACTTACAGTCTCTGTAAAATCGTTTAAAAAAGTCGGTCTGTTCCCCTCTATGTTCTTCCTCTGATTGACCTTGATTGATTGGGCCACTGATTTTCTGTCTCTACGGGGGTCCATCGTATCATTAAAGTCTCCTCCAACAATCTTATGAGATATAGTATCTGTCAAAAGTGTCTGAGCCAAAGTAACAAAATAACCTCTGCTCGGGGACACTGGAGCATATATATTATAAATACTAAAAGGTTGAGACCCCAATCCTAGTCGCAGGTAGAGGAACCGTCCTTCTTTATCCTGCTCTTGGTGAATTACCTCAAGCTTAAGTTTTTTATGGAGAAGGGTCAGGACTCCCCCCCCTTCTACCTTTAGCGGGAGAGGCGTAAACTTTACCCACCCACAGCTTATACATTCTATTAGAGTCCTCCTGCCCTAGGTGCGAATCTTGTAACAAAGCTATGTCTGCCTTAAGCATCTTTAAGTGTCGGAGCACCATGCACCTTTTAGCAGGTGAACGGAGTCCCTGTACGTTCCAAGACACTACCTTAATCGTCATACAAACGGGTCATCCAGAGAGTATACAGTGTCAGTGACATTTGGTATGGTGGAAACATCGGTTGGCTGCCAAACTGATTCAAAGTAATTCAAGGTGTCAAAAATAATAAATAAAAAATCTAAGACAATACCTTTAACATAAATAAAAAATTTCCCATGGCCCTGCACACATACATCCCAAAAGCTGTAATAATCGTTATGGTTGTGTAATACCATGGTCCCTTTTCCCATCTAGTAGGGCTTCCCTTTTTCCCCATGAAGCAAAACACCCCCCCCCCCCCTCCCTGCAATATATATAATTTTGTAGTTTCTTTTGTATACTCTTTACTTATATTTTTTCATAATGAGTCATGTGAAATTTGTACAACATGCATATATTGAGAATAACACCTCATTCAAAACAAAAGAAAAGGACATGCTCACCTTCAAAGAAAAAGAGAAGGTAAAGAATGAAAGAAAAGGAAACAACGAAAACAATTGGTGTTGTCGTCTGTTGCTCCCAAATGAAAAGTGCAAAATCATACAAAAAGGCAAAATACCATAAACATCTTGTGTGCATTTTCCAACCCATCAAGATCCTCTCCCTATCCCATCATATTAACCAACTAGTTTCCTAGTAGAAGGAATAAAATGGTCATACCGGTCCTCCCTCTTTGCAATAGTGCTTTGCCTCGATGATCTCAGAGACCTTGCTAACCCACAGATCAACGGGAGGAATAGATTGCTGTCCCCATTGCATTGAGCAAGTGGAGTAGTAACATTTTATTTGATGGGTATGGGTGTGAAGTATAACAGGCAGTAGGCTGGGTCGTCAGGGATCTGTTTCCCTACAATGTCTGTCATCAGAGAGTGAATTCATCTCCAATACAGCACTATAAGCGGGCAGTTCCACCACATGTGTAGGAAGGTTCCCCTCTGACCACATCCATGCCAGGATTTGTATTTTTATTTAGTTTTATCAAAAAAAAATGCTATGTAATGTGTGGTTGTTTTTTTATTTCTTTCTGAAGAAGAAACATACAATTTAGAATATACATATAGAGAATTCACTAAGAACACCAAGAATTTCTCTTACTCTCAGGAGCCCTTAGGGTACTATGTTATTGAACTTTGTTGCCATTCCTTGTGAAAGACATGTTAACCTTCCATATTGACTTCTGCATCCAACAAAAAAGTAAAATGTGACTCCTCAGATATTTAAAATATTTGCTGAAAGGAATATGAAATTCAATTTATCTCATTTTTACTTGTAGAGGAATACTACAAGAAGCATAATGCTCACCATACACTCTGAGATAAAAATTAGGATCCATTAAAACAGACCAATGTATCCCGACGGCAGTATCGGTTTGGATCGTAATATTCGGCAAAAACGCTACCACATTGAAAATCCAATTTACGATCCTAATTTTTTCGCCGTTTATATTGGCCATTGTGATGTATTTTTATTTTTTTAAGGGGAAGTGATGTAGGGGGG
>CM070032.1:209972937-209995150 GCA_036250615.1 Ptychadena robeensis
ATTTATTGATCGGTTTTAATGGATCCTAATTTTTATCTCAGAGTGTATGGCCTGCTTAATCTATAGAAGGAGTTTCTATTTCTTCTTCACCAAATCACAAAGTAGGCGGGGCAGGAATAATCCTGTTTATTAATTGATAGAAAAAAAAGAAGTTCCAAAGAATTACAGAATACAGGTAATTATACTATGCATAATAATAATTTCTGGATTACTACAT
This sequence comes from Ptychadena robeensis, assembly GCA_036250615.1. Classification (NCBI taxonomy): domain Eukaryota; kingdom Metazoa; phylum Chordata; class Amphibia; order Anura; family Ptychadenidae; genus Ptychadena; species Ptychadena robeensis. The sequence goes on from CM070032.1 coordinate 209,973,155, forward strand.
AACCGAACAAAGGGGTGTTTTCATTTTTAATTTTGTGGTGCAGCCAATACTTTGCTCACATACCCACAGTTTAGGATTTTAACATGTCCCTGCAAGCAGCAGATAACAGCAGTATATGGAGATTACGTTCATAAAGTGTCAGTGGCTTTATGGAGTCATTTCATTAGCAATACAAATTTTGTTACTAATTAAACTTCATCTACTGTTATTTTGAAAAACAACCTTAATTCCAGGTTATGGATGTTTCTACTCAGCGCAACTACCCCTGTTAGCTCTGTTTATCCCAGTCCCTTTAAGTCAATAGGTTGAAGTATAGCCCGGGCATGCAAGTCTGCCGCATCTATTGACTGTCAATAGAAGCATCATAAGTCAAGCCTCTGTTGTGTTAATGTCGACCTGGAGCTCATCATACAAACGGATCAGGGGCTATACCATGGCTGTGTAGGTAGCTGTGTTACAGCCCATAGACTTAAGTGACAAGATGGGGACTGTGCTAAAATCTTGGTGTTTAACGCATACTTGTTTTTGTTTCAATAATACTTATTTGCTTGCTACTTAATTTTCCTAAACCGAGCTATGCATGTGAACCGTAACCATAGATCAAATTCATTCCATTGTACTAAGTATGTATGTACTACGTATGTTCCACTTCTGTACGGAACATAGAAATAGAATAGAATGGGATAGAACTAGAGTTGCCATGTTTTGCTTTGGAGGAGTTAAGCCCCCCATAGACAGGCAGACTCCTCCATACAACTTTCATGAGACTTACCAACAACTATGTAGTATAGTGACCTCCCTGATAGAATACATAGTGATTGGAAGGTGTAGAAAGGTCCTCCTATTACATGGTTTTGGTAGAAGAAAAGTTGGTTGTACAGAAGTTGCATGGAGGAGTCTGCCTGTCTATGGGGGGCTTTAGTCTTTGGCTTTTTAAATATGAAAACTAGAAGAATGTTTATAATAGAAAGGGTCAGTGCTACTTGAAAGAATTGTGTTTGGGTTGGTGTAAGGTTACGGGGGGGGGGGGGGGGGGGGGGTAATGTGAAGGTTAAGGTAAGGGATTAAGTCTTATGCTAACTCAAACTCAATGGAAATAAAAAACAATGGATGCAATCACACAAGGCCCATTTTATACAGCCTGACAACTCACACTACTACCCTCATTTCAACCATTGACCTTGCAAGATAGTTTTTTACACATAAAACATAGATAAATATCTAACAAGTCAATAATATAATGTAGTGATGCCGGCAATACTAAAATTCTATGATACTCTGTTGACATAGCCAGTCAAAAATAACAGGCTCAATTATATATTGAAACCCTCTATAATATTCAATTGAAAGCTTTGTGTTGTATATTTTTGATCAATTAAAAGAGATTTGTTGAACTTGCCAGAAATCTTAAGCTAGGTTCCAGTGTCTGTCTGTCCTTCTGTATTACACCCTCTGCCTGCTGCCCATTCACCATACTTTTAAAAAGAGTGCTACGTGTAATGGAAAGGGATTACAGTGTAATCTTTTTAAATTAGCCTTTGTCAATAGCGCAGCCCTCCCGCCTCTTCTGCGTCATCGATGAGGTTCAATCTACAATGATTGTTCTAAATTGAAAACATATTGGGTGTAACTCAAGATGGTTATAAGTCAAGCCAGTTGTAACTCAAGGGTCCACTATACATGAATTACACTTTTGTTGTCATTTTTGCTTCCCTTTGAGTGCTAAACTAAGACCATTCAGGGCCGTGTCAGTACAATTTACTTCTATAGCATGTAGTTTTATGTACACAGGAATCTATTCAATCAGTTACATGAGAAGAAGCATTACCAACATGCTTTAAGTTGTGAACATCCCAGGGGATAGATGGCAGCAAGAAGTATATCCATCCAAAGTCCCATTTACATGTCTTTGCATTCAGCATTAGCATTTAAAAAATGTTTTATGCATTTTACATGCATTATGGCACATAGTAGAGGCATCCTTAAATGTCTGCCTCCCGGAAAGGAAGTGTGTTTTCTTTCAAAGTTTTGTGAATGGGAAAAAAAATGATTAATTTCAATTATTTTTATCTATCATTTGTCAATAAGCCCCAAACCTTTCTACCAGCCACAAGCTTAAATGTTAATTGCAAAGACTGCATTGCAGTTTATTGCAATGGACAAGGTGTTATAAAAATTGCTGGAAATAAGGAGAGGGGCTGTGGCAATATCAAAGAAAGAGGTGTTCTAGCACAAGTAGTTTTTGCAGAAATTAACTCAAAAACATTAAACTTGACTTGGAGCACGATTTATGCAAAAACTAAAGATTGTTAAATGTTTATTGCAAAGCCTCTTAACATGGTATCATCACCAAAATTACTGGAGATGTAGAAAAGTGTTTTGGAAACATTTGAAATATTATTATTATTATTATTATTAACATTTATTTATATAGCGCCAGCATATTACGCAGCGCTGTACAATACATTTGTAATACAGGTAATGACACAGGAGGAGGAGAGAAATAAATTAAGTTCAATTTCAAAGTCAAAATTTCGACTTGATTTTAAACTTCATTTATGCAAAACATTTTTTGTATTATTCCCCCAACAATTCTCTACATCTCCAGCAAAGTTGTTTATGATAATATGTTCAGGGGCTTTTCAATTTACTTACAAATAATGTTGAGAGAGAATATTCAAAATTCAAATATATTCGACAAATATCCGACATTCGAGAAATCGCAATATGCGCGAATGTGCGCTCGGATATTCGCAATGGCAGATATTCGTCATATCATGCTTCAACATTGTTTACCTGCATACATCACACATATTTGTGCGCATTGCTAATGAATACACGCAATACGCACAGTGCTCGTACTGGCTAAGATCACAGGATGGAGAAGAGAAGCTGTAAAGCTGCATTGCGAATCTTTGCATATAATTGCGAACAGCTACGTGTGATGTAAGGCAATGGAATACAGTTGAATCGAATTTTACAAATTTCGAATGTTCCATAATATATTCACGAAATTATGCATACTTGAATATACCATATGCCACTCAACACTAGTTACATTTTTTTTATAATCTCTAGCAAAAACTGTGGTTATTTAAAATGTTTCCACAACCCTTCTCTACATCTCCAGAAATATTGGTCATGTACCATGTTCAGGGGCTTTGCAATTAGCTCACATAGTCAACCATCTTCATCCTATATTGATTCTGTTGTCCTAATACAAATAGCTGTATGTTAATTGCCATCCTTGGAATGGAAGTTATTTTTTCTGTAGAAAAAGTAAAAAAGAAAAAAGCAGCCACCACATCTAAGGACTGGTGAGCTGGAATTAATTTGACATTTTCTTAGTTAGTTACATGTTGACAATAACCAGGTATGAATTGAAAAACATAGTTTAAATCAGAAATCCTGGCAAATATTACAAATTACCTTCTAAACAACCTATTATTTGAGAATTGCCAGTATTCACCGTTTGGCATAAAGCCATTTAAGAAGAGGGTCAGTGGCACCTTCCAGATTGCTGTTCCTACCACTATGTTCCTTGTTCGTTCTTCATGAATTCTAAGAACAGTATAGTCATGCTTTCCCGTTCCAGGTTATCAGCGCTGTTCTGTGTGAGTAAACACATGAAAACTACAGGGGAATTCTGGATCATTGATTCCTGGGATCTCCATAAGAAAATCAAACTGACTGTTTTCCACTTGAGCGCGGACAGAAAGTGCTGCAGTACTGTTTGAAATACACACAAGTCACTTAGTGCCACTATACAAATTCTGCTTCTGCTATAAATAGATGATATGAATATAGCGGGGAGATGAAAAGACCTAGTCACTAGACTCTGCTAGCTTTCAGCCCCAGAGAAATAATTCATAAAACATAACTTTTATCCACAGTGTGCCTTTAAAACTGTCAGATGTATTTACTTCATACAAAATACAATAGAGATTGGTGAATGATTAAATACCAGTGTGATAAATATACAAAAATACAGTGTGATAAATATACAATGTAGTATCGGATACAAAATCTATACATAACTCTTTAAAATACAGTGCTAATCTTCCTGGGTCATTTGCCTTCCATTATTATTCTATTATAATTTTTTTGGAGGTCAAATGTGTGTTATGTGTGTTAGCCCCAGGACAAGATTGTGCCAGGCTCTTATATTTTTGGCATCACGGGTGTCTATGGAGTTTGGCTTCCTAGGTATGGAAGAGCCCTTACACACTAGCCATGTTTGCATTGCAGTACAGCAGCACAGCGCACCTTGCATTAAGGAAAGGTACCCTAGGAAACCTGTTGTACATTTCACATTGTATGTTAACTTGGAATCAATGCGAAAACAAGAAATGGCCTGCACAACGTTTGTGACAATTTTTGTGCCACAGCCCTTGGCCTCAATGCAGCACATGTTTTCTTACCAGCAACAGACATGTTTGAGCACCCCAGCCACAGTGTGGCCAGTGTGAAAGGGCACTAAGAATATTTTGGCCCCAAGATGTGACCTTTGCAGTTTAAAGCCATCCATTCACCCTAATGAAGCATCTAGACTCATTGTGTAGCAGCACACACCAGCATGTTTTGCTGTGCAGGGAACTTTTTGAAAAGGTACATGGACTTTTTTGGTGTAGGTTAGTGCATTGTGTTAGGAACCCCGTTCAAGTGTACAGTTTACCCTACTGCAGCACACAGTAGTGCATGGCACTATACCTATTACCACACTTGCACTAGCACAGCCCACATCAATATGGGTGAAAACATTAGGGCTTTGAATGTTGACATGCTCTCCTTGCTTGGGTTCAATATTTCTTTTTTAAAGAATTAATATTCCTTTAAAAATGGGATAAACTATCTCTGTAGTCAGTTATTATTAATATGGCATTGATACTTATCAGTGTGTGGTTTCCTTCACAGAGAACTAGCTTGAATGTTATAGTTGTCCTAACATAACTCCTACGCTGAGTTTGTCCAACCTTGCAGATTGTTTTAAAATTTTTAAAACAGACCATAGCATAGTAAATAAGGGATGGTTTACATAAAGTCAGAACCAGAATATCAGAAGATAATGTAATGCGCAGGAATCAACCAGGCTGTTGATGCTTTGAACTCAAACTTTATTGAAACACAGAGACCAGGAACTGTCCAGCAGCACAGATTCAACGGCAAACATGTAACAGCACTCATAATGTCCTCAGCAAATAGTCAAACTAATATAGTCCAGAACTATAGTCCATCAAATTATAGGCCCCACTGCACAGGCGTAGGGTCTGCAGGGTTAGTACTCAGAAGGGTGCACAACAGATGGCAGTGTGCCCTGGATAACAGCCCGGGTGGTAGCAGTAAAGGCTCCACAGGTGTCCTGGCAAGACTCAGCTAGTGGGGGTTATGTCCCACCCCACCGGAATGGCAGCATTCACAGCCCGCGGAAACGGTGGTGCCCCATGTATACCGTGGTGCAGAATGCAGACACGTGCTATTCTGCTCGCTGGCTTCACGCACGTTGGATGAAACTGCAATGGCGGCAATAGTGAACTTCATCCTGTAGGCATTATCTCCACTTATCGCAAGGAGGAAGCAGAAGGGTGTCTTGACACTAAGATGACAGATTAACAAACTGATATGAACCACGGCCGTGGCTTGCCCACGTTTGATCTAACCCCTTCATTTGGAAATATGGAGGCTATCATGAAGAACTTTAAGTATAATACTGATACTGACTAATATTTTTAATTGTTTTGGTGCCTCAAAAATATTTTGGTCAGAGACAGGAAGTCGGAATTTTTCTTGTATACCGTAGTGATAAAGGTGTTACTGGGAAGAGTTAATATACAGCTTTAAAATACATATAAGAATACCTTTCTCTTATTTAAAAGTTGCTGTTTCAAGACATTTTTAATCTTCTTCACAGTGGATGGGTGGGAAGCAGATGAGCTGAGTATTTTTTTATCAAATTATGCATGGGGAGTAAGTAAGTAGGAATTGGTCAGACCATGTGTCCTATTCAAGGAAGCCTAGAAGACACACAAGGTGACAAAAGCAAAAATGGAAAGGTTCTAGGAGGAAGACAGCAGTCTTTAAGGCTAGCAGAGTTTGAGCTTCGTCCTACAAAACAGACCACAATTGAGGATTTTGGATCTGGGCTACTATACTTTATATCCAGAGACAAGTCAAACAAAAGGCAACAAAAGTGAGGGCTTGTTTCCACTGGTGCGTTTTCGTGCGATTGCGGGCGTTTGTAACCATGCCACCGAAACCGCAGTCAACCGCATCCATTGGAAAGCTCAATATAGTTTCCACTGGTGCGGTTGAGTGCGGATGTGCGCGGATGCGGATGTGGATGCTGTGCGGTTCTGAACGCTCGCTACTGCGTTTTCGTGTGCAAATCGCAACCGACCCCATCCCTTAACATGGGAGCTGCCCAGAGTCTGCATCCGACCGCACGGACGTCCGCGTGCATCCGCATGACAAACAGCTTGGTGTGCGGGCGGGAGCGGCTGCAGCCACGCGGATACAACCGCAGCAATCCGCCTCAGTGAAAACAAGCCCTGAGGGTGCCAGGGCCTTATGAATATCCAGGAGGTTCAGGAGGTACTACCTTCATTCTTTTGAAGTCTAGAAAAGCAGGCAGACAAACATTTCTAACCACCTGCACTGTGACTTCACAGCCAATTGTTATGGACAATGCCGATAAGAAGGATTCTTCCGTCCCTCATTCTTTAAGAATGGCAAGATTTCCTAAGATAAATTGCAGGAGACCTTATTTAGAAGACTTATCAACCTTTTAATTTGAACCTTTCTACGTTCTCCAGAAGTAAAACCTCTTCTGGAAGAACATCCCTGAATTATGTCAAAAAATTTTGTGAGCATAAAGTGCAGCCCTGTCATGGATGCAATTCTACTTTGACCCATCTCTGTTTATATTAGATGTTCTACTGATAGCTGTTCCTATGTTTCTTCTTAACCTCATATTCTGGATATTTACCGTATTTCTCGGACTATAAAGCACTTTTTCACCCTTGAAAATTGGGGGGAAAAGTGCCTGTATCTTATGGTCTAAATGTGCGACCACCCGTGGCCATTTAGCTGCCGGTGATCGCAACTTGGCTCCTCACCAGCTCTCCCGGCAGATGGGAGATCTGCACACAGCCGATCTCCCATCTAAACTGTATTGGCTATATTTGCATAGGTCCGCAGATATAGCCAATGCAGAGTGAATGTGGGGAAAGCTGCATGCTGGTAGTTACCTCACACACAGCGGCAGAGATCGAGACCAGAGTGCAGATTTCCCCACAGGGCCCCCCTCTCTTCCACGTGTATGAGGAAGAGAAGATACGGAAGTGTGCTCTCTAGTGACACCATTTTTATGGCTGAAATTGAGTACTGCATGGGATTTTTTCCCTAGTTCATTTAAACACATAAAATATTTTTTCTTTCTGGTTTCCTGCTATAAAAACTGAAACATTACTAGTGATGAGCATCATAGGCAAATATACGCAATATATGGCAATTTTTTCCCTAATATTCACAATAAATTTGTAAATTTGAGAATTCCTGATCTCCAGACATTATTTCCTTTGTTGCGCATATCAACACTTGTACATGGGCATATTGCAAATGCAATGCATGGTATATTGATGTACAAAATTCTCAAATATTCGTGATTACGAAGACATAGCACTTTATTCGAGATCTACAAATTCCCAAAGTGACGATATTCGCAATGAAAATTTGCGATTAGAATATACATGATCAACACTAAAACATACAAGTCCTATGCTGAGCTCCTCAAATAAGGACACACTGATCCACATATTCCAACAGCATATGTTTTACCAGCCCAGAGAAAAATTACAGGTCCAGAGACTCCATCTGAATGAAACAATCAGCAGATTTATTATTTATAAGTCTTACAGTGCTGGCATCTACAAATTGTGCTAATTAAGATGAATGCTCCCACGTTGTTATACAGTATGTGTCCTGCCAGCCGCACTAGAGCTGTGATAAGCGATAGCTTCTGCCGTCCTTCCATCCCTCGCGTTCACACTGCGTGTCACCACAGTTCTAGTGCTTCAAGCAGGCTCTGGCTCAAACGTCTGGCACCAATCCTGCAGGCTCTGGAGAAATCATTCCACAAAGTAGCATAAATTAATGGAACTAATTAACATGATGTTAATTATTTGTAAATTGTATGTTTGGATACACATTACTTGAGAGGCATATGTTACATTCAATGTTTATTGAAACAAGTGACTGCTAATCGTCTCTCCTGAGTGTTCCTTTTAAAACCGAGTCAGCAAACAGCAGGCTCACTAAAAATAAAAATTGCCTCCTAAGGGAAAGCATGAATTATTGTGCATAATGAAATGAGTAACTAACCCGGCAAAGTACCTTGAAACGAAAGCTAGAGAGGAAAAAAAGTTTGAAACGGCTCTCGTAGGTAATGAATGTTTGTATGAGACATTCCACATACGAATTCTGCATTGATCACTGGTTAAGATTTCCTCTGTGTTTTCGGCTGTTTGGAGGCAGAAACTTTACGGGGAGATTTTCAGATACAATCCTTTTATGTTTTTATTGTTATGGAACTCTAAAGACTACTTCAGCAGATACAACTAATGTGTGTTCTGTATGTGGGCTTAAAGGAGAATTTCAAACTAAATACAATAGTGAGACATAAGTAAGACATAGAAATAAGTTGATTCACCTTTGCTGGCTTTTTGTTTTCTGCTAAACAATTTGAACATTTAGCAATTTTAAAAACTGGAGCCATAAATACAACACATTCATTTGAATAGGTGGGAAAATGCAAAGGACAACAACACACACACTCAGTGACAATTTTAGTCATGGGCAGCATGGGCTCACAGAGTGTGAGGTTTGTCCTACAAAACAACCCTAAATTAAGACATTTGGATCTGGGTTACTACACTATCAAGAGACACTAACAACCACAAGGCAACCAAAGTCAAGGTCCAAGGGCCTTTTGGATATCCAGGAGCCTCAGCTACAACCTTCATTCTTTTGCAGTCTTGAAACATAGACAGACAAAAATCTCAAACCAACCACACTATGACTTCATACAACCAAACTTACATTTGAAGGGAGCTGAAATAAACAATATTGACAATGGATAATGCCAATAGGAAGGATTATTCTGTCACTCATGCAAGGGCAGAGACATCATTTAGAAGACTTGCTCAGTCTTATGAACTATTTGATTTGAACCTTTCTGCGTTCTCCAGAAGGACAAACTCTTCTGGAAAAACATCTCTGAATTATGTTAATATAAAGGGCATAAAATGCAACACTGCCTTGGCCCATCTCTGTTTATAGCTGATGTTCTATTGATAGCTGTTTCTATCTTTCTTCTAAACCTCATATTCTGGATATTTAACTCAAAGTTTTTCTACTCCAGAAACATACAAGTGATGAGCAGCATAGGCAATTTTTGTTTCCATTATATTCACAATAATTCAGCATTTGCCACTATCAGTGCTAATGTCATGGGTATGAAAGAACCTGAGCTAAAACTCCTATCATTGCTATTCTCTACTATAAGCACTAGCAGTCTCTGTGTCACTTTCTCTGCAGTAGAGGACTAAGAAGAGATTCTCTTTATTCAGCAAATTAGGAAAAGTTAACTTTTACATCTTGAGAGGCATGGCCAGATTATAATATATTGTACTCATTGAGTATAAGTTGCTTTTGTCACTTTAGGTATGCTTTAAGATATGGCATTTAGGTTGAAGGAAAGTGCCAAACACTGGTAAAAAAAAACTGAGTGTGGTTTAATCATATAGAGGTGTTACAGGGGAGCCAGAGCAAAGGTTGCAGCCGTGGCCTTATCTGTCTCCACAAAGACTGATGTGGGAGAGCTTAACCTAACTTCTAGAGGGAGCTCTGTCCCAGGTTCTATAAAGGAGGTCTGATCCCAGTCTTGTGTGCTCAGTGTTGCTGGAATAGAGGACAGTAAAGCTGGACTGTCATGTGAGGGTTCCAGCCTACCAGTGTACAACACACTGCCTGAAAGCGTGTGGGTGGCTTCAGAGCAAGACTGGTGTCTGGTAGTCAGGCCAGTGTTTTGGAACCAATCAGCTTTGCTGCAGTCCAGTTATCTGCAGAGGAGCATCGTGACTCAGACCACAACCTGGTTACCTGTGTTGGAAAGATCCCTTAGAATGTGGCCTGGTGGGAGAAGGCGACACGTATAGAAGTTGGCCTGAGATTACCAAGGATTGCACCTGTTGAGTACCCTTTTATTGTGACTGTCTACAATGGGTGAACTGCAATATTAAGTTACTTTCTGCTCAGTTCTTCTGAACTGTTTCCTTGTTTTATAGACTTCCTGTAATACATTTTCCGTAGTTAAGAATTGAAAAAGTTATTTGGCATGGTTTCCTGACTCACTACTCAGTACCTGCTCTGTTTTACAGAGGCATGGCTTCAAATATAATATGCTGTGACATGATTATGCGATAGACACTGATTTTATGGCAAACAGAGTTGGGGGAGTGGCCCCGTTGTCCTATCTACCATGGGCTGTCTGTGGAGGGGGTGGATACAAGACCAGTAGCCCTGCACTAGCAGGGAGAGCAGCAGTGACTGGTTGTCTACTTCTACCGAAAGGCAACATTTTTTTTCTGGCAGATCACCAACATTTATGTTAGAATACACACACATACATTATTTTAATACTATATTTTCTTATTTCATGGTTTCCGGTACAAAGTGACCTTATGAATGGATATAGCCCCCCAAAAATAGTTTAGTAGAAAGTGGTGAATTCTAAAAAGCAGATTTAGTTAGTAATATCCATGCAGTGTCCATGAATCATATACAGAGAAATACATCCAGCATATAAAATAGGAGCCATACTACAGAGATGTATTTATACATACAGAATAAGAAGAGATATTAAAAATCCCACTCAGCATACGGAATAAGACCAGCGGCAACTAGCCACGGAACAGCGTGCATACATACAAAATAAGCACACATAATGTTGATCATGTTATTCATCATTCATAGCATTGGCTAATAATTAGTTCAGTCTTGATTCTTTAAGTGTTCTGTAAATAATGTTGCTTTGAGGTGCTGTAGAATCTGCGAGGGATGCTGGTTGTTGGTGTTTGAAATTGGTTGACAAGGAAACTCTGCGCGCTTTCTCCAGGAAGTGACCTATGGGACATGAACAAAAAAATATGTACCATTAGAAGGTTACGCAAAAGTCCCAGAAAGACCAATTAAATGAGTGAAGGAAACCAAACTTGTGCTGTTTACTGGCTAAACCTAACAGATGGAGCCATGATTCAACATAAGCTACAGCCAAGCAATAGAAGTCTTGGTGTCTTGTGTATATTATTGTTATTATTATATTTATATATTTTTTTATATTTTTTGTTAAAAAGAGCTTATTAGTGTTTTAAACACGAATTTGGCCAAATTTTAAACAAGAAAATATACAAACACTGAAATTGGTGGAAGATTGGTAGATATGCCAACTGTATTGGGTGTATTGAGTGCTTTCATGTAAACTACCATGCCCAATATTATTATTATTACATTTTTTTATGAAGCAATCACATATTAAAGCTGATGTATACTCAAAATCTAGAAATATTAATATAAGTTGAAACTAACTTACCTTTGAGTTGGCACCATGGTCCCATAGTGCTCCACATTCCTAAAAATAAATATACTCACCTACTGTTTCCTGGAATTATATAAGAGATTCCATGTTTATATGCAAGGCTTCCAGGGGCTAATTCAGTGTATGGTAAGTGCCATTTTATAATGAAGTCACCTGTGTAGTTGATCAAGTACTTTCTGGGTAATTTCTCATCACTGCTCTCGGAAATGGTGGCTCTTCGCGTCATTGGGGCTGCATGGGACATTCTGATTGTGTACTCATTACAGGTACTTTTTTGGGGGTGGTTTTCATTAGTGATGGCCGAACTTCGACCGTGTCCATCCGCGAACGGGCGGAGCGGACTTTTAAAAAAAAGTCCACCGTCCGCCCGTTCGCGGACACATTCAAATTTGAATCGGAAAACCCGGATGTGACATCAGTGACGCATAGTTCCTCGTTGTGTTAACCGGATGTGACATCAGTGTTTACAAGCCGGAATTTCACTGTAGGACCGGGTTCTCTACCCGTTCTTAAGTGAAATATTCTTCCTGCGGCAGGATCTCGCTGCTAACGATCCCACTGGAGGAAGAATAGAGGGCTCCTTCTCCCTGGCGAACAGGGCGGGTCGAACACCCGTACTGTCCGCCGGCGAGAAGGAGGGCGAACATGCTTGTCCGCCAAGGCGGACAGTTCGGCCGTCACTAGTTTTCATACAAGTTCTTGTTTCTGGCCCCCTAAAGCACCTTAAGCATTCACCTTAAAACAAGCAATGTGAAAGGTTCCATTTTCATGTTTTTCATCAAAAACTTATTGTGATTCCTTATGTTACTTTCTTCTACCAAATAAGGTACAAGAAAGTTTTTCCAACTTCAGAGACACAACCAGGTTTTAGAACTTAGCCCTCCGAAACACATAGATACAACTCTATGTCTATATTTAAGTTGATATGAGTTGTTTTCCAAAACATCCCCTACCAGAGATAAGACTTTGTTTACAATCAATATAAGCGGCCTCTCCTCCAGTTGTTGCTTAGCAGTGCACACAACCCTTCATGTTTTCTGTCACTTCGGCAGCATCATTTTCTATTCCTTCTCATCCCCCTCTTTCTCTCTCCCTTCCTGACAGCTTTGCTGTGTGAGATTGCTCTGATTTACCAGCAGCTTTACAATCCATGCTTCAAAAAAATATAGTTAAGTCTCTTTTTTCCCCACTGACATGGTGAATAACAGAAATTGGGGTTGACTATTGTCTCAGCTAAGCTGTCAGCCATAGACGTGGTCAAGAACAATTCAATGAGAGCTTCTGCGCACTGGTGACCAACTAAGTGGAGGAAAGTCAGAGGCTATCACTTAATTCACAAGTAAACGTTTAGTAGATACACTATATACATAGTTAGGTTCTCATTTGGACACAGCAATTCTCTCGACTTGTGAAATTGAAAGTTTAGCTGTTAAATAAAAAAAATACCAGCTCAACATTTCAAAAATAGGCAGAATTGGTGAGTTATGTAGAAAGCATCTATACCTGTATCATCACCAAGTTTGCAGGATAAGTAGTATTGGGTTGTGAGAAGATTTCAAAAGAGTTTCTACAGTATAAAAAAACAGATTGCTCTAGCACATGTAGTTTTTGCATAAATTAAGTTCAAGTTCATATCAAAATATTTTGATTCAACGTAAAGTGGACCTAGCACCAGAAAACGATGATTACATGATTAATAGGAGAAAAGCATGAGAAAAAATACTTACTTGATGACAATTTGACCATTTCGAGTTAATTGCAACACCCCTGAGCATCAAGACTTGCTGGAGATGTACAGAAGGGTTGAGGTTATAATACAAAAAAGCATGGCTCGAACAGAAATAGTTTTTGCATAAATTAAGTTCAAAGTCAAGTCAAAATTTCAAAAATGTAACCCATTTGCTGTGTTGGTGCTAGTGATGGCCGAACTGTCCACAAGGCGGACAGTTCGGCGGCGAACATGGATGTTCGGCCATCTTCTCGCCGGCGAGCAGTGCGGGTGTTCGACCCGCTCCGTTCGCCAGTGAGAAGATGATCTCTATTCTTCCTCCGGAAGGGTCACAACCTGTGTGATCGTGCCAGAGGAAGAATCTTTTCACTAGAAGACCGGGCATAAAGCCGGTCTCCTAGTGAAAAAACCGGGTCGGAGCAGGAAGTGACGTCAGTGACGTCACATCCGGCTCCCGGAACCAGGAACTATGCGTTCCAGTATGCATTCCAGGGACCGGATGTGACGTCACTGACGTCACATCCTGTTTTTCCGATTCAAATGAATTTGAATGTGTCCGCGAACAGGCGGACGTCTTTAGAAGTCCGACCCGCCCGTTCGCAGACAGTCCAGGCCGATATTCGGCCATCACTAGTTGGTGCCTTAGCTGCTGTATTTATGGTATATGTTAGTAAATATTGAGTCTTTTCATGTCAGCCTACATGTCCATGAATGTCCTACATGTCCACTGCACACTTTGATGTATTTAAATTTAGATAACTGTCAAATTCTTGTTTATACTTATAATACAAACATGATATCCTTGCAATGGTCATGTGCATATTAGTAATTTTTTAACATCCCTGCTAAAAGCAAAGGTAACTAGGCAGGTCAATGAGATCAAACATCATTTATAGACTTTCACTTATATGATAGTACATACTATATTTGTCGGATCATGAAACTCTTTGTTGTATAGAACACACCCTATACAGCAGAGTGTCTGATGGCTGAAAAATACCTTGGCTCTCTCCCACTCTGTTTGCCAAAGCTCTGGGCTCCAACCGGTGGAGCAGGAGTAAAAAAGTCAGGGAAGCTGTCACTGCTTCCCTGTCTCTTTTACTCCCGCTCTGCCAGTCCCTGTCAAGCTTCTGTTTGTAAGCTGGGTAGTTTAAGCACAACTCATGTACAGTGCAGATGGAAGTACCACCTGCCTCATAAGATGGAGACACCCCCCCCCCCCCACTCAGTGTGGAGGGGGGTGTTGTAAAAACATAGTAATGAAAGCCGAAGGTTAAATAAGGCTACTATATATATATATATATATATATATATATATATATATTTCTGGCAATATCTCTAATATATTTTTATTTACTGTTAACCCATAGTATACCTAATGATAATTTAACCATGTAGCAGTGGCCCAACCTTATAGAGAGCCAATGTTCTAATTTCAGCAGAGTGGAGCTGCGCTCATTTGTAAACTCCAGTACCTGCTCTTCTGCTTCCCGCATTGATAAATGAAGCTTCGAGCACACCGAGTAGATTTTTCCTTCCCCTCCATCAGTGAGCTTGGCTCTTCCTTGCTCTCACGGGGGAATAAGATGCTTAGGAAATGCAGCAATTAACTGATGCTATTGGCCGGGATCCTTACAGCTGCCAATAGAGGAAGATTAGAGCTAGACTGGGACAACAATCAGTATGGCATAATAAAGCATTCCAGCAAACATCTGTGTCTACAACAAACGTTCGCTAAGCTCGGTGGAGTAATAATGCTTAGGTATTGGCAGGCCAATCGACTCATTACTGTATGAGAGGCCAAGTGCAGATTTGCTGCCTATAAAGTACTGCGTAAAGTGCTGCTGGAGGCTCGAGAAGTCTGTTCAAACATGCCGTGCTGTGAAAATATTCACTCATTTCCAGACTACTCTGTTCTGGGGGTTTTATTTTTGTCTTTCTCTGATATTTTTGTATTTTTTATTATATGAACTGAGATAATTCAGTATTATTTTATGTCATCTATTTCTTATAGAGGATAATGTTGATATCTAATGCAAGAACTGATGTTAAAGTCAAACTCTGGTATACATTGATGT
The DNA here is from genome assembly GCA_036250615.1 of Ptychadena robeensis. Taxonomy (NCBI): domain Eukaryota; kingdom Metazoa; phylum Chordata; class Amphibia; order Anura; family Ptychadenidae; genus Ptychadena; species Ptychadena robeensis. Next base: position 209,988,612 of record CM070032.1, read on the forward strand.
CCTATTTGGGGTGATTCAAATGATTTTACCACCTATCCTATTGTGTATAGACAAAGGGAAATAGTAATAACTATCTGTAATGTTATAGAAGATTAGGGCATATAGTCTACTACACCTGTGCTTGGTAGGCAGTTCAAGAATAGAGAAGGAGCTGCATGGCAGCTCAGGGCTCTGACCATGCAATGCTGGGATCCTGGTTCTGAGCACTATCTGCAAGGAGTTTGTATGTTCTCCCCATGTCTAAGGGGGTACCTACTATGTACTTAAGTTTCCTTCCATACTCCAAGACATACTTCTAGGTTAATGAGCTTTTAACCCAAAAGATTCTCCTATGCTAGTTTCATTTCTTAAAACCCAAATATACTATTAAAATTCCTGTTGATCATTATGCGTGGCCGGTCGTGCCGAGAATTGTCCATGCACCCTTTGCGCACGGACAGCATTTATTATGGATGGGGATCCAAAGTAAGCAGATCGATCTAAGACACGTTAGTAATATCTTAGATCAATTTCTGGGTAAATTTAGGGCCCAATTTCAGGAGGGCACTTTCGATTTGCAGCAGATCGATCGCCGCAAACGTGCACAGGAGCCGATAGGCCGGAAATTGAAGCGTGTATGGGGGGCTTTAGACTGTGAGATATGACTGTGTTAGTTACATATACTGTACATGACTATGGTAGAGACATTAGATCGTTAGTGATATACTTCTGTTATAGGAATTCAAGCAGTGTTGATGGCGAATATTCTAATTGTAAATCTTTATTGTAAATATCAGCACTTTGAGAATTCATGAAGATCTCATATATTTGGCTATATCTTTGTAATCGCACATTTTTTACATCAGTACCAGGATCTAACATGCATTGCATTCCCAATATGTGCAAGTGGCGATTTGCGCAATGAAGGTAATATGTGGAAAGAACAAGAAATATCTGTTACCCAAGCAGTAAAGCAGTTAAACAGTAAGTTTTAAGCCATCATCCCTATATGAACAAAACAAACAGAGAAATGGTGCACCCAACTGTCTGGCTCCTGTACAGCCAGGAGTTTAGACAGTCACGGGGGGACTATGTCTGGCAATATAATAGTAGAGAAAATAATCACATGGTATACAAATGCATATAAAAGTCTTTACAGGGTTTCTTTCCCCAGTTTATTCAGGCGTAGCAGAAACATGCATAGATCCAGGCCAATTAGGCAGAACAATCCTATCTTGTACACTCGACGCGTTTCGTGGCCTAGGCTACTTCCTCAGGAGTAGGGTAGGATTTCGCTCATTATAAGCCTTCGGTATATGGAAAGAAGAACCATGCATTGCGTTCACAATATGCACATGTATAAGTGTTGATTTGCGCATTGAAGGTAATAATGACTGGCGACCACAAATTTTTGAATTTACAAATATTATGCTAACGATTTGCAATATTTTGCGAAAACAAATATTGCCTATGCTGCTCATTAGTAAATACAAGATAATAATAAAAAGTCGAGAAAATTCCATTAACATGGCAATACACTTAGGTTCTAGTTGCAGTACCTGTTGCACAGACCCAGTGGTAAGTTATTTTTGCTCATTCTCCTATTTCTTATCATTTGAGAAGTGTGGTAGAGGTAAAAAATTACACCAATGTAAAGTGTTGTTGTTCCCTGTTTTTGGGTGCAGAGAAGTTATTCCCCAACAAGAGCAAAAACATTTTCTCACAGCCAATAATTAGAATAATTGATAGATTTTCCTTAATTTGCGACTTAAGTATAAGATACAGGGGAATGAGGATCTCAAATATAATTGGAGCATGGTAGATAACTATTGCTTATTATACTTAATGGATTGACCATCATCATCCTCCTGAGTAGCCTTATTATTTTTAAGAGACCTCCAGAGGCAGATACAAGCTTTAAGTTGATTCTTTTCATTCATTTGATGACTTGCTCTCAGTTTTTTAAATCTGTAGCAGTATTACTAAACTCAGCTGACCTCTGTTAGATTCCTCCCTGGAATAATTACCAAGCACAGGTGGCTTCTTTGAAACTTCAAGTGTGGAATCCACTTAAGTCCATCTAGTGTTTCATCAGAACAGAGATTTTGTGCAGCAATTGATGTTACCTTAACAGTGGCATTTAATTAGAGGTTGCACACACTCATCGCTCTTTTATTATTGAAGGAAAGAATGGACCAGGGAACACAAATCAGAGAAAAAAAAAGAATTCTGTCCCAGAGGGTACATTATATCTGGGCAAAATCTTGTTCACTGCAGCTATGGCCTGCCATACATTTCCCATTAAAGTTACAATCACTACAAGGGCACCTGCCACAACCAGTTATGAGGGCATGGAATTGTGGGAAATAATTGATATCACACAAAGGCATGTTCCATTATGTTGGGGAAATTCCTTTGCTTCTACAGGTTTTCCCTTCCCAAATAAGAAAAAAAGCCCCCCATACACGCTGAGTTCCTCCCTCAAATCTTGTGGGATTGATGGTCCCTTAAGCCGGTCACCCAGAGGATCGGCAGGCACCCATTGTGTGCATTACTTTGGATTGGTGCGCACGTCGGCCGATCAATTGGCGCAAACGCACAACCTGTATGGTGGCCTTTACTGGAAGTTACGCAAGGAAGTTACAAGTTGCACATCCTGTTGGATAGCGGGAAGGCTCATACTCCCCTTCTACCTAAATCCTCAGGACAAACGGGGACAGTAATAATCCCTCCAAATCTTATAGCCCCTTACTTCCTCTTCTTTTTTTACCATCCTCCAACATAAGTTTTTCCCCAAACTGACGTTAGGCTCAAAGAACTGTCGTTTCCTGGCTAATACGAGTTACTTGACAAATATGCTGATAACAAAAAATAAGTTATCATCTAATTGGGTAAATCATGGAAATTATAACAGAAGATACCAGTCACATGGGTAGATGAGAATTGCCACCCATTGCCAGACCTTACAGTCTCCTGTAGAAAGGGTTCAATCATTGACCTGACATTCTATTAGTAGTTCACAGACACACTCTTTGGAATTGATTTTCAAGATAGAAGCCCTTTAGAAAAAAATATTGTTACAATAGTTTTTATTTGTGAAGTCTTTAGTCTAATCCATGTAATTGTATTGAACTGTTTTGGTGTGTTCCACTGCAGTCACTACATACACTGCAGTAACTACAGTAGTTTCTTAATTGGTCTTTTAGATGAGTGGTTCCCAACCTGAGTTATGCACCCCTCAGAGGGGGAGCTAGAGATTGTGTTGGGGGGCGGACCATCAATGACAGAGAAAGGCTGCAAGCTCCACCCTCTTACTGTAAGCCGAGTCCAGCTCTGGATGAAAAAAATTAGCTAAAGTGAAGCTGAACTCAGGCTGGTGAAATGTAAACAAAATCAGCGAAATCTTGTGGAATTTTTACTAAATGTTTAAATGTTAGATGGCAGGGTTTCTTTTTTAAACTTTAAAGAAGAGTTGTTTGCATGCAAGTTAGGAAGAAGGGGACATTACCCCAGGTTGGAGAGTTGTGACATTACTTCGGGGAAAGTTTATTTTAATCAATGTATGTGGGTAGGAGTTGGGGGGGCCGGGCTTGTCTTGGACACAGGTAAGGCAAAAAAGGTTGGGAACCACTGATTTAGATCTCTCAATAACTCCATTTACTGGTGATACAATTTGGAACAAATATGTGATAAAAATTGGCAAACCCAAGTTCCATGGAAATGCAATGATCTAAATAGTCACAATAAACTCACTCATCTCTATAACATAACCCTTATCCTAAACTATGACCCAAACTGCACAACCAGTGCCAAAATTAATAACAGTAGTGTCAACTCGTATCATTGCCCCAACTGATACCTAGAGCTGATCTGTATGAAGAGATTATTATTTGATTCTAAGCACAATTTCCTCACCTCTTGCATGGACGACTATAAGGTTCTCAGAAATGAAATAGCAGCCATTTTTACTACTGGCATAAAAAAATGGCAGTCCTTAGCTAACCGAATACTAAAATGTCCCATTTTTAGATGTTTCTTAATTCACTGCCAATACTTAGCAGTAAAACTGAGAACACAGGTAATAAAATCAGAGCTATGTAATTTTTAAATGAAAAATGGGATTGTAAAAAACCTTACAGTGTTCCCTGGTTTAATTTGCATGTTAATATATCAATAAAGTTTTATGTCATTGAACGGATCTTGCAATAACTGATGAATTTGATGGGATCAAGTGAATAAAACCTGCTGGATAAATTTACATGGATAGATGTAGAAAGCAAGTTAGCCATTCAGCTTGAAAAATAGAAGAAATTGTCAGTTTAAAAAGTCATTCAACTCATTTAATATAGAATTCTAAGGTTTGGACATTAGGTTTATAAAGGCCCCCATACACGGGTCCGTTTCCCATCGGATTCCGGGACGATTGTCCCCGGGTGCGTGCACGCGAAACGATCGTCCCGGAATCGCGTGAAGCCCACCTTGTCCGTCCGATCACGTCCGATCGTTCGGGGGCCCAGAATCGGATAGGACAGAGAACCAACATGTTGGTTTTCTGATCCGATTCTGCACACATCAAGGGGAGTTGCCATTTGTGGAGTAAGCGATCGGACACGGAATCGTCCAGGAATCCGTGGGACAAGGTGGGATGTAGCGATCGGACACACTTAATTGGCCGATCGGACCTCCGATTCCCACTGAGATCACTGGAATCGATCGGATAGGTGATCGATCGGCCATGGAATCCGACTGTGTATGGCTAGCTTAACTGTGTTTTTGTCATATATACTAATTATAATGAATTTATTATATCAAATTGGCAGAAATGTACAGTATTTTTTTGCCTTTAAATAATTTAAGGTTCACCTTGACTAGTCAATCGGTAATAGTTGCATTTGAATGTAAAGTATATACATAGTATAGCATGTGACAATGGCTTTGTGTGCATCTTAAGTAGCACAATGCAAAGCAGGTCAGGCAGTGTACATCTTAATTAGAGTCAATGGTAGTTTGCTGTCATGGCCTTGCCCTGTATTTTATAGCAAACTCAGAAAAGTAACTTCCATGAACCCTTAAAGCATACCTAAACTTACATAGGCAACCTATGTTTACCTGTATCCTATGAGAAACTTTTAACAATCGGACTGAGCCCTAGCCATTGGTTCCTCTACTCTTACCATACTCATTAAAATAAGGCATCTAGCCCTAGCCATTGGGTCCCCTACTGTTACCATACTCATTTAAATATGGCATCTAGCTCTAGCCATTGGGTCCACTACTGTTACCATACTTATTAAATATGGCATCTAGCCCTAGCCATTGGGTCCTCTACTGTTACCATACTCATTAAAATATGGCATCTAGCCCTAGCCATTGGGTCCTCTACTGTTACCATACTCATAAAAAATATGGCATCTAGCCCTAGCCATTGGGTCCTCTACTGTTACCATACTCGTTAAAATAAGGCATCTAGACATAGCCATTGGGTCCTCTACTGTTACCATACTCATTAAAATATGGTATCTAGCCCTAGCCATTGGGTCCCCTACTGTTACCATACTCATTAAAATATGGCATCTAGCCCTAGCCATAGATGAGGTAATCACGCACAGTCGATTGTGACGATAATCGCCCATGCACACTTTGTGTACCAATATTTACTTTAAATGGGGATGCTGGTCGATTAAAAAATTATGTTAATGTCAGTCGATCTGCAGCAAAAAACACCCGCAAATTGAACTGCCTATGGCCACCTTTAGAGATGATCTCAGAGAAGTAGCTGATGTCTGGACCTATTGTGTCACACAGGATGTCACCTTTAATACATATACAGGCTAAAGGCCCCCATACACCTTACAATCTTTCCATACAATTTCTGTAAAATCAAATTTAGTTCTACCAAAACCATGTAATATAAGGACCTTTCTCAACCTTCTAATCACTGTGTATTCTATCAGGGAGGACCCGGCACTACATAGCAGTGATATATACCTTCCAATCACTATGTATTCTATCAGGGAGGACCCGGCATTACATAGCAGTGATATATACCATCCAATCACTATGTATTCTATCAGGGAGGTCACTATACTACACAGTTAGGGTAGATCTATTGAAGATTGTATGGATCGATCTTAAGGTGTATGGGGGGCTTTAGGCAGACGTTTACAGGCTTTGTGATAAAATTGGAGGGGTGGATACAAGACCAGGCACCCAGTCCAAGCAAAGTGGTCAACCAGTTGCTGGTCTTTTTTACAGGAAGCTCATGCAAAGAAGCAACGTTTATTTTAAGACTACTGTAGATCTGGAAGAAATACCCAAAACATGTTTTTAGAAATACCCAAATAATATTGACTTATCCTGAAGATTATTTTTAAATGAGTTTTCTTACAACATATAATTCATACAATAAATGTCATAATAAATCACATTCATTGATATGCAATGCTATTAATGAAGACCCTGAGAGAACCATCTTTTGATGAGTAATGGTTCTTAAAAAAAGAGATTGGATCAATCCAGTTTACATAGTAAGGCTGGCCAACATCCCAATTGAAATACAA
>CM070032.1:209995250-210008733 GCA_036250615.1 Ptychadena robeensis
CAAGAAAGGTCCAGGTGAATGATATAGGGGAAGAGTAATGGTTCTTAAGGTTAGAAGGATTTGTGGGGAGAATTGGGGCAGTATCATTACACTGGAAGGTCTAGGGAAACATCCCAGGTTCTTCTGTCTGGAGCCATGTTGAAAGTCTAAGCAATGTGGACTATTTATCAATGATAGGCAAAAGTAGAATAAAATGTACTGTATAGAGTGTCGGATCTTTTGACTAGTTGACTTTGTGAGCTGATTGCAAAGCCTCTGAAAATTATATCATCACCGAAGTTGCTGAAGATGTAGAAAAGGGTTGTGGGAACATTTAAAAAGAATGTTTTGTTCTAGCACATGCAGTTTTTGCATACATTAACTTCAAAAACAAAGTCAAAATTCCGATTTTCGAAATATTGACTAGACTTTGAACTTAATTTGTGTAATAACTATTTTAGAGCAATACTTTTTTTTTAGTATACCCCCAACTCTTCTCTACATCTCCAGAAAGTTTGGTGATGATACCATGCTCAGGGGCTTTGAAATTAATTTGTGAAAAAAAAATTGACCATCTCTACCACTGTACCTACTTGACATATGAATCAGCTACACTATGCTGCACTAGTGCACTCATGGGTTGAATGTCACCTTTTTAAATAGCTTGTTTTATATGCAAATGTGACGGATAATATACAAACATAATTATAAATAATGAATTAAGACCTATAAAATAAAAAATAAGATTCATGTTTTTTGGAGCATCCTGGCACTTTTCTTTTTTGCCCAATCTATACTACAAGCTTTGCTTTAAAATTTTTAGTGGGCCTTAAATGCAATGTCCTGTGACTATAGGAATTACCTAGATTATCAATGTACTCATTATACACATAGGTAGCATGTTTTATCACACGTGCTACCTATGTGTATAATGAGTACATTGATAATGAGCTCTGACACATGAACAAACATTCATTCCTACTGGTTGTAACTGGGTTTGGCCCCAACACTCGCCTTCAATCTCCAGTAAACATTATTATACTAATTTAACTTCAAACCACCTCATGTTTGAACTCTCTGCCCAACTGTGAAAATAAATATACAGTGTTTTTCACTTTATAAAATGCACTCCCCACCAAAATTGTGAATGGCAAATGCGCGGCAATGCAGTCTATCTCCCAGTGCCCTCTGACTCCCAGGCAAGCGATGAGCTTGACCCAGTAGATGTATTCATGGGTTTTTTCCCTTGATTTGCTGTATGTTTGGTCACCTCCAAATTAAACATGGAGTGATAATATCAAAGGTAGAAGGCCACTTCCCCTGTATGAGGACAGTTCAGTGAGCACTGTAAGTTCTGCTGTTCTTATTTCACTACCCCCAGAATCCACAATAATTGCATATATCTACTCAATGCAAACACTGAGATATTGGTGCCATTGGCTGCCTTTCTCCTGGAGAGTTGTTAGTTGGTCCCAGACCTGGAAACACATATATTGTGTACAAAAAAAACCTGACTGCTTTATCGCGTGAGAAATTAGATTTATTTGGGAAATTGTACCCCCTGTGGTTCACTGTAAGGAGTTTGGAAATAATGTATTCAGTTATAACATCTCCACTGAATTAAGATAATTAAACTATAAACCTCAAATTTTTTTTTGAGTGTTTGGCATAATGCGTCACTGAATGTGAGTAACAAAAAATATTGTTTTACTAAATCTGATACAAAGTTCTTTGTCCAGGGAGGGAGAGTCAGTAAGGGTAACCATACAGAGGTCTATATTTCCGTTCAAGCAAGCACAAAATCCATTGAGAAGTGATCAGATTTGTCGGTAACTTGTATTCCATATTTCACATATACATTTTTTTTCATACGCCCTCTTGTGGCAGAAACCAGTAATGACGCTTTAAAAAAAGTGTCATGGTGGTACATTTGATCGATGTACGATGATTTTTTTTATTGCTTAATATGATCGTGTCAACTCGTCTGTGGCTACCATTACAGTATTTCCTGTTTTAGGCTGACAACAAGCCATCACCTCATAATTAGTGTTGTCAGTTTGCTGTGGACTTCTTCATTTGTCCTGCCAGGTCTATCAGATTGGCAAACCAACAGAAAACTGAAGGAGAATGCAAAGCCTGCGGGCAAGGCAGTAATAGAAAAAAAATTCCTTTTAGTCTGTAATATATATATTTTATTATGGATCAGCATACATATACAGTATGCTGCCATCTGACAATTAGCAACAAATGGTGGATTGGAGTTTGAGGTTTCTGTGAAGCCCCCCTACACCTTACAATCTTGCCATACAAATTCTGTACAATCAACTTTTAATCTACCAAAACCATGTAATATGAGAACCTTTACAAACCTTCCAATCACTATGTATTCTATCAGGGAGGACCCGGCACTACATAGTTGTTGGTAGATCTAATAGAAATTGTATGGAGTGATCTAAAGGCTTAACTTAGAGTATATAAAGAAATCTGAAATGACTTTAAAATATTTAAAAAAGTTGTACTATTCACAAATATTCTTTATTAGACATTCATTGCACTTCGGTGCAAGACAATTGCACAAGACAATCCAATCCACTCTTATGCATTGTAATGTAATATAACTACTTATGCATTTAGAAATACAGGATACATGAGTACCTGGATCACTATATTTCCCTTCTGTAATCCAGAGCACACTTACACTACTGAATGGGAAGACTAGGGAAACATTCCAGAATTTTCTGTTTGGGAACCATTTTGAAGTCTAACCAATGTGGACTATTTATTGGCCAACACAACAATGGGCAAAAGTAAAAAAAATTAACTGTACCTACCTCACCTATGAATCAACTAAACTTTGCTCCACCAATGCACTCATGGGTTGAATGGAGCTTAGCTTCATATAACTAGCCTAAGGATTTAAGAGGTTATCAACCTCTCAATCATAGACAGGAGAACAATGCAGAGTATTTATGTAATTCAGGATGCACCCTCTGTTGTGTTAAAAAAATACCAAACCAAAGTTGTAAGGGAAAAGGTAAGTATAGAGATTCCTTTGAAGGTCAGGAAGAATTCTGGAGTTGGGCTTTAAAGCGGATGTAAACCGTGAAAAGAAAAAATATATTACTCACCTATTTCCAATCTTTGTCCAGGGACAGCGACCCCTACAAATAAAAAAGAAATACTAACCTTTCCTGCCTGCTTGCTCCCATGTCGCCATGTCTGGGGTGTCTGGTCGTCCAGGTAGCAAAATGCAGGATCTAAATGCAGGATTTAGATGTGTCTGGCTGCCGGACACAAAGCAGCTTAGGAAACTAGATGTCCAAAGTCTCTTTGCTCTAAGTCTCCTTGTGTCCGGAGCCCACAGTGCAACATCAACGGGGGCAAGGGTAGGGGTTTGGCGCTTTTACTGGATTTACTTTTAAATAGGTAAGTTTTAGTTTTTTGTTTTTTTTTACCGATCTGCCCAGAAGTGCTGATTATTGAAGGCAGATGTAGTGGTTGTATGTCTGCTTTAACTATGATGCCTCCCTTAACAATCCATTTATTTTATCTCTAAACAGGTAGGCCATAACTTTATACATTTAATCTAAAGAAAGTTATCCAATTGCAGCTTGGTGACTGTGGTAGATAAAAAGGGGCAATAATAATTCCTATAAAAAGGTATATACCACTAATAGCTCAGTAACTTGTTGTACTTTCCTGTTATAACAAATGGCCGAATGGCATATACAATACTACAGGGCCAGTAAATGACATTCATATTTCGCACCATGCATGCTGTCAACATACAGCTTTATCTAATGTGATTTTATCCTGAAGATAAAATATTCTCCAAAACAACAAATACTGAGCCATAGCCAACAGCCTGAAACTTGGTTTTGAAAACTAATTATTTTTTTTCCTGTCTTTTCCCTCCCCAGCAATCGGAAGGACTCTCATTCCTCGATACTTTAGCACAGTGTTTGAAGGGGGTGTCACTGATCTCTATTACATTCTCAAGCACTCCAAAGAATCCTACCACAGCTCATCCATCACCGTGGACTGTGATCAATGTACCATGGTCACTCAGCATGGGAAACCCATGTTCACCAAGGTAATAACAAAGCTGATGTTTTTTTTCCTGTGTTTAAGAGTGATTGATTTTTCTTGTTCCTCAATAATAGAGCACCATGGCTCTCATCCATTGCACAGGTTTCATTTTTCGAATGAGCATGTTATTTACAGTATAAATAGGATTTTGATTCTTTATATAGTCAAACATATGTGTAATCATTTATGTATGCGAATAAACACTATTTGCCTTGATAAGTAATTACACTGACCATATAAAGGACAGCATGTGGAATTCCTCTTATAAACTCAGACTTTATATGAATCCATGCTAGCCTGTGGGTGCCTGCATTAGTATACCATATTTTTGGACTATAAGACTTTTTTCCTATTAAAATCAGGGGGAAAATGTCTGTGTGTCTCATGGTCTGAAAACGTTATGAACAAAAAAAAATTTTTTTTAGTTACAAACATCCTGGGAGCAATAGCTCTGCATCCCAAGAGACTAGGATTTATAACATCCCCTCCAGCCAAGCCAACAAGCCACTGTATTAGTACTAACAGTACCAATTCTTCGAACACACTGACCAACCAGTTAAGGGAATTTAGGCTATTTGTATAGCTTTGTGTATTTACTGTATTTTTCAGACTACAGGAAGCACTTTTTCCTCACAGAAATCGGGAGGGGGGGGGGAGTGGCCTGCATCTTATGGTCTGAATGCTTTGGCTCCTGGCAGCTCTCCCAGCAAGATTAGGGGAGCTGGAGGAGCCCACGGCCGAATCTCAAATCTGAACTAAATTGCTTATACCAGCAGAGCACTGCTGATATAAGCAATGAAGAGAGAGATATGTGAACTCCTATCTATCCCTTTCTCCATGTCTGTGGAAGCTGCAATCACTCTGCAGCTTCCACGGACACAGCCATAGAGGGAGAGGGCTGTTTCCCCATGGCCCCCTACTCCCAATCAGTGAGGAAAATAACATGTTTGCTGTGATAGTGCTGCTGCTAGTAAAATATAGTGGCGGAAATGCTATTGTATTGATCCAATTGATTTAAACACTTCAAATATTTTTGGGGGGGTTTCCTGCTATAAAAACTGGGTGCGTTTTATGGTCAAGTGCGTCTTATAGTCTGAAAAATATGTTACATTCTGTACTGCAATAAAAAAATTATGTGACCAATATTTCTGTATTGAAATAAAAAATTGTGTGACACATACTCATCTCTCCTACCATATGTAAATAGCTGCTCATGGGTAACTTGTTGTCAGATTGTAAAATGTGTCACTCCTTAAGTTTGCCAGTGGGTTCGGAGAATAGGCACTGCTAATGTATAGACACATGATAAAGATTCAGTCCTGCACATTCTGCTGTAACTAAGGTCTCCTGGCACTGAACTTTTGGCTTGGCTGGAAGATTATAGAGTGAATACTGCATGGTCCATCACTGCCTATTTGCTGGAACATGCAGTGTAATCACATTATACGTGAATGGCTGTGTCTCTGATTTGTTTTTTTGTTTTCTCATTTTCTCTGCAAAACTATGGGATGCATCTTGTGGTCTGGTGGTAAAAATATGGTATTTTCTAGTGGCAAAGTTCCCTTTGTTTAGAGTTGTGATGGACAAACCTGTTGGGGTTTAGATCACTACAGGTTTAACCCTTAAGGTGGGCATACACGGTTATGTCCTTTTCCTTTCCTTAGCCCTGTGCTCATGCTTCATAGTACCATCTCATACAAATAGAATCAGACACTTCAACAATACCCGTCTGATACTTGAACAATCTTCTGAAATTGACAAACATATCTGATCACTGCTCAATTGATTTTATAATTGATTTTTTAAATCACATTTGGTGGATCTAAAAAAAAAAGCAGTCCAAAATTAAACCATCAACTTGATACAATTGTTTTGATCAATCAAATTGAAAAATCGAACTGTGTATGGCCAACTTTAGAGTTGGGTTTCCATGGGTGTACCCCAAGGAGCAGTTTGCTTGGTAGTTAATAGACATCATACCAGTTATGAGAGACGACCCAGATGGTACAAACAGAATTCTTATTAGTTGGTAGTTTTTAGGGGCAGTACCATCATCTGACTACTTACTATTTAGTAAGCACTCTTCAAGAGTTACGTATCTCCTGGATTTCTCATTTACCTAACCAGTCCTCTACTCAGCTAGTTGTTCCATATATTCCATATGTTCTGTTTATAGGTGTAAAATATTTATTTTCCTTCACTTTGGTTACTTCAGCATAACATCATTTATATTTGGACATTGCACAGTACTGTGTATTTTGTGGTACACACTGTATAATTCTCTTGGGTTTGTTCTTTCTATGTAAACATGATAAACAATTTACTCCTTTATATTATTAAGACACACCCAATATTTGCTGTGTGCCACTTTCTTATTAAATTATATATTATGACTTCAGGTTCCATGTCTCAGTTCCTATTCTTCATTTATTAATAGCCTGGGGTCTGTCAGGAACATGGCAACACACTATACTGAGGGTGCTGCCTGTAACTTACAACCGGACCCGCTGCAGCCTGTAGCAGTAAGCAAGCTCTGACTCGGTCTTGGATTCTTTATCAAGATAAATCTTGAAATATTTGAGAAATGCTAATCTGTTAAAATGTCCTTATTTAATTAGGCGTAACTACTTCATATATTTCAACTTTTAAATACTGAAGTCAGGATGTACACATAGCATACAGAACAAAAGACATGTAACTGCATAGTGTCCATGTATACAGAATAAAGCCCCCATACACCTTTAGATCAGTCCATACAATTCCCTTTAGATCTACCAACACCTAGTGCCGGGTCCTCCTTGATAGAATACATAGTGAATGGAAGGGCTAGTAGGGTCCTCATATTCCATGGTTTTGGTAGAACAAAAGTTGTACAGAAATTGTACGGTAAGATTGTAGGCTGCACATATGCCATGAGACATACCCCATTGTGAATAAGGCACCTGCTTTGTGTTGGAAAGGAAGGGGAAAAGGATGACGCTGGTAAAAACTTTACAAGGAGCGGATCGCAGATGTAGCGGATTGTAGTAAAAAGGCGTGTTGAGGGGGAAATGATTTCAAAGCTGTCCCGACTTTGTGTGGGCTAAGTGGTCAAAGGTCGCACTCACGCAGCCTATGGAAGACCGTGGTTTAGGTAGCTAGATCCTTCCTGTCCCGTAATGAAGAATAAATGTGAAAAATTGGAATCCCACTTAAAATAAAGGCTTGAGTTGAGGCGCCCTTAAAAAATGAAAATACAGAAATTCATCAAGGGATGAACGTTTGTTTGCTTGTATAAAAGTGTTTCGGGATTCTTTTGTCACTTCATCAGGATGTATAAAAAATATATTAATAACAGGTTAGTTGTAGCTAGGGCCATATTGGTTGTGCTTTCTGTTGTAAATGAGTTGTCATGTAAAAACTATATATATATCTGTTTGAGTCATGATTGGGGTTCTACTGTAGATAGATGTGCTGTAACTTGTTAGTCAGTGGGATCTAGCTTGTATAAGTCACTGTTTTTAGTTACTTGTGTGTAAAATGTAGCTTGAGCTTAGCTACTGAGCTCTGTCAACAATCTTAGAAGAGAAAATAGAACCTGTAAACTTGTAAAAATTAGTCAAGAATATCACCTCTTGGTTGGGCTTAAGGATACCAAATATTTATATTTATTTTATATTTATTAGACTAACAAATTAGAAATATAAAGATGTATAAAAACCACTATCCAGTGCTTGTAAAACAACGTTTAAAAACACAATAGCAAACTACAAAGCTTACATCATAATGGGGAATTTGTTACTTTATCCACTAAACTGGAGGACATAGCTCAGTCACACAGGTACAAGGAAGCCACACAACTTTTGTTGTAATTTTTGTGGCAGTAAGTGGGTGGCTTTCATTCAACCTCTACGCTCTATGGGCACCCACAAGATGACATGTTGTGTCTGTCCCATGGTTGTGGTTCCTGGTCAGTTCTTTTATAAATAGCATTTTATTTATTTTTTGATGTAGTGCTATCAGTAAACACACATATTCGATTATATAAGGGTTCAGCATCCTGATGATCAGTTGTGGTCTTTATTACAACTCACCAAATACACACTTTTTAAAGCTAAGCTTCACAATGGTAAATGAGTTTGTTTAAATTTGATCTATTATTCTACAAATTATATTATTATAATAATAATAAAATATTATATATGGGTGAATTCAACATAATCCAATTATGGGGGTGAAGGAGAAACCAAGGGGAAGTGGGAGGAAATAAGGAATAGCTGGTCCATAAGGAACAGAATGAGAAATAGAAATGGAAATAGTAAAGCTGGTAGAGAGAAGTAGTTGAGCGAATGTAACATGGTAATTTAGACAATATACTGGATTCCATAGAAAGAAAATTGAAAATAGACTTTCCTGTCTGAATCATCCTCCCTGCTCATCAGGGGGGCTACATGTATATATAACAAGCATGAGTTAGCTGGGTTTCCTTGCAAGTGTAAGCATTTATTTCCATACTACAGAAGGTATTTTGCATTCATGGTGGAAGATGTATGTCTGGCTACCTTGTAACCTGATAATTCAGGTATGTCGTTTTGCAAAAAGTTGTTGTCATAAATTTTACTTTTTGCGGATAGAGCTAACTTGGTGTTTCATAACATACCAGGAAAATATACTTTATATACTCTGTACACTGTACTCCACACAGTAATTTATCCTTTCTTGGTTAGTAGGCTGTTGCTAGTTAAACATCACATGGTATAGTAGGTAACTTACCCCACTTATCCCGTGTTGTCCTTGTTGACCACAGAGAGATTCTGCAGCAGGCATCATGGTTGAGGCATGTCTCCCTACTCTGGTGGAGGGATCTATTCAGTCCAAACAGCTTCCCTAACATCCCTGGGGATGTGCACTGCAGAGTACAGTTCAGGGGACCTGTTGCCTTGCACCAGGTTGGCACATGTTCAGTTTGATTCACCAGTCAGTTGTTCACCAATCCTATTCGCCAGGTGAAGCAATGTGATTGGGCAATTTGCCCATTTAATGACTATCTGTCATGCACACCATACATATAGCAGTGTACTTGGGTGTGCTCCTGTGTTTGATTTATCTGTCCTTCTGCAAGTATATTTGTTGCTAACAGCGGCCTGATTCCAGACATTGCTTGAACTCTGCCTGCCCTGACCTCAGATTGTTCCTGATTGCACTGATTTTTGTGTATGACGCTTGGCTTGTTTTCTGGATTACCCAATAAAACCTCTTAAGATATTTGGTGTTTGTAGTGATTGTGTGCCCATGTGAATTACAGATAGTTTTTCTCTTTTTTTGGCACATCAAGGCTTTATATTTCTGTATAATAGACAAATTTGCCATAAAATGTTGCTCTTATTGATCCAATTTTTTAAGTTCCAGTAAGAATGTGTTTTTCCAGGGTTTAAAGCACTGGCTGTGAGGATTTGTGAAAATTAGGTATGTCATGTAGACTTTTCACCTATGTATAGTGAAGGGCTTAGTGAGTACTGATTTGAGTCCTGATGCCCAAAGGCTTTGTAGAGCTTTGGGTTGGATAAAGCCATTAGTCAGACATCCAAAGGTTTTTTATGAGAATGTTGACTGATGCCTTGTGGATGAATCAGTGGGGTGATAATGACACTGGGTGCATTCTCATGACAACAACAGGCAGACTCTAGGGACTTATTTTTAAGTGGAAATTTAATAAGATAACAATGTCCCTGTCAAATGTCGCCTATTACACATCACCAACATCATTAGTGATTCCGGCGATGATGGAATTGGCACACCTATGGTGCTCTTGGTCCGACCCCTTTATCAAATTTAAGAAGTCAAAGTTGCCCATCAAAAGATTTGCCCAACCCTAATCTACATCATAATACAGGGAGTGAGAACACCCTTAAATAAAGCAAAACATTTGTAAAAATGCTGTAAAGGTGTAGGGGGGGGGGGGCATTACAATATGCCAACTGACTGTGCTACAACTTTTACTTTTGGTTGTCATCGATTTCCAGTTTTCTACCATGTAAATAGGTAGATTCCCAGATCACCAGATTACTTCTAAAAGCAGTAAAGTGAACAAAACAATAACCCAATTTCCACATGTAATACTTTTTCTTTGTACTATTTTTTACTTAAATATATGAAATTAAATTAATTGTTGCTTACATTGTACTGATTGGTCAGCATTTTACAATGTCAATAAGATTTATTTACTAACTAAATATAAATGCCAGTTTATAAGATGACCATGCCAGTGTTTCACATTACACAAATGGGTGACTATTATGAAAGGGGACCACCAAGTTTACTTTGTATGAACCATGTTGTTAGAACTTACGAAGGGAAAGGTATTCTTATGGTAATTGCCAGGCTTGGCAATGCCTAATAGTTTTTGATTGTATATACATAACTCTGATCGCAAAAGAGGCGACGGTTATATGACCGGCAAGAGTTAACCTACTATTGGTTCCGTAAAGAAATGTTCCTATTTTTTTTTTTCCGTGGTCTAGTCTGGAGGGAGCACGTGATCCTCTGAATGACTGCCAGCCTCTTTCTTGTTGATCCTCCTGAGACCATCTGTGCTGGGGGCATTGATTAGAGTGTGTCTGCTGGGATTACATCTTTTCTGTTGCCATGCCAACTAATCAGCTGATTTTCGGTTGCCATGGCAACAAAATGTCAGAGCTCAGAGTACGGTAACATGAATTCAGCAGAACACAAAATATTTTCTTAATTGGAGACTCTTTTCTTTTTCCTCTTCTTTGGAGGAGTGGTGGAGGGGGCTGTATTTTCTTTTTTTATTTGTTTCTTATATATCTACTGATCAGGAGGTCTACTTTAAATGAAAAAATAAATCCACCTTAAACACGGGTATTAAATCTCGGAACAATATAATTTCTCTTTAAGGTAAAATAATAACGCTTAACTTGCAAACTCCAGCATTCTGTTCCTCTCTGCCTCGGATTTAGGGTATGCCTTTCCTTTCTCTATTCCTTAAAGCTTTTTTTTTTTTGCTTTGTTTTTTTTTTTTTTTACCCTTTTTCGTGGGCATAAAAATAACGACGTCCCTTAGGTGCTGCATTTTTACAGCTATACAGGAGTTTTGCTTCTATAGGTCTCAGAGGTTCTTATTATACAAATAGATTTTAGTCAGAGTGGGACGTTGGCCCCTGACCTCCGCACAGTGAGCTCCCAAGACGCTGTCAAACGTTGAATTTGTGTGGTAAACCTTGAAAATTAATCAGCTTCGCGCATAGGTGAACGCGGCTTCCCCCTTGTTCAGTCAGACCGGCAAAAAGCTGACGCGGGCTCTTCCTGCATGGAGAAGATACAATGGGTTTCGGGCTTTAAATGGTAACAGACAAGTTTGTAACATCCCCAAATATGTATCTTAAACACTTGTATTGGAATAAAAATACAGATAGTCAACAATGAATCTCATTTATGAAAGTGTTGGAGGGAAAAAATTCCTTCAGCCTGTGATGCCCCAAAGAAACCAATTATATTCTCTTGCTGCAGTGTGGGAGAATTTGATTGGTTTCTCTGGGGCAACATGGGCCATCTACTCTTCAGACAATTTCATAAATAAGGTCCAATGCATTTAAGTTGATGAGGATTTTGTTATTGGCCATTATTAGACTTCTTAGGGCCCCCATACACCTTTAGATTTCTTTGTCAGATTTCCTTTAGATCTCCTTTTGTTTTACCAAAACCATCTAATATGAGGGACTTTCTAAACCATCAAGTCTACTTGTGTTCAATCGCAGAGGACCCGGCACTACATAGTTGTTGGTAGATCTAAAGGATATCTGACAGAGAGATCTAAAGGTGTATGGCCAGCTTTAGGCTGAAGAAGGTAAACCAGTGGCAATTTCCAGTATTCTTATAAGACAGCCTTTCTCAAAAAGGGTTCTGGAGGACTCTCAGATGGCTAGACATTCCTAAACAAGGGTGGATTGGTTTTATTACCAAAAGTTCCTGTATATCTCTTGTAAAGTCATCCAGGTGGCATATTAGTGGACCACTCCACTGGCCCATATCCACTGATACCAATATTTTTTTATATCTATCAGCAAGAAAAGCATTGTTCTCTGTTGTAACATGGTTATCATTCCATTGACCACCAGTGTAAAGGAGACCTGCAATGACCATGAATTTTAAAAGTGTTTACTAACCTGTTAAGGAGCACTTGTTCACTGGTTACCAGTAAAGGCAGCACCTCTTTACTGACCAATAAAGTAGAAGTACACTAAGTGGCTACCAATATAAAGGAATACTTATCTACTGAATAAAACAAGGTAGTGAAGGGAGATTTCTCTTCTAGTAGTCACCAACTTATACACTGGCAGTAATGGAATAAATGCTGTTCTCCACTGACCAACTATAAACAGGTCTTCTGAGCACCACTTATCACCACTCATCATATTCTATTCTGTCTTTCGGTGTAAATAGAGCACCTCTTCACCACTTTTTTTAAACTAAATGTAAAGAACACTTTTTCTTTATAAAAGGAGTGCCACTTCCGTATTAACCATGAAAACTTACATCTTCTATAACAGCCACCATTTTAAACAGAGAACTTCATTGACCACCAATGTAAAGTGAGGTAATCTCCACAACTATCGATGTACTGGAAGCACTTGGCAACCATTCTAAAAGTGTCATCTCCAAGGTAAAATAGGTTATTCTCACTGCCCACCAAAGTTAAATGGCACATCTTCACTGGCGACCAATATAAAATGGCACATCTTCACTGGTGACCAATATAAAATGGCACATCTTCACTGGTGACCAGTATAAAATAGCACATCTTCACTGGTGACCAATATAAAATAGCACATTTTCACTGGTGACCAATATAAAATGGCACATCTTCACTGGTGACCAAACAATATGGCACATCTTCACTGGTGACCAAAATAAATTGGCATATCTTCACTGGTGACCAAAATAAAATGTCACATCTTCACTGGTGACCAATATAAAATGGCACATCTTCACTTTTGACCAATATAGAATGGCACATTTTCACTGGTGACCAATATAAAATGGTACATCTTTACTGGTGACCAATATAAAATGGCACATCCTCACTTTTGACCAATATAGAATGGCACATCTTCACTGAGGACCAATATAAAATGGCACATCTTTACTGGTGACCAATATAAAATGGCACATCTTCACTGGTGACCAATATAAAATGGTACATCTTCACTGGTGACCAATATAAAATGGCACATTTTCACTGGTGACCAATTGTCAGGATCCAGCCCCATCCCCTCCTGCTGGGTCGGCTCCGCCGACACCGATGCCGACACCGATGCCCTCCTTACCTGCGCCTCTTGCCCATCCAGGCGTGGGGTCCACTGGCAGGGCTCTTGGGGACATTCAGGGGTCTGCTGGGCTCTCCCCTACTCCGTCC
>CM070032.1:210020958-210039766 GCA_036250615.1 Ptychadena robeensis
AAGTAATAATGACCAAGTATTCTTTGGAAAAATAGTTTATATAAATTTAGGTTCAACATAAAAAACAATAACCTGTAACATTATAACAGTTATATAATAATACATTAAGTATTAAATATTAAATCGGGAGATCCCCCGTCAGTGCCCTTAAATACCAGCACGGTGGGTACCCTTTACCTTAACATAAACATAAATCACATGACAGGAGCTTAAGCCCCACCTTGCATAAAATCCACCAGTAATCTATGACTGACCTCGTCACATGAACCCTTAAGGGCTTGTTTCCATTATACGTCGGGACCCCTACGCTAAGCGTATATGCTTAGCAGGGGTCCCGACGTATCCCACAGACTTTGCCTGCCTGCGGATGGTCTGTTTACACATCTGCCGGTGTAAAGGCTGAACGTACTCAACTACGTTCAGCCTTACACTGGCGGATCGGCTCAGCGCAATGAAGACAGACCCTCCGCCGAGCAGGTAAGTCTATCTGTTACGTTGGGACCTCCCGCTCAGCGTGTACGCTTAGCGGAGGGGTCCCAACGCAATGGAAACAAAGCCTTAGACTCGGCATTCCTCCTATGGCACTGCCGAGCTTCCGCCATGCTGTAACAGATAACACAAAATACGATGTAACATAGCACAAGACAAAACCCCAAACCATATTGCCACATGCTGGGCGATGCTCCTGGTACGAAAAGGACCTGCCTCCTTCCAGTTTCCTGTTAAGAAGGGGCCTGAAAGGCCCACGCGCCTACTTACCCTAGCCACCCCCGCTAACTACCACGGCCAGTCCCTGTGTCTAGATGCCCTCCCGCCCACTTCGTCCGGCTCTGGGCACAAATTATAGATACAAAGAGACAGACCGCAAACAATAAACTGGTGTTTATATTCATCCCAATGCTATCCAGAACTGGAATAACTGATATATATAAAACAAATAATAAACGCTAAAGGAGAAAAAAAATGATTTCCCTTAAAATTGCACGATGCATTGTATGACAATTACGTGTTTTATTTTCTTGAGATTACACCGATGGCAATTCAAAACTTTTTTTAGTGCCTCTACTTTACCTGCACAAAAGAATGGGAAAGGCTAAACTCACATGGTCAGTCTGAAACAACTTGTTTGGCACTCAACCCATCCAACCAAGAAGAACCACGGGCCAAGCACTACCTGTTGTGCCTTTTCCATGATTTCCCATGGAGCAGCTGGGGGTGATTGACAGCCAACAGCCTGGGCTATAGTTACAGATGCTGCACACAGCGGTGTGTTTGCGGATACAGTGTAGACCAGTCACCATCACAAGTCATGTGATCCCCCTACCTCCACCCTGATCCCAGTGATCTGGTTGAGTGGGCTCTTTTGACATTGAAAATAAGAGTTTCAAAGTAAACAGTTTCAGTTGTCTTTCCTCTCAATCTCTTGTATGTGTCATATGTGTACTATGCTGCCAATAATTTTGTAAAATTAAAAGCTTATAAACAGACAAAAACATTAAATCAAAGTATCATTCTGAAAAAGTATATATGACAAACCATTATAATTAGCTTTAATTGAATACTGTCATGATTGGATCAAAGTATTACTGATTTAATGTTTACAAACCAATCATTTATGTCATTATTTTCATTACTGGTATAAAATCTTCATTTATACTCACATTGCTGACATTGTCACATTGTGACATTTACTAATGTTGTACATGTCGCTGGTTAATTTACTACATGACATTTACTAATTTAGTAACTTACATGCCGTCTCTGGCACATTAATCATGCTGGATGCTTTGTGTTCTCGCAGTATTTACTATACACATGCAATATGCACGGCACATAGGCTCCAGCATACATGGAATAAATCATTTTGGTTTGCTCTGGAGTACATTACGGTTGGCTTTATTTAATAACCTATTTTCTTAAAGGTTTTTGAATAAATATGACCCCTGTCTTGGAGATGACATGCAAATCATATTAAAGAACAAAAGTGCATAAAATACATCCTGATAACCTGAAGGATGTATTTAGATGAATGAGGGTGCAGAAAGCACTGAATGGGCAGTCTACCACAGTGCAACTTGGGAAAACAGTCCTGCACATTTCCATGCATTCCAATGCAATACACAGGATGTTGCAGTGTTGTAGAATGAACTATTACTGGCTCTATATAGAGAGGTGCACATAACTTTTTTAGTGAGCTTCTCAGATGATTACCAGGAGATGGTGTTTGGTACTCACCCCATATGTAGGGTGGTCTTCCTCACTGTCTCATTCGCTGTCCTCTGCTTCAGCATCCTGCATGGCAGATTCTGCTGTAGATGAACCTCCCTGCTCCGGATTGATCCTCTGATTAGCTGCCTCCATCCACAGATCAACAGCTGGCTTTGGGTCATATGTAATTCTCACAGTACAACACCATTTCAACCCCCAGATCTCATACCTCAGTAGTGCAACTTTTCTCTTGTCAGATTTTAGCCTCACATATGTCTACTCTGATTTTCGTCCCCCAGATCTCCAACACCCTTATAAGTCCAATCTTTTTTGTGGATTAGTCATTTCCATTCCCAATGTCACACCCCTAACTGCAACCTTTCATAGTTATTAATGTTTTCCTGTTGTTATCCAATATGATATAATCCAGTTATCCAAATATATATATAAATATATAAATTGTTGACATTTAACAATAAAAACAGAAATTTTTTTGGCAATCTTAAAATGTGTGTTCAAGATTTAATCTTAGCTCTCTGTCAGACAGTGTATACCTTTGTATTCTTGAAGTGCAAAAAATATATACAGTATATATATATATATATATACATATACATACAATGATATTCCATACAGACCTTTATGAACAAGAAGGGGTATAGTTTACTCCTCTGACACATCGAGAGGTTTTAAACTTAACAGCAAAGGTCAGAATAACTAAGATATTTCAATAAAGATTAAACTGTTTGTTATCTAGCCCCATCTCCCCCCACACACACACACACACACACAATAGTGGGAGCATAGGCACTCATCTTCTTAGAACGAGATCTTCTTAGAGCAGGAAGCAGAGGAGAGGTGAGGGGCTTGCGCAGGCGCTGTTTGGGTTGCTGATTGGCTTTCATGTGCTCAGCCAGAGCGAGTTCCTCTCCTCCTCTTCCCTCTCGAAGAAGATCCTGGGCAAGGACAAGTGGAAGACCAAGGAACGCCCAAAGGGCCGCAGGTTGAACACCTGGGCTCTATAAGGACAGATAAAGCTGCAGCTGCAGCGGTTGTCCCAGGTTCTTGGTAACAAATCTTCAATATTTTTATATTTATCCAACAGAAAAGAAAAATAAGATCTTTTTTCCTGAACTCAAAGAAAGAAAATATCTGCCCAACAATGTACTGTCCTTTTAAATCCCATACATTCCCAGTGCTTAATTATTTCTGAGTCTTGTGTTCTGTCCGGCATCCTTTTATTTAAGGGAGATTGGGTAAGAAAGTCTCCTTTGAATGCATTCATTTGGTTTCATGGTGAATCAGTCCACGTTCTTTAATGAGGGTCTTTCCTTGTACAAAAAGAGACATTTCATCTGTCACACTGCTTTTAACACAGAGGCTGCTAAATGAAGGTTTTTTCTTCCGTGTCTTTAGGTTGCTGCAGGAAAATGCTGCCATGTCTCTAAATTTAAACTCTGTGTTTTAATGGATAAAGAGTGTTTCACTTAAAAGAGGAAAAAAATGAAAAGTTTGGGTATTTATGTGAGATCGATGCGCTATCTATTTCAGCAGAATACTAACTGCATTCACAGACTGCACATTCCTTTGACAACCATCTTCCATTATCATAGAACAACGTGATAATAGATCGCTGCTGTTCACAGTAATGTTGTAATTGGTATCTGTTGTATCAGAATGTACGATGACAATGTACCATTTGAAGCTACTTTACCCGTAAATGGTTCATATGATGTAGGGTGGGGAGGACAGGCTACCATGAGACAGACAATAAACAGGCCCCCCCCCCCCTCCAGACTAGGCTACAACATTGGCCACCGCCATCTAATTGTGGCATGGTTGGGCTCTTCTATAACAATTAAAGGTCTTTGTGATCGCTCCCATTATCCCATTCCATTTATATTTTCAAATTAGTAGCCCTTAGTGACTGGATGAATTCTAGGGTATACAAAATGTCACAAAAGTGAGTTTACCTCTGACATTGTGGTAAATAATTCATAATATCTTTCATGGGGCAACACTGAAGTGTTGACATAACATTTTAGTACAATGTAAAGTAGTTAGTATACAGCACGATATAACAGTGTTTTGTCCCCTTAAAAAAAACTCAACACACAGCCATTAATGTCTAGATGTGTGATGACAAGTAAAATTATTATCTTGTATTTACCGTTTCACACTATAAGATGTAACCTGTTTTAGAGCAGGAAAAACAGAAAAAAATGTTAATGTTCTTACCAGTTGTAAAAAAAAATCCCCTGCAGTACCCAATTTCAGCCACAAAATTATTGTCACTAGAGAGAACACTTCGGGCAGAAGGGTGGGGTGCGCCGTGGATTCTGCACTGTTCATTTCCCTTCTTTCCAGCTGTAAATGGAATGGTGATCGTTCTAACTAACAGGCAGATATACATAGAAAGCTGCTGGCTGACAGCTTCCATGTATGTCTCTCTGCTGTACTGCTCCTATCAGCAGGGCTCTGCTGGTACAAACAGTACAGTACAGATGAGGAATCTGGCTGTGGCCGCATCTCTCATCTGACAGCTCGGGAGAGCTGGCGGGAAGCCAAGGCCCCATTCGGACCATAAGATGCAGGCACTATGGTCTGAAAAATACCTGCGTCTTATGGTCTGAAAAATACAGTTTATAGCACTGACATAGAGAGCATATATAGTCACATCACTAACTGTCTCTCACAATCTAATGGAGCTCACAATCTAATGTCCCTACCATAGTCATGTATATGTATCTAACACAGTCATATTTCACATTTATCTAACATTGGAGAATACTTTTTTGGGGGGAGCCAATTAACTTATCAGCATGTCTTCGGAGTGTGAGAGGAAACCGGAGTACCCGGAGGAAACCCACGAAGACATGGGGAGAACATGCAAAATCCTTGCAGATGCAGTTTGAAGGCCAGGATTTGAACCTAGGACTCTAGCATTTCACAGCCAAACTGCTAACCACCTGAGCCACTGTGCTGTCTATGCTGTACACCACTAAGTGAACATTCAAATTCCAAATTATGCTCAAAGTGTCGTTATTTTGTGTGGCCGCCATTATTTTCCATTATTTTCTTTTTAAATGGAAACGTATTTTCATGTTTGAATCATAACAAGTGCCGTGAAAACCCATCCTTTGTTGAGGGCACTAAGATTCACCGGTTTGATTCATTCCTAGGTGCAGTGGTGCATATTTCTCATTTAGAAATTCCACTATCTGACTTTGCATTTCCCACCCTCGGCTTACATACTGTCAATGCGTTTTCCCAGTTTTATAGATTACCATTAGCATAAATTAGCATCCCAGTCTCTATAGAATTAGGTTCCTTGGCTTATATTCTGGATGGCTTATACTCAAGTATATAAAGTATATTTGGGCTTGGATATATCAGTGCAAACAACAATGGTGGTAGTCAAAATGAAGCATACCATAGCATTTAGCATTCAGAAATCATTTTATTTCTGTTTTCTTAAATTATACATTTGCATGTTTGAGATTTTTCACCTGAAGTCGCTCGTCTTGTGTGGTCTGGTTCTATTGAATCCCTCCTGGTAAACATAAATATTCATTTCTCTTTGCTCGCTGGTCTTAAATGCATTACAAAACAAAAAGAAATGGAGTATTGCTGGATGAATGCTCCAGCCATTACAGTAAAGCTTTAATGGTTCTCAGGCTTACAAGTTCTGTGTCTGAATTCAATTACAAATGCAGCAAGAAATGCTAAATACAAATGTATATATGCTGTATTTTTCACACTATAAGACACACCGGACCATAAGGCACACCCTAATTTTTTTGAGAGAAAATAAGGGGAAAAAAGGCAGAGACACGGCCATTGACATATAAAGTTAATGTTCCAGCAAAATAGGCAGGACTAGACCATGCAGTATTCACTCTATATTCCTCCAGCCAAAAGTCCAGTGCCAGGAGGGAGGTCTGAAACTTTACAATGTGTATATACATTAACAGCTTACCAATGAGCAGCTATTTACATATGGGAGTAGATATGAGTATGTGTCACAAAATGTATTTATTGCAATGCAGAATGGTCATGTATATACACAACTATCTAATTGTAAAATGTGTCTCTCCATAAGTTGGTCAGTGTGTTTAGAGAATGGGTACTACTAGTGCTAATGCAGAGCTCTTCAAAGCAGTGACTTTTTGGCTTGGCTGGAGGAAATGGAAGGGAATTTCAGCCTCCTGGGATTCATAGCTATTACTCCTAGGATGGTTGGGAACTAAAAAATAAAGATATTTTCGGACCATAAGACGCAGGGACGCTTCCCCATTAAAAAATATGGTTATATGTATATATGTGTGTATAGTACCATTGTCAGAAATGACGTGTATGCATTTACGTAATTTACTTTAATTCTATCATTTCCATTTTTAATCCATCTCCACAGGTGTGCACTGAAGGGCGTCTCATCCTGGAGTTCACGTTTGATGATCTCATGAGAATAAAGACATGGCACTTTACCATTAGACAATACAGAGAATTAGTACCTCGCAGCATCTTAGCCATGCATGTAAGTACACACGCTTTATTCACTGCAGGGTATTTTTCTCCAATTATTTGAACACATGAAATTTTTTCTGGTTTTCCTGCCCTAAAATTGTTTCTTATGGTCAAGTGTGTCTTACAGTCCGAAGAATAATTTTTTTTACTATATTTTTAATTCTAATGGCCATTTTTATTAAATTGTTTTGTTAGAAAATATTTGGTTTGGGGGCTTTTACTACATTTCTGTGGTAAACAAAGATCTGCTAGATCTGTCTTTACAGCAGAAACATTTCCTATTGCACTCATCATCCCTCTTTCCTACCACTCTGGTAAAAGAGAAGTATGAGTTCTGGTTGCTCAGTGGTGCATTCCAGTTCTTTCATGATGGGTCTGGGGGAAGGCAAACATACTACACACACTGTAGGAACTGTACAGTTTATTTGTAGTCCATGTGTGCCCCCATCCTTGCGTGTACAGTGTATTAGAGATGGTCAAATTTTTTTTCAGAAGTTCAACGATTTCTAGTTAATTGCAAAGCCCCTGAACATGGTATCATCACCAAACTTGCTGGAGACGTAGAGAAGGGTTGGGGGAACATTTGAAAGAAAAAGGTTAGTCTCTAACACAAATAGTTTTTGCACAAATTAAGTTCAAATTCAAGTCAAAATGTCGAAAATTCGGAAATTTGACTTTAATTTTGAACTTCATTTATTCAAAAACTATTTGTGTAAGAGACATACTTTTTTCTTTCAAATGTTCCCCCAACCTTTCTCTACATCTCCAGCACGTTTGGTGATGATACCATGTTCAGGGGCTTTGAAATCAGCTCTGAAAGTTAGCAAGTCGAAAATCTCTACAGTGTATGCGTGTGGTGTCCAACTCCGGCCCATGGACCAAAAATGTCCTGCAGTGTAATGATTTCTTTCAATAAATAATTGGTTGGCCCGTGACATCCCTGATATAATACCTTGTGAATTGTTGATAAAAAATATTATAGCGATTCTGCATTTTGCTAAAAATGAATACAGTAACTCAATTTGTTGTACTTCTACATGTGTACAGGCGCCGGACCCCCAGGTGCTGGAGCAGCTTTCCAAAAACATCACTAGAATGGGCCTAACCAACTTCACCCTCAACTACCTCAGGGTAAGTGGCCATGTTCCAAGAACACATAGCAGGGCCAGGAAACAAAATGAAACCATGGCCAACGGTAATGAACCACATTTCTGGGATGGGAAATACTGTATATTGAATTAAAGGAAAAGGTATAATTACCATTAACATTATTTAGACAGAAAATTCTTCCTATCTCTAACTGAATGAAGACAAGACTACGAATATTAAATTTAACAAATATATTTCTACAAGATTTTGTACTTCTGCAACTATTCAGTGCAGTGATTTGTAGCATTTAAAACAGACTGTAAGTTACTGCCAATTAAAATAAATTTGCGTTTAGAAAAATGTTTATATACAAATATTTCTTCATACAAAAAGGAATATGTCTTACTAACCCATCCCTTCCCACAATCCTATCTTTAACGAGCACCTCACCTACTTGGTGTCCCTCGCTGGCATATCCCCTATAATTGGGACGATATGTAAAAAAAAAAAAATCCTTACCTGTGAGAATGAATCTCTCATTACCCTTCTGAAAAAAAATATGTGGCTGTAATAGCAAAGACAGTAGGGAAATCTGAAACTTTCACTTCAGCATGTCTTATATAAGTCTATGGACCTTTCTCCCATTATAGAAAGTTTGAAGTTCAAGGGATACTGTTTATTTGCTAACTGAAGTCATAAGGGAGGCAAGCTTTGGGGATATCGCAGATCCCTTCTTCAGGCCTGAAGAAGGGATCTGTGATATCCCCAAAGCTTGCTTCTCTAATGACTTCAGCCAATATACGGTACCCCTTGAGCTTCAAACTCCATCGAAAACCATAATATCTGGTGCCTCCACTGCCCATACATGTACTGTAGCTATTAACCACTTGAAGACAACACATGAATTAACATGGTGATTTCCACAGACCAGAGCAGAACAGGTAACAGATCAGGATATGGGAGCATCTTTCAGCCATTGGACAAGCAAAAATCTATTTAGTTTTTCTTGTTGCTGAGTTTAAAGCCTTTTAAATGGACTTTTGGTGTCTGTTCACCCATTCATGAATAAACATGTTTGTCTGGCTGTTTGTCTGGCTTTGTATCAACAGAATACACATGCAGTGGGCTGAGCGTGTCACATGACTTTTAAAGTACCAAAACTCTGAGATCTGATGCGTACGTCTACAATCAATTTTTTCTGATTTAGATCTATACAACTATGACATGCTAAAAGTTAAAGGGTTAAGGCCCCTACACACGATTACATTTTTCTTTTGATTCCCAAATGATTCATTGTCATGCATGTTTAAGGCAATCGATCGATCCCACTCAAAGAAATGTCAAACGAACATGGAACCAATTTTGGTAAATCCCTGTTCAATCGCTATTATTTTGGAAGGGGACCAGCCAAAGTATTGACTGGGAATCAATTGTGCAAAGTGGTGTGCATCGATTCACAGAACGATGAAATAACAATCGTTCATCAATTCCTTGTGTCACCATGCTGTGATCGATCGTTCATCAATCGCACAGGAATCGCCCGGCTTTACAATGCTAATGAACATAAATTCATTCATTCACATTGTCAATTTTTTCAGCATATTGGATTTCTTTTACTACATACTACTTTACCTTTTATGATCTGGAAACGTGGGAATAAGTTTAGTGGTGATGAAAATGAATGTGTGTAAAAATATGGAATGTCAAAAACACAATTACTGTCTTTCATGGTAATGGAAAAACCTATAACATTCGTTGACGTAAGTGCCAAAATCATACATATGTTCTGGTAATGAGTTGAGATCGCAGAGCCAGATAAGAAGTTATAATGAACTATGTTGAAGCAAACACTGAGTGCCAAACTTTTTGGATACTAAAATTTGTTTTTTCTTATAGCCCCTGGGGAACTTCATACTTCATACTTCATACATACTGGAAAGAATGGTTGAGTACTATGTCTACTATGTACTATGGCTAAGCATTTCATGTGGTCTGCCAAGAACCATAATGCATGCAGAAAGCTGTAGTACTAAAGTTGTCCTGTCACATACATTAAATAAAGTCTTCTCTCTCTTTGTAACAAAATAAATAAAACATTATAGAAGGGAAAAATTAAATATATATAGTAATGGCAAAAACTCCAGGTACCAAAATGTTGGGAAATCTCCTTATGCTGCAGTGAAATGCTGTAACTGTTTATTATTGGAAGTTTCTTCAAATTACTGCCATTTACAGAATCCATGGAGTTTTTAGGAGGAACATATCCACCTTTCATCAGTTTACCAATAGATGGAATAGATTGTGTGTTCAGACAAGACTTCCAAAAACTCTTGGTGCTGGAGGTGGGGGCTCCAATGTCAGATCTGTACCATGTGTTGGTTGTAATCTTCATACATAAGGCAAGTATGCCAGTGTTTTATATTTTCTCTACTGATCCCACCACTGCTCCGAAACAATTCCCTCCCATTAGGCAGCTACAAAGAAAGCCCAGCAATGGGAAGTGCTGTGTGTAGGAAAAATTTCCAAAATTCTCTTGGGTCTTGAAGGGAGGGGTTGGACCATCTGATCTGATTGAACCTGATGTACAGTAATGGAACAGCTTCTGGAAGAGGTGTTTTGTTTGGTGATTTCATTGACTTTGCTGTTGTAGCAATGGGGCCCGAAGGTCCTGCTGGATGTATTATAGTTTGGGTCTGGGCAGTGGCAATAACAGTTCTTGGAGACAGAACTTAGATGCTGTTGAACTTTTTGTCATGCAGTCTAAGGGAGAGTGTGTTAGGAAGTAGGCTTTCACAGGACACGGATTATAGCAGACTGGCAGCAGGACATCTCTTGTAACTTCTCCCTGGCTTGTACCCTTAAGAGACTGTGAACTGGCAAGGTACAATAAACTGTCCTCCGCCTAAGTAGTTCTCACCTTCACCCTGGGCGATCTGTGGCACTGGCCCCTTCAACTCTGGCAACTCGGTACCTTTTTAGCGACAAGGCAGATCCCCATCTCTTGAAACTGGTGGCTTGAACTTCTCTTAGGCAGACCCACAGGTTTCCTTGGAAACAGCTTCTCCGACTCAGCTCAGTTCTCCTTGACTGCAGCCCCAGACAGCTGGACCTTGTGGTGCACCTGACGTGAAGAGTTTAGCTCTTTTAGGCAAACTTTAAAATAGCCTGACACAGAGGCCCCAAAGGCAAACTCTGGGTTACAAGAAACACTGTCAGTAATACAGACCACACAGGGCCCCAAGGGGGATCCCTGGGGTCGCTGAAGACACAAACCTGAGTGAGCTGAAACTTTTTATAGACCTCAGACATATCAACACATTCAAGAGATGTTGGGTTGTTTACCAGCAGATGTTGGGTTGTTTACCAGCCCAAATGTCATCTGTGGGCAGATCAGGATTGATACATTTCCCGCCAAAATTCTGGAAGGAAACTGAACAAGCCTGCACCTGCCATAGAGGAGTAACATTAACCCTTTAGCACTAACATTCACCAGAGGGCACTACATTGTTATTTACATATATAGTTTTATATTCACTGGATAAGAAAAAAGAACTTTTCCACACATCATGCAGTTCCAAACAATTTGGTTGCCATTGCCATCCAGTGGGATATTCTTTGCATTTGTGTTAGGTAGCTTATTGCCTAGACAAAGACTCTATAAACTGTAGTACTTAACATCGTCAGCACTGGACCACCAGATTTAACAGATCTGTTTTCTGGTTTCCCACTCTGCCAAAATACTAATGTTATCTTCCTTCCAACACTCTTCTAGGAATATTTCCAATAGCAAAAAAAGTATACAAGTTCACCCAATTAGGGCTACTTATTTGTAAAAAATAACAAGAAAGCCACATTTTCAATTTAACTGGCTCATGCAAGATAGAACAATCTTAGTATGTAAATAACTTTTTTAATAATTGGGAAATTTTTAAGAATTTTGAATTGAGTAATTCACTTATTCAGAATAGACCCTAAAGATTATATGTTCGGATAATGGCTTTATAAAGATTCGTCTTTGCATAGGTATAGACCAGACATGCGCAAACAATGGCTCAGGGACCAGATCTGGCTCCTTTAGGTTTAAATTCCATTCTATTGTCACCTTGGTGAAAAGACTCTCTGGGGTCCCCTCCAGCAATGAGCGTATATAATGCCAAAGAGGAGTCTGGATAACCACCTTATCTCTGCTCATTGCAGTAAACAAGCAGATGGGAGCTAGAGCCTCAGAGCCACCAAGACACATTTGGATTGAAATATCTTTTTTACCTCCCTGGCAGAAGCATTATTTTTTTTCGCCATGCTCCACACGAAAAATTCATGATCAATGTTGCCGGGGGAAAACGAGGAATTAGGACACCTATGCCCGTCGGGTTCGGCACCTTAAATGTAAGAACCTATTGTGGCTCAAGAGTAAAAACTTTTTGCCCATCCCTGCTTTAGATCCTTATGACTAGGTTGCTCAGGTACATAGTGTGTATTGTTGATGGCAGTCCTTTTCTCTTTCAATTACAGAAATAATCAGAAACTAATGCCCCCCATACATACACAGATTTTAGCGTCCGACAGACTAAAAACGATCAATTTTTTTCAATCGTACAATTGGAGATTGATTGATGGAAAATAGAATATACTCCACATGGAATAACCAATTTTTGATCGATTTTTGGTTGTTTTTTTTTTTTTTGATCGATTGTTTTTTGATCGTAATTTGTACTCAATGTGTACTCAAGCGATCAAAATTTTCCGATCATGTTTTTTTCACAATTCAATTCCGATCAAATTTAATTGATCGGACCATGTGGGCATGCACCAATTTTCAGTCGACCGATCTAAAAATTTATCTGTCGGACGCTAATATCTGTGCATGTATGGGAGCCATAACATTTGGCTTAAATTCGGAAATTAATTTTTACTGATACTTTATTGAAAACATAGGTCCATTGTTTGATGGTCTAATATAGTCATCTAACAGGAAATTAAGTGATCAAATCTATTCCATTAATTTCGACCTTAAGTTAAAACTGAATTCACTAGCTTTATCTGAACACTGATGGCTTCACACCAGACATTTGGGCATTTGCCCAACTCTGAGGCACACAAAGGGTTACAAAAGTTTTCCATTTGAAGTGCAAACTTTGCTAACATTTAAAGAGCACTAAGAGGCAGCCAGTGACATTAATAACATTTGCTGCTGTTATATTGTTTGCAATTAAGTTTAGTCAAACACTAAAATCTACCAATAAATTAAATGAACCCCACACCCTCGTGTTTCAGGATGATGAGAAATTCTTCTGTTTAATGAGCCAAAACTCCCACCTGTAATGTATTTAATTAGAGATATTTCTAGAGGTAGATTCTGATTTCCACCAAAGCTAGAAAACAGTTGAAGAGGAAAATCAAACTATGCACCAAGAAATGGTATTTATTCCCTGGAGTTATATTTTCTGCGTCATGAATGACCCTGGAACACAGTGATACCTGTGTGGATTCTTTATGTAATGCAGCGATTTGTTGAATGCATTTAGAATCCAACATTTTTTCCCATAAACCGTGTTCTCATGAAAAGATTACATCTAACAAATACATGCAATTAAATTATGGTCTTAAAGTAGAATACCTTGTATAGGTGGGTGTAAAGATGGCCTATTCGGCTTAGGTTTGAGCAGAACCATGACACAGAGTATACTTTAACCTAAAGAACAATACAGGGTCAAAGAAATGCAGAAATTTCCACATTAGTAAGCAAATGTAAACAAATTGTAGACTGATACTGAGCCAATCAAATACTACAGTTGTTGTGCTCAACTATCCATTTCTGTTGTCAAATTAACCTCCCTAGCAGTTGAGACAAACCCGGTTCGTTCTGTGTTTGGGTTCGTCCCAACCACTAGGTCAGCGGGCATCACCATACACCAGCTGTAAGCTGCAGCGATTGTCTAAATTGGTGCAGCATTTCCGAGGTTTCGGCACCGCCCCAATCACATCACAGCCATACACCTCCATGTTAATAGAGGGGCATCGACTTTCCAGCCCACACAGATGGCGTCATTAATGACGCCGGCTGTGTGGACAGGGGGGAGTGCGGGAAGTGTATGCAGTGTACTTTGTACACTGCAGCGGTGTGCTAGGGAGGTTGAAATCAGCCCCGCCAGTCCTCTGCATTGGTGGACCCGCCGATCCTTCCAGGTCCGCCCCCGTCATATAAGACGCCAGAGAGCCGGGAGGTAGGCGGCACTATTGACCTCCATTTAATGGAGGTGGCATTACTTTTTTAGAGCACATGTTAACGGCATTACATTTTATTGTAATCCACCGTGATCACCTGTTACACGCTTTTTAAAAAGACATGTGGCCCCTGTGCAGCTGATGCTGGACGCTGTGTCTGTGTGTTCGCTGCCATCAAACAGGTTGGCGAGGCCTAGACTAGAGTGAGCCTGACTTGAGTAGAAGTTGGACTTTTTCAGCTCATTATGTGTGCTGAAAAAGTAGGCTTTTACTCGAGTATATACA
This sequence comes from Ptychadena robeensis, assembly GCA_036250615.1. NCBI lineage: Eukaryota > Metazoa > Chordata > Amphibia > Anura > Ptychadenidae > Ptychadena > Ptychadena robeensis. The sequence continues at coordinate 210,035,293 of CM070032.1, forward strand.
GTGTGTGTGTGTGTATATATATATATATATATGTATATTCATCAGTCAATGCTAAGGCAAGGAGTGGACCTAGGACGGTGACATATTGGAGAAGTGTAGAGTACGCTGGCAAATTCAATTTAATGTTGAAAAATAAAGGTCTGGCACTAAAATGCAGTAATGGGATGTCCTATAAATGTATTAAAATACAGTCAGGCCAAGTACTGGAGATAGTCTTAGAAACATGGATTTTCAGTTAAGTAGCAACTCTTAAAGCTGAACGCCAGAGAAAAACAAATATCTAATAACAGGTGGATGGGGCCTCGGCATTCTCCCATATAATGCCAGATTTCTACTCACAAATAGATAGAAAAGCTTGTACATTATGGTATAGGGGACCGCTCTTGTGTTTTTTGGTGTGAAATCAAATGAATGAAAGAATGCCATATTTTCCTTACAGTAAATGGTTAAAAAATTACATTTACATACATAAGATGCTTTTTGTAACATGTTGATAACAGATTGATTGAAAGAAAAGAAAGCTTGGGCATTTTCCTCAAACGTAATGATATCTGTAGTTTTCTGTGATTATTACCAATATAGAAATATCTCAGTCCAGTGAACTGACCCAGTCGGCCTTGTGCAGTTACTAAGGAAGATTTGTTTTGCCTTCTACCTAATCAGAGTCATGTATAATGTACAAATCTGATAGAAATAAGTCTCTTATCAATTTAGCTAGTTAGGACCTATCCGTTCATGTGCTGGAGTGGCATGATGTGGAATCCGATCTTTAGGTACAATAGTCAGAATACTAAAAGCTAATTCACACACATGTGTCATGCTCTAACACACATTGCATCCATGCATTGTTGTACATTGATCATGTGATCTAACAGGTTTATTTCCCCATATGTTTTACTATCAAATACATAGAGGCTGGCAGGCCGGAAGAGAGGGGGCAGCAAGAAAAAGGGGGAAGCAAATGAGTGGCCCGTCCATATCAGACCCAATGGTAAACCAGGCTGACCAGGGAGTATAGTAGTGAACCTCCTCATTCCTACCTCATGCAATACCTCAATAGTGGAGGTAGCTGAAAGTGATGGGCGGCATAGGCAATATTCAAATTCTTAATATTTTGCAAATAATTATACTAATATTCGATTTGATATTCGCAATTCGAGTTTATGGCTATAAAAATATAATCACATTATGATTATCTTCAAAATGAACGGTCACATGTGGTATTTATTTTCACAATTACAAATATATATTCGCAATTCATGGCCATAAGCTTCCCAATGCATAATATCACAAATATTCAGCATTGCGAATATCTGCTGTCATATTCACAAAATTGGCCAATTCTCAAATAGCTGATATTCATCAAATATATTCGCAATTTAAATATTCACGTTCAACACTAGTAGCTATGGTAGGGTCCCACAGCTAAAGTAGGGTCCTCTTCCTTACAAACTGTGCTCTGTGGTTGCGCCCCCACAACTGTGGTTCTTATTGGGCATCTGAGTGCCCCTAATTCTTAGATAGGGTCATTGATGATACCAAAAAATTAAGATACCCACTGCATGTAAATTGAAATAGATTATATATTATATAACTTAATACAACCCCGCATTGTAACACCCCGTATTGTAATCCCCTTAAAATGACAAATGGACCAATAATTTTTACACATTGACTGAATACCAGAGACAGCTTGTAAGATTTTATTATTGTATACAATAGCAGACTAATGGCCAATAAACAAGTGGGACTTCATTTACATTACATTTTATATTTAAAGTACTATATTTACACATCCTTCATTGTGCTTGTAGTTAAACTATGTAAAAGGTGTCTTTAAAAAGAACACTATTCTGACATTTTGACATTTCTAAGACTTCTTTTTCAAACTTCTGTCCGCTGCCTGATTCTATTTCCATCCAAGTAGAATTTGTGAAAATTGTTTAATCAGTGCAGCTAGCCTAAGTGGCACCACACTGGTCTCATATTTATAAATATCTCTTTCTATGAAAAGGTTCCCTGGCCCATTTAACTCAATTTAGTCTTCCTTCAACTGTGTGACTGGATTATCATCACAGCTTTATTGTTGTATTTTATGAGTTCTACTGACAGACAAAAAGTTGTAAAAGGTGATGGCTTGTGTAAGCCTGTTTAAATACCCAAAGATAATGAACAGTAACCAATATAACAAAATTCAACAATGGAGATTATACAGATATGAACTCCTTCTGTGTAACCCTCTGCACTATTGGCATACCTAAAGGGGAAAATCTTTGCTTGATATCTCTATACTCCAGTGTAATAGTTTGTACCTATCTGTTAGCTTGTGTTGTCTATTTAATGAACAGTGCTCCGTAATATGTTAGCACTTTAAAGATAAAAGTAATTGAAACAGAGAAAAGGAGTCAGTAGCAACGAGGACCAGTGGTAAACATTGGTGAGGATGATTGATGAATGGGTAGTGTTAATTGGAGAAAGGTCTCAGTGGTACATGTGGGTAAGAAGGTTGGGTCAAACACAGTGGTTGGGAGTTTGGGTAAAACACAGGCGTAAGAAGGTAAAGACATGGGTGTGAGGATTTTAGGCAGCACACAGGGGAGAGGATTTTGAGTAATGCATAGGTTCAGGATCAACCACAACAAGAGACGGAAGTGCTGCTAACTCTTATTTATTATTTCAACAATAGGACTCACTGACACGTGAAGTGGCAAATCAGTTGAACCCAACAAAGTCCAGATGTCCAAACACAGAAGGATGTGCCTGTCCCCTCCTTGACAGGATAGGTCTTCTTCAACAACTGGGGGAATAGACTCCTCCTTGCCATGGCAGGATGCGGTAGCTGTAAGGCCCAATCGGCAAGGAGTAGGTACACTGGGCCCACCACCAGTCGGGGCCTGGATGCCAGGGAGCTCCCCACCCCACTTGAAGAGGGTCCTCCAGGTGACCCCAGATGGGGACACTTGGGATGCAACTGGGTTTTACTCGGTCAGCTATTAGGTTCCCCGACTGCCTGCACGTCAGTATAAACGGTTGAGGGCTGTATTCCTGGAGACCGCTATTGTGCCCGGTTGCTGCGGTCTCATCAGGAGTCGCACCTCTGGACTGCCCCTTCTCTTCTGGGACCACAGTTATGTACCCCTCAATTCCCAGGGCCTAATGGGACAGCATATTAAAGGGTACAGCACCTGAATCAGGTAGGGTGACTACACTACATTAGTACATATGGTTGAGGAGAAAGGGATACAGGGATTAGGAGTTTGGTTGAACACAGATGTTAGAAAGTTGTTGTGTCAGAAGTGTGAGAAGGTTAGTGGGTTTGAGGTGCCGTACTTTTTATATTATTTGTGTAGATGTTGTCTATATGGTTAAATGAATGCTCATTCTCAATTAATTGGATTGAATTGGAAGAATAAAGATCTGAAGAATTCTCGGGTCTTTCCATGTGTACATGGAATATATTCGAACCTTCCGTGGATACATTTGAAACCATTTTTATAGTGTTTAAATTGTACATATTTACTGTATATAGTGTAATGCGTTGTGCAGTAATTTATTATTAGTGAAATAGCACAGAGAATTTATAGTTAGCATGGGGAGGAACACCAAATGTCGCCAGTAACATGCTAAGTTCAAGTAGTGTATGTAAGTGGTAAATATAAAACGGGCAGTTGCAATATTTTATATTTTCCCCAATACAATAAAGAAAGACCTGATAAAGCTTAGAAATTTAAAAGAGTTGCCTTGATGGAAATTTCCATTTGCCTTGAGTCCATATTTTGTAAAAAAAAATTGTCTAACCTATGTACCATTAATGTACCATGATGAAGTGATATGGCTTTTTACCTTCCACGAAGGTTTCTTTCAAATATAAAGATTGTATTTTGAAAATACTTAATTGCTAGTTGGAGTAAATTAACTTTGAACCTAATCTGAGAGATGATGCAAACTGCCATTGCTGATGGTTGATGTTCTGATCCTCAGCCTTCAATACTTTCTGAATCGCTGACCCAGAATAAGTATGCAGCTTTTAGAGGGCATTGACATTAGCACACCATATAACATTGAATCAAAAAAATGTCATTGCCAGCACCACCCAGGAGCTACTTAAAACAGTGGTTATATTTTTATTTTAACACATATACCTTCAAATAAAGATAAAATGCATAGAAATATTTTTGTAGGTTTCTTTCGCAATAAAGTGACCATGGAAAAATGGTTCTGTGTCTGCAAATGCAACCCCAACTGCAAATGAGGTCTTTCCCTATCTCTTCTGCCATTAGTAAAGATTCCACAACATTCCAACGGCTGAATTTCCCTTCTCTTACGGTGCTTCTTGCCAAACACTAACTTCCTCTTGCTTCACCATGCCACCAAGTCAACAACTTAATTCCTCTGTGCTCATCACACCACCCAGGGCTCATGTCAGAAATCTCAGACCCGGGGCCCCGAGATAAAGACTGCCAGGCCCCCCTAG
>CM070032.1:210051483-210062319 GCA_036250615.1 Ptychadena robeensis
ACAAAAATAGACACTCTTTAATGTGCGCTGTTCAATTTTTACTCTATGTTCTGAGAAATAATGTCCCCCCGTTACTTGATTCCCCCCTAATATCTCTCAGATAAATTTGCGCATATGTTAAATCATAAACTAGCAGCGGCACAAAGCTTTGCACACAATGTAGGCTTTTTCTGCTCTGCATCATACATTTTTTCCCTGCATTATGTGTCATGCACCAAAGCAAAGCCTTGTGAGTCTCTGTCCGTTTAATCTGTTTTTGTCTTGCAGTATTTTGCATAGCAGGGGTTTTCGTCTCCCCCCCTCTCTTCGTATCTGGTATAATTAATTCCAGTGCTTGAAGACAATGTTTTTCTATTTCAAATAGCAGCATTACTTCTGACACAAGAACAGTTTATTGGGGATTAGTGTGTGTTGGTTATGGAAGGTGCCTGTGTGTCACTTCTGCCATCTAGTGGCCGTCAGATGTAATAGACACATTGTTTTAACCCCCTTTATACTTCCAGTTTGTAACAAAGTATTCATTGTTCTATATACAAATACACCTGAAATTACATTCTGAGCACTATAAATGACGAGGAGCGAGAACGGCAGAAAAATATGGTCTACAAGCCGCTACACAAGTACAAGTTTGGAGTAGACGTATAGAAATATTCTTTCTTGGCCCTAGTATCATTCATAAGTGCATACTAAACTTGTTATAAAAGCCTATTTTTTACAGTCTCTCGTTAATTTACTTGCATTAGGACTTGGCTGAATCGATTTCTATGATTGTGTTTTAAAAATGTGATGTTTGCTTTAGTGTATGGTCATGTTTTGTCAGGAACTGGAAACAAGTTCCTAATTGAACACCTTAGCCTAAGTACTAATACTGTATCTTAATACAATGGATTACCCTAAAGCAGTGGTTCCCCTTTTTAGACCCCAGAAGTGACGTTACAAATGTCACTTCTTAATTTGAAATGCAGAATCGCGGGAGCAGAGTTACACTGTGCAACATCACTTCCAGTACAATTAGGTCATTGTTATGTCCCTCCCTTATATTTTCCCATCCGGTTTGTGTAAATTATGTGCACGTGGGAAGTTAGGAGGAAGCATAATGCCTCATCCCCCCTAAGGGGGCATTACTCTCCCTCATAACTTCCTACCCCGCTTGTGGCCATCTCTGATGGTTCCAGAGAACTTGACGACCCCTGTGAAATGGTCATTCGACCCCCAAGGGCAGTGGTTCCCAAACTTTTCTTATAGGCCCCCCCTTTTTCTATTTAGTAACATTATCAAGCCCCCCCCCCCTCCCTTTTCGAACACAGGTTAAGAATGAGGGCCAGCGACCCCCCTGTAATTTCTTCGTGCCCCCCAGTTTGGGAACCACTGCCTAAGGGTGTCCCAACCCCCTAAACGCTTTTGCTTCCAGTCTCCATGCAAGGTAAAGGAGGTTGTAGCAAAAAAAAAAAAGATTTTAGTAATTACATTAGTGACATGTGAAACTGCATTTGTGTTTTTAAAAGTACTGCACAGCTGCATTAAACTGCAATATTCGATAATTTGGTATTTAAAGCACCCCTTAACTTACTTTGTGTCCCTCGCTGGCAAAGCTCCCTATTGTTGGGATGGGCTAAAATAATTTTTCTCACTTCAGCTTCCCTCGCCTATATATAAAAATGTTGTCATTGCGTCTGTACTGTATACAAGTCTATAGAGCTGCTGTGTTTCCATTCTATCTGGTACTCCTGGTGGTCATATATGTTACTGCAGCTATTAACCCTTACAACACTGGAGGCTATACAGAAATAAGACCAGAGCAGGTAGGTATTTCTTTTTTTATTTTGGAGTGACTTTGAACCATTGTGAAAGCTTAGAGGTAAGTAAAAATCCATTTTTGTTGGGGGGAATTTGGTTTCTGAGTTTAGGTGTGCTTCAAAGTTGAACTATACTATAACACTGCTTAACTGCAGTTAGCCTGAAATTAGGCCTCTAAAGCTAGCCATACACGTGTCGGATTCCATGTCCAATCGATTCATCATCCGATCGATTCCAGCGATTCTGCCGGGAATCGCAGGTGTGATCAATCGGCTAATTAAGAGTATCCATCGCAGCATACCACCTTGTCCGAGCGGATTCCGGCACGATTCCGTGTGCGATTCCACCTCTGATTCCACCTCACAAATGGCAACTCCCCCTGATCCGGGCAGAATCGGATGAGAAAGACCAACATGTTGGTTCTCCGTCGGATCCGATTCTGAGCCCCTGAACGATCGGACCTGATCGATCGGACAAGGTGGGCTGCATGCGATTCCGGCACGATCGTTTCGCGTGCACACGCCCGGAATCGATCGTGCCGGAATCCGGTGCGAATCCGACACGTGTATGGGGGCCTTAACTCCAGTGATAGCCAGCAGTATAAATGATAGATAGATAGATAGATAGATAGATAGATAGATAGATAGATAGATAGATAGATAGATAGATAGATAGATGGATGGATGGATGGATGGATGGATGGATGGATGGATGGATGGATGGATGGATGGATGGATGGATGGATGGATGGATGGATGGATGGATGGATGGATGGATGGATGGATGGATGGATGGATGGATGGATGGATGGATGGATGGATGGATGGAAATAGAGATTTGCACATTTAATGATTATCTTTATTTCACTGTTATTATACCCTCTAAAATAAACAACTGTTCACATAAAGACGCACTGTTTTTATTCATGCAAACCCAACTGTTAAACCGACCTGGGAAGAAATGATATACTGCATAATATACAGTAGTGTTAATACATATTAATATATATTTCATTTATTTATAGTTTAGTTATTATAACATATATTATACTAATTACTCTATGATCTACACATAGATTGATTTTCACATTTCTGATAGCCTGTACTGAAGAGTTTTGAATATTGTACCCATCACTTCTCAGTGCTTCTGAGCTTACATTAGGAGAACCCAAATGCCAATACTGACATTTCTCTGAGTACCAAATTCACCTTTGATGTTGTATGCGGCATCGTAGAGCGAAGAGAAGTGTGACTGAGTATTGGCAGCTGCATTCCCAAGAGAAATCTATAATCTCTGTGGTGGTTGTGTGTATACCGTGTACAAGGGATCTTTATACTTGGGTTGGGAACTCATCATTTTAATTACAGACATATCTGAGATACATAGGTTCAGTGGTGTGTTACATTATGTCAGCATTTCCAATTTGACAGTAACAGTAAGTTGGAAATCATATCTCATGTAGCTGCATTGCCAGGAGTTCTAATAGAAGCTACTTAAATAATAAAACAGGTAACTGCAAACTTGTTTTTTATCTGTTCTGGCTTATTTAAAAACTGAAACTACATTATTTATTTCTCTTGTACTTCATCAACTTTCCTAAAGTTTTCATATATTGTTTCTGCTTGGAAAATCAAAATGTGTAAATCTCTAAAGCTAGCCACACATGGTACAACTTATCATTCAATCGAGGTTCGTTTCGATTTTGTACTTCGATTTAAAAAATCGAACATCGATTGTCATTTAATCGAAGTTCTCCACATGGGAAGCACGATAATTGAACAATTTCGGCTGAAATTAAATCAAAGTAATCTAAAATCGTCGTTTCGATTAATGTTTTTTTTAACAGGAACCTTTTTTATATGTCAATAGCGCACATCGAGATGATTGAATCGAAACAAACAAAACACTTTCAGAAATGTAGTTCGATCATTGATCAATCAACCAAAATTTTCTAACTTGTCCGATCACTTTTCAATCGACCATTTTACTAAAATCGTACAATGAACTATGTACTATGTGGGCAGTACATCGATTAACGTTCAATCGATCTCTTTTTTGCATCGAAAATCGACAAATGAACGCTAAAATTGTACCATGTGCGGCTAGCTTAAATCTATGTACATAATTGTAACAGGACCATTAAGTTTTTCAATGTTAAACAAAGATTCCAAAATGGATACAGTTGTATGCATTCCTTTTTCAAATATTTACAACACAGACTAGAGCAAAGAACTTGTCTCCAGAGCAGTAGTGATGGGCCGAACTGTCCGCAAGGTGGACAGTTCAGCCGCGAACATGCAATTTTCGCTCTTCTTCTCCCAGCAGACATTACAGGTATTCATTACAGGTGTTCAACCCGCATCTGGGAGAGATTTCCCAGATATCCTTGCAGCTTGTGACATATTGCCGAGGCAATATGTAACACAGTAGGAGGGGCTGTCTCTAAAACGACACCCCTCCTGCTGTCAGAAATAGTTTTTTTATTTTCAATCAGAGATCTCTGTAGTATCGGCTGAGCTGCATCCAATACTGCAGAGTGACCTACCAGGTGGTAGGTCCGCTTTAAGTTGATTGCCTAGTTCAGATTAAAAGGTTACTAAACTCTCAGAAAGAATAAAAACCTATATTCCTAGTAGAGATGAAAAAATCTGCAGTAGAAAAGGCATCAGAATAGAAATAGAGGCACTTCTATGTGTATCTCTATGGATGCACAGAGAGCATGGCCACGCTGCCATCTAGTTTGCACAGGGCGCAAGTACATTCTGGTTTCTCCTAGTAAGCAGCAGAAACATACAGCACTTACAAATAAATTTAAGCATATTGTATTTACAATAAGTGTATGTATGCACAGGGCAAAATGGAGGAGCTATTGATTTCCTGCATTTTAGGACTTGTTTCCGCCACATTAGCTGTTAGCATTCTATTAATTTGAATGGGAAAAACCAACAGCATCATCACAATGACAACACAGGGCCTGCATTTAAAACAAAGCAATGGATGGACAAATGAATGGGATGTGTTGTGTCTGCAAGCCCAAAGGCTTAGTTCAGGAAGTCATTTGTGATTGAGTTTGCTACTCTTGATGGGACATAAACTGGGTCTTTGAACAAAGTTAGAACTTAAATAAGTTTTAAGTTTAAATCCTATTTGTAGTCACAGCTCTCTGTAAATTTTTGGCAGTTTCTGCATGTTTTTCCTGCAATCTGGGAGCGTCTGTCTAGTGTCCCCTCCAATCCAATTATAGTAACCAAGTAGTGTAATTGAAGGCATGTTCGAGTACAGTACAATGCTCTGTCATCACACCCTTAAGTACCGTATTTTTCGGACTATAAAATGCACCGGACCATAAGACGCACTCAGAAAACGCCAGTTCATCCATCTCTCTCTCTCTCTTCATTGCCTATGGCAGCAGGACTTTAAACTCTGCTGGCATAGGCAATTATACAGTACAGATGGGAGAGCTGGACACCGGCCGGCATCTCTCAACTGACAGCTCCTCCAGCTAATCTCTGTGCCGGGAGAGCTGGCGGGCAGCCAAGGTGCTTATGGTCTGAAAAAAATAGTAGTTGTAAATGACTTAAACTTTATGAAGTCAATTGCTGATGCATGTAGCACAGCAGCTATATTACTGTCATGTCATGATGACAGAATAACATGACTTGGTAGAGTTCCTTTCATTCTCTGATGGGGTTTACTATACTATGCATTCCTTCTAAAACTGACAATTTGTTTCTTATTATCCATGTGACTGATAATGATCTTCAAGCCTTAGATAAGGAAATCATGATCTAATGGACTTCTTGTGTTACGAGAAAATAAGGGTGCCATTTTATACTGCCCTAACAGCATGTGGTGCAACTAAACAGCTAACTATACAACATTAACCAATAAAGTAAGAGGAAACATTTTCTTGTAGTTGCATTTATTACATTCATTATTCATGTTGTGAAACTGCAGTATATAAGAAAACAGAGCATCAATACACATATCTCCATGTAGAGAGCATTGTGTACACTAAACAGTTATAAATTACCAAATTACCAACAGAGAGCAAGGTGGGAAAGGACATCAACCATCACCAAGCCAACTAAACATTCCCACATATAAATATACACTTAGAGTTTGGCGGCCCATTGTAAGAATAACATTGTCTGATGATGTGTTCGGTCAGAAATGCCCTATAATACAAAGGACATTAGATATGTGTACATTCAGAAACTATAAACACAAATTCAATTATCATTATTATAGGTGACAACAAAACACTTCAGGGAGCCTACTGTGTTGTTTGTCATTATTTTTTTGGGGGGGTCTCTCTTTTCATTTACCTGGCATACTTATTATTATCCTGTAGCCTTTGAGTCCTGTTTCTCCAAGGGTGCGCCAAGATTGCTGCGAATGCTGCAGAGTCCTAAAGGAACTGAATGTTGTTGGATATCATTTAACCTATAAGAAGGCATTGGATCACATGGGAGCTCCAGTGATAGATAGAGTATCACATGAAGAGCATTTTTTTTTTTTTGCAGACTCATCAATATTAATATTATTAATAACAATACAAAAATTATATATATTTATATATTAATAATATATATTTGCACTGAAACCAATTGTTAGTAGTGATGGGCAGCCTAGGCACAAATTGTTGCCTAATATTCACCGCAAATTAGAGAATTAATTATCTACAGTCACTATTACTTAATTGCGCAAATCGTCACTTGTACATTGCAAAAAATTTGTGAATATTCACCATCAACATTAATTGTTGTAGTTGTAGAGGGATAAGAGTTGTAGAGGGATTGTACCACATTCATTTCTACAATGTGCTGTTTCAAAAAAAAAATAAAAAAAAAATAAAAGAGTGTTTAGTTGAGAATATCAAACTGAGAGTGGCAGCAGACACGAGTCATTATCACAGTGTACTTATCTGTGGGTTGCCAACACAACAAACACAATTAGGAACATCAATATCCAAAGATAGTTCTCCATCGCCATCTGGTGCAAGCTGCACTTCAACCCTTTCACTGGAAATTCTTCAAATGTAGATTTCAAAAATGGATTCTCCTAGGTGAGGGTTTCAGATTGATATATAAAACATAACATTTATTAATGACCATTAAAATGTGAGTAGCATAAACTCAATATATACATATACAATTACCATATATGCCGGGTGCATTACTTCTTGCTCAGGGGGCAGACTCTTCAATGCGTTTCACCCACCCAGGGCTTCTTCTGGAGGGTTCTTTTTGCACAATACATCTCAACATCCAGATCATTGGTCAGGTCAACACCAGCATTGCAGCAGAGGGACTTGGCCAACAACGTAACTACAAAAGGGATCACAGTCATCCAACCAAATCCACAACATTGTTCTAACAGATCAAAACTTTAAAGAATCCCCATTATGTTGTTTAGGGAGACAAATGCACCTGGGAGTAGATCAAACCACTTGGACCTTCAAACAAGCCCTGTATAGTTGTACAATTTGAGCAGAGGCATTCCATTGTGAACTACCAGGGCCAGCCCCTCCTGAAAAATGCCATGAATGAGATTCTTTGAAGTCTTGATCGTTGGTCGATCGAACAAGGTTGTGAATATTGTCAGATGACTGTGATCCCTTTTATAGTTCCGCTGCTGTGATGCTGGCATTGACATGTTTGATAATGAGAGAGAGAGATAATGGATAATGAGATTTATTGGGCATAAAGAACCCTCCTGAAGAAACCCTGGGTGGGTGAAACACATTGAGGAACACGCCCCCTAAAAAAGTGGTGGTACACCACCTGACAGCATATAGTTGTCAATGTTTATATTTATTTTACATGTAGATTTCATGGGTCATTAATAAATGTTATGTTTAATGTATATCAATCTGGTAGAATTTACTTGAACCCCTCACCTAGACACTTCCATTTTCTAAATTTATGTGTGAAGTATTTTGAAATCCCCTGGTAGCAGGGTAGGAGGGTGATAAGTGAACCAAAAGATGTTTTGTAAACATAGGTTGCATGATGGATTTATTGGCTTTCACTGGAAATTTTCACTTTTCCTTTTATTTGCAAGGATATTATTAGTATACTATAATACAGGGAAATATATAATAAACCCTATAGTCATGTAAACATGCTATAATCATTCAATTATGTTTAAAGTAAATGTGTTGATGGTCCAGCACATTGTAGTTATATCATAGACATATGGATGCTATTCCGAGCTGGATTACAGCAGAACAAAGCACAAAGCAGGTTATGGGAACCCTCCAGGTCTCAACTGCCTTGCTTATAGGAACAGGGCCTCTCGGGTATTGTTAAAAATGTTATTTATTAGAAAATAGAAAATGATTAGAAAGCAGCAAAAAATGTTGCAATATTAAATATATACCCATATTACATATTTCAAACTTTGCCAACAATAAAACATTAAAGACATTATGGGCCAGCAAGTTTTAACCACTGAATACACCAGACCTATACAATTCAAAAATGGGGTGGCTACGTTCTTATAAACCTTATTTCAGCATCTCCAGCTGATAGCCTTGAGCCACCACTAAAATGCCTTTTTTAGCAGTTGCATGTATTTGCTAGTAATACAGAATGAATGCAGGTGGCAGGGGTAGTTAGTCCCTCTCTGTTGACCACCCTATATCAGTCCATATGGACAGCTGTGGCTGGCCTTGCAGATTCTTGGTCATGGCTGTGGTTATAGATGGTTGGAAAGTGATAACTAGTCCTAAGTTAAATTGTATATATATTTGTATCTAGCTTCCCTTTCAGTAATAGTATGTAATGTGCCGAAGTTAAGACAAAGCAAACTTTTCTATAAGTCTTCCTTTATGTATTGATTGATTAGATCGTGTAAGTTAATTGGGTTTCTAAACTTTCCATACATAAAATATATATTGGGGTGGTGATGGTGTACATGTATAAGGCCACAATGGTAATTCCTCTATATATTTATGCTTTCTTTCAGTTGTGTGTAATACTGGAGCCAATGCAGGAGTTAATGTCCAGACACAAAACATATAACCTAAGTCCTCGAGATTGCCTGAAAACCTGTCTGTTCCAGAAATGGCAGCGAATGGTAGCACCACCAGGTATGTGTTGGCCTATTTGTTATCTTGCTCACCACAAATCATCTGCATAAATTAATGTTTGCTGTTTTTTATTTATATAGTACTGGAAACAGTATCTCCTCTACTTAACCTTTTCATCTCTATACATAAAAAGTATACTAAAATGTGAAAAAATAATTATTATTTCCTATGTAATGATTTTAAATGTGGATAGTGTAGTACAGTCCAAAAATATTGTTTTAAATATCTCATTCTGTTGTCTGCATTTTCACCATGGCTATATGTTCCCTCTACTCCCATGCAACCCCACACATTCCCTCCAGTCCCATACCTTCTATATACACATGTATACAGTTTATACAATTCTCTTCCATGAAATTATCATTCTAAATATAAAGTTTTCCGGATTATAAATAACCAGAACATTTTATTCAGGAGACTCTGGCAAGTCTGGTTGGTCAACACATCATTGTGGAAGGTATCATTAACGCTGGTGTTTCATGTCACCATGTAGAACAATTGTCAGGAAACTTTTGATGTTTTATATCTCAACAGCAGAACCAACCAGACAGACAACCACCAAAAGGCGGAAAAGGAAAAACTCCACCAGCAGTACAGGAAACAACACAAACAGCACATATTCGAAGAAAAAAATACCAGCTGCAAGCCTCAACTTGTCCAGTCAAGTACCTGTAAGTGTCCTGTGATACTGCAACTGGTAACATTGGGGGGCTTTACTCAAAGGGAAACTATTATGAAAGTATTTTGTCATGTCGCTGTAAAATATTCATTGTTTTGTTCAAATATGGCTCCCTTTAGTTTACTTTGTAATGAAAAAAAGTCACAGAAAATATTATTAAAGAACAGTATGGTACATAATGAGCTGATCCCATTCACATATCTTAAAAATATTAAATTAGAAAACAGGATAGATATAATGAAATTCATGCCCAAGATAGAATATATGTACTGAATGGATTGTTTAGTATATCAAAGGTCATGCTTGGTCATGGACATTTTAAGTGTGCTGATGCTGAAGACCTATTTGCTTATATTATATATAAGTAGAATGGACCACCTTATCTAGAGCATCATTTAATATGAGTGACCTATGTGCAATGAGTTTACATACATTTCACGTATACGGTGTTTCTAGTACACTGCTATGACATCGGTTTTGAGTGCTGATTACACCAATGCTCATAAGACACCATTGCTCCTTAGAAACATTGGCTGCAGACCTTTTTACTGCTTCCTAGTTTAGGCGATGTGGGTCAATAGAAACCTCTTGTGGTATATTCTAATATTCAATTAAATTTGAAAAAAATTGGTTTGCCATTTTGCTAGAGTTACCAAAAAAGGATAAAGACTTTGTCCCACTGGGTCAAAATCCCTGTGTTTTACTTGTGTTGAACACAGGGATTTAAGTACATGGCAAATGCGGACCTTTACTTTCCATTTGCCTACCTCCACAGGCGGTTGGACATTAATGAAACAGATCCCATTGCTTGAAAAGCGTTGGGCAAGTTGTGACCATAGCGGTCAACACGTTAACGATGCGTTAAAACACAAAGAACGCGCCAATAGGAAACAGACAAGGGCTAAAACTAAATAGGGTTTGCCTGCATATGAATTCATATTTACCCAGATTACCCAACCAAGAGGAAGAAATAGTAATCTTGTAAATGAATAAAATATTATAAAAGAGGAATTGAAACTTCTTATAATGGTCACAGCAAACACAGACACTCAAGTGCTAAGATTTCATTTAAGGAGCCCCCAGGAGAGAAAAGATATTATAAGGCTTGAATCTGTTTATAGGTGTGAACTGAATCTACTACCTTGCCTAAAAACTGAAAAAAAGTATATTATTTTCACTTTTGTTGTCAGGATGATGTAGGCCAAAAGCAGGGGCGTCCCTAGGGAGCTAGGCACCATAGGAACCCCTTCTGGGGGGGGGGGGG
>CM070032.1:210062445-210086414 GCA_036250615.1 Ptychadena robeensis
TGTTGGCCATGCCTAAAACCTCAAGCACACAGATTTGTAATATGTATATATTATGTTATATATAGTATGCACAAAATGCATGCTATTTTAAAGTAATAAATGAATGATAAATGATCAGTGTGTAATGTTATAGTAATATATGTATATATCAATGTGTATCATGTTACATGTATTTAAATGTCTCCTTTAATGAATCCTTCTTTAATTACAGCTCGTCCCTACAAAAAAATGCATAGGAGATAAGACACGGGTCAGGAGGAATTATCGTGGAATACGGAACGGTTTGGTAAGTAATAGGCCCAGGCAAAGTAAAGGGCCTGTTATGCCAAACCAGTCATTATTCCATGTTAATTCCCTGTAACAGGCATTGTGATATTAGTGAATATATTTTTATTTCTAAGTTCTTTTATAAAAATAAGTGGAATTATCATGGAATATTGAACTGGTTTTGTGTTGAACACAAGTTATTTTTAAAGGAGAAATTAATTTAAATGGAGTGCTCAGCTTTTTGTAGATGTCAACGATGGTACTTTCCAGTCAAGGTGGCATATGTCAGAATCAGGTGCATTTACCAATTAAAAATGACCTATTTGTAAATCCATTTGCCAATTTAAAATCAATTTAGATCTTTGTTTCTCTAAATTCCTAAACCCGACGTTTTTTAACAGCATGGTACGGGCAATTGCTGCAAAGTACAGTGCCTGCAATTCCCCCCCAATGACGCCGGCTGTGTGGGCTGGAAAGCCAACGCCCCTCCATTAACATGGAGGTCTATGGCGCAGCCCACCCCAGCCTCCTTTCACGTCACCGTGATGCACAGCCCTGGAAATGCTGCGGCTAGAAAGAGCATCGCCTTAGCTTTCCAGGGATGCAGCTGGGCTTGTCACGAATGCTAGGGAGGTTAAGGCCCTCCTTGACTATGTCCAAGACAATCCAGGCCTCCCAACTTCTACCCACATACACGCATTAAAAGATATTCTCCCAGAAGTGATGTCACAACGCTTCCGCCCTGGGGTAATGTCTGTTCCCTCCTAACTTGCATACACACAACCCTTCTTTATATCTTCTGCAATTTGTGGGATGATACCATGTTAAGGAGCTTTGTAATTAGATAGTAAAAATTTCAACTCAGATAGTAAAAATGGTAAGTGTCCATAAGATGGAGCTGCCCTTGTTGACATTTAACCAGCATGAATCCAGCTCCGATCTCAGGGAGGTTTATTACTTGTAGCTAGACTTTCTCGAGACAGAGAGCAGGGGGAGCACTGAGCTTGCAGCATCTGTCTGTCAGAGGCTGCACAGGGTGTGTCCCCCTCTCCAACACCCTGACTAATAATGGGGCGAGAGCAGACCCAAGGTTCAGAACCACTGCTCTAAAAGGATCAACTATGCTGACACCTGCTTTTTTTTGACAGATCAGGATGGTGCCCGCTCATTCTCCCCCTCTCCATATCACAGAAAAGGCACTATCTATACAGTGCTAACTGTGTTCACAGCAACTATTACTGTGTTTTTCGGACTCACCCCCCACTCCTCCCCCAAAAAACAGGTGAAAAATTAGTGCGACTTAGATTGCAAATGGGTCGATTTTGGCCACAGGTCGCCCGTTCACATTAGTCGCCGCAGGGAAGCTGTCACAGCTCTGTATGAGAGCACACCAGACCACCTGCTCACATACAGAGACCTGCAAAGGTATGATCCATCTATGGACGGATCATCCGTCCGAAGTAAGATTCACTCTGCTTACATCAGGGACGATTTGCCAGCAGGAGAATCCTTCCTTGCTCAGAGCTGTATGTGAGCGGAGTGAAGCTGAACTTACATACAGTTCTACAGACCCATGATGGATGATTGCTCCTCTGCAGATTTCTGTATGAGGGCAGCTGCTTTAATCCGCTCCCATACAGCTCTGCAGAACGGCACCACGAGGAGGGGGAAGACACTGACAGCTCCACTGTATAGGGTATAATACGGTATTGTAGCACTTGCATCATCCTTTTAAGAATTTTAAATTTCAAAGCTAACTTCAGGTCAAGTCGCCCATGTAACCTTGGTTGTGTAAAAGCTAAACCTAGCTTTCAAAATTTGACCTGCAAAGCTTGTGGGTTCTATTTTCTGTATAACATAGAACTTAAGGGATTGGGTATCCAGAAAGGCATTCAATGGAACATGCCGCTATGTCACTTAGAAAGGGACATCGCTCTAATTATCTCCTTTAAAACTATAGCTTGCTGAGCAACTATTTAAAGCATATTAAGGTACCATTAGTGTCATGTCACAGCTTTTGTATAATGGTGGTAGAGAAGTACATGTTTAAATATGAATATATATCTATGTGCAACATTACAGCAGAACACATAATAGCTGTTTTATGGAGCAGGCAGCTCCTTACTATGAGCAGAATATGACTGTAATAGCTGTGTGGGTAGTGTGAGTCATAGTCACGCCAATGCTAAATGTAAAAACCAAGAGCCTTGTGCGTTTGATCAGAGGCCTACTTATATTAAATTCAATCTGTTCCATTTTAAATGCCTTTGTACTTTTTTTAAAAGTCAGTATACTTCCACTCCCACATTCAGTCATCGGTAGTTTTTTTGTCTTTCCTCAAGGTACCCACATAATAATGGTCTGTGCTGTTCACAGGATGTGATGGTGGTAGGAGAGCCAACATTGATGGGAGGCGAATTTGGAGATGAAGATGAAAGGCTTATCACTAGACTAGAAAACACACAATATGATGCAGCTAATGGTATGGATGATGAAGAAGACTTCAACAACTCTCCCGCACTTGGAAACAATAGCCCCTGGAACAGCAAACCACCTGTAAATCAAGAGACCAAATCGGAGAATCCAACACAACAAGTTTCCCAATAGGCCACCAAACTATCCGAGAACTTGATACTGCACAGGACAAGAGTCTGCAAACAATGGCATTGCTTTCTTTATGGTAATTATACTAGAGTATAATTATTTCAAACGAGAACTTTCTACAAAGATATCTATTTCTAAAAAAGCCTTTGATTTGGTATTTTTAAGTCATACATGTGCAAATATTACTTTGGTCATGAGATTCTTTGCTGTTTGTGATACTTTGTTGCAAAGCCATGAGATAAATGAAATAAAGGGTCATTTTTGGGATCAGTAAATAACACAGAGAGCATGCACTTTGCACAAACAGAGCCTGTTGGTTTCCTAAGAGCTTATATGATAGCATTTTTGAGTTGAACCCTTGTAGGTGTGCTTTTGGAGGCTGTTGGTGGGAATTGCCATTTAGGATTAAAGGGAATTAAAGGGTAGCATTGCCCAAAGCAAACTGCAAATGCTATAGATAACGCTAGCCATACAGATGGTCGAATTTTTCGACTTGCTAAATTTGTGAGTTGATTGCAAAGACTCTGAAAATGGTATAATCACCAAAATTGCTGAACATATAGAGAAGGGTTGTAGGAACATTTGAAAAACAAAAGTTTTGCTCTAGCACATGTCGTTGTTGCATAAATTAAGTTCAAAGACAAAGGCGAAATTCCGATTTTCGAAATTTTGACCTAACTTTGAACTAGAGATGGTCGAATTTTTCGACTTGCTAAGTTTGTAAGCTTCTTGCAAAGCCCCTGAAAATGGTATTATCACCAAAATTGCTGGCGATGTAAAAAAGGGTTGGAGGCACATTTGAAAAAAAGAGTGTTGCTCTAGCACATGTCGTTTTTGCATAAATAAAATTCAAAGTTAAAGTCGAAAATCCGATTTTCGAAATTTTGACTTGACTTTGAACTTAATTTGTGAAAAAACTATTTGTGTTAGAGCCATACTTTCTTTTTGCAGTATACCCCCAACCCTTCTCTACATCTCCAGCAAGTTTAGTGATGATACATTGCTCAGGGACTTTGCAATTAACTAGAATTTTTTTTAAAAAAATTCGACCATCTCTACGAATCGATCAGCGTTCGTTCGGGAATCAAATGAGCCCACTTTGAACAATCAACACAAAATGTACGAAATTGAAAAAACCCGGATCTAACAGGCATCTGACAAGTTGGTATTTTCCTGTTGGATCCCCATTATTATTATTATTATTATTATTATTATTATCTTGTACTTATATAGCGCCAACATATTACACAGTGCTTTACAGAGCATATATATAGTCATATCACTAACTGTCTCTCAGAGGAGCTCACAATCTAATGTCCCTACCATAGTCATGTATATGTAACTAACACAGTCATAGGACACATGTAACTAACATAGATAACATAACATAAATATTAAGCCAATTAAGCTACTGCATGTCTTTGGAGTGTGGGAGGAAGCCAGAGAACCCAGAGGAAACCCATGCAGACCCTAAATCCCCATCCAAAGTACCGGGCAAGTATAGATTGCTCAAGGAGATGCCCATTGATTCCCCGAACGATTGGTGCATGATCGTTCGTCGTGTTGACATTATCGATCGCTCAATGGTCAATGGGGAATCTATATGTGTATGGCTAGCTTTATTTTCTTGCTTTGCTAGAAAGATCATTTGGAGCATAGTCAGACATCACCAAGTCAGATTCTTACAACTTCTTTGACAAGAGTTTCTGCTTCACTTAATGAGTAAAGCCCCCTATACCCGCATAGATCTGCAGTCCACAAAACGAACACGCCCACCTGGAGCGATCAACCAGGATCGCACCATAAATCGTCACATGGCAATCTGACTTGTTGGTTCTTTTTTGGTCAATTGCATTACATTGGATGGATATCAGGGTCTCCATCCAAAGTTTCAGCCACCGAATATCGTACACAAATAATGCGCTTCAATTCATTAAATGATTGGAAGCAGCCACCACTTGTTCCGCGATCATGCCAGGAACTATGCATGTATGGGGGGCTTTAGTCCATCCAAAAATGGTAAATTTTTTCATTGGGTGAATAATTATTATTAGCACAACCCAGCTGATTATTCAATCCCCATATTAACATATAATATATATATATGTATGTTTGCTTCTAATATGAATGTTTCTAAAGTTCAAATATCTCTAATGTTCCCCTAAAAATTATTATTTAATGAGAAGTTTTAACATGATTGCTACGTCATATTTTTATAACATTGCATAGATAATTAATGGAGACATATTATAGAGATTGGGAAAACTAGGAAGTCAGAGCTACTGAGCACTGCTAGCAATCAGGAAGCTAAATCTGTATATTAAAGAAAAAGATATGGTTCTCATTGTGCACCCATATCAATATTAGCCACAATGTTAATTAACATTATTAAAGGCATATCCTCAGTTAATTATATTCATGTATATTAAAAAAAATACATTTTATGTAGTTTCCCTTAAAAACATGCTTTAGGGTAAATCTGAGCTTCAGTGGATTTAATGCACTTAATGTCGACTTTAACCTGAAATGTTATTCTGAGGGGAACCTGATCCTTATGAACAGCATAGCATATTAAATTTTTTTTTTTTTAAATATGCAAATTTATATATACCCTTAATTATTTTGTCCAGTCTATCTTAAGCCCCCCATAGACGGGCAGACTCCCGGCCATAGTTGTAGCAGACCAACCTGCGTGCTCGCTCCCGCCGAGTGTTGTTGAAAAAAAGCTGGTTCTTTTTCTGCCCGACTGCGATGCAGGCTGTTAACTTGGAGGGGGAGTCTCCTCCGCTGTAATAAGTCTGCTAAAGGTCTGCCATAGATCGAGGTGTCTATGGCTACCTTTAAGAAGGCTTTTGCTAAGTGAAAGCTAATTTGGGTCAGTGGTGTTTATTTTAGAAAAGGTTAACTTTAACATCCCTGGCAGTCCAGTTAATTTGGAAAACTCTGTCCAAAAGGGTTACAGAAAGTACAAACTGATTTGGGTATGTATTTCCTGCCCGCTCTGCCCCTTTCGTGCTACACTTTTTGTGCACTCACTTTATGGCACTTAAGTTGCATGGTTTGTGTGTGCTTGTCACATAAAAAGAAATCTTTGATCCCACTGGGGAGATATCCTTGCTTTCTTGCTCTCCAAGTAATGTCTATCTGAAGTAGAAGTAAGGGGCCCTGACGTCAATTCCAATTTAAATCCAAAGTCCCATTCAAAGGCAAAAGTCTTGGCTGGAACGATTATTGATGGTGATCCATTAATCCATTAATTATTTTAATCTGAAGCACTGTAGACAATACATTGCAATGTAAAGCCCCCCATAGACGGGCCGATTCCCGGCCATAGTTGTGGGCGACCGACCGCTGTGCGCGCTCCCGCCAAACACATAAAGGTTGGCTGCCCACAACTACAGGGGAGCCCACCTTAACCTCTAACCAAAAAAGCCGGCAGGTTGGATCGCACGCAGATCCGTCCTGCTGGTTCTTTTTGTGCCTGATCCTCCGATCCTGCTGCATTGAGTTAACTCGAAGGGGTAGCCCCCCCTCCGAGATAACTGGCTACAATCTGACAGGAATCACATGTGTTAGTAAAACACACAGGATTGCTGTCAGTTCTCTAGCCGACTCCTCACAGTGTGGTGATGTCACCACGCTGTAATGAGTCTGCTAAAAGTCGGCCATAGATCGAGACTTCTATGGCCGGCTTTAAGCATTGTAGACAATACCTTGCATTGAAGCAGTAATCAACATTAGCAGAGTTTAAAAAAAAATTCAACAGTAAAGTACTTTTATCTTTAGGCCACTTAAGTAGGCTTCATATAATTTCTGGTCTATCATGTAGCACCCCTAAAACCCAGTAGCTCTGCCTCCCTGACTTTCTTTTGGCTCATTTATAGGAAGGGTAGTCCTAAATGGCAACAGTATAGCACATTGGATGAGCAAAGGTAGGACCAGAACCTTTTACCACTAAGCTCAAGAGTCCAATAACGAGGTAGTAAATAAGGGATTACATGTGGTTTGCAGGAAAATATCTGAAAAAGATAATTTTATGTGGGCAAACACAGAAGCAATTAAGGCCACTTGGTCTAACATTACAAAATACTTTTGGTATGAAAAAAAGTATTTTCCCGTCCAAAGAGATCACTGTATTTGTCAGATAGAGCTTTTTTCAGGATAAGGAGCCATCTATAAGGAAAATCCTGTGACTGGCTGGAAATATTTTCACTAAACTGACCTGGCTGATCTCCTCCACAAGCTTAGAACTTCTGCTCGGCTTGTAAAGCCTGCCATAGACACCTCGATCTATGGCAGACCTTTAGCAGACTGATTACAGCGTGGTGACGTCACCACGCTGTGAGCAGTCTGCTAAACGTCGGACAGGAATCCTGTGTGTTCCACTAACACACGGGATTCCTGTGAGACTGAAGCCTATTACTGAAGCCCCCCAAGAGGGGGAGGAGACTCCCCTTCTGATTTAACAGCGTTAACAGCCTGCAGCTGTCAGTCGTACAGAAAAAGAACCGGCATGTCGGATCCGTGTGCGATCCAACCTGCCGGCTTTTTTTCAACATAATTCAAGGTGGGCTCCCTCATAGTTGCGGCAGACCAACCTTTATGTGCTCAGCGGGGACGAGCACGCAGGTTGGTCTGCTACAACTATGGCCGGGAGTCTGCCCGTCTATGGGGGGCTTTAAGGATACAAAACATCTATTCAACAATACAAACAAACTCAAATTTGCAGGAAACATACATATATATATATGTCATAAATAACTTATTTATCAAAGTAAACTGTGCATTATGTTTAGGTTCCACCAACACCAACAGGCCAGAATAATGAACTATTGTTTAACAGCCAACATCTCAAGGTTTCGTTTTGTTTTTATTTTCAATGGGATTATGAACAGTGCTGATGACAGTATCACTTATGAATAATTTTTAAGTATAAAATGTTTTTGTAATACTAAAAAAAATGATTTGTGCTTTAACAAATGGAACATCCACTTCATTTTTAACTTTGTATAATTCCTCCTCTTGAAACTTTTTATATATTTTGTTTTCCTGATTAAGAGATTGACGCACAGTTGTTTTTGTTAATGTTTGCTTTATGTTTTGCTGTTGTGTAGGCCATATAAAGTTCACATAGATAATTCATATTCTGTATTATCAAAAATGGCAACTATATTCAGAGCTGATGAGGGTAGTATTGGGGTATAGTTGAATGTACCCCACAGTCCGCTTTAAAGTTCTGTCTTTTAGGATCCATTGGTTGGCAATGTACTTTGACCACAGAAACCACTTAATTGACACTTAACACCCCCAAGAGAAGACTCCTGTTATTAGGAGTGATGGGGTCCCAATAGAAGAGTTTAATAGGGTCCTGACACATTTGCATGCCAACATCTCCTTTGATAGACTTAAAGTCTACTAGATCCATTTCCATGGAAAATATATTTTTTTTAAAGAACGTTGACTTGGTTCAATTCAGTACCCGTCAGCTGTGAGTGGAGTTGCCCCTTAACAGTTGGAGTTGGAGAACTCATTTCAGCGTTGGGACTATGGCCCACTCACTCAATAGTTTTGGTCAAGGTATTTTGAAAGCCATCTGGCCAACCATTGCGTGAAAACATTTCAATTCCCCACTTGTGTTTTCTTGTATCTCAGCTGACTTTGTTGCTCTCTTTCATAGTATATTTCTTGTATAAATATTTTGTAAATCCTTCAATGGCATTTTTTTTATTATTAAAATTATTATTGCAGTGTATTTATGTGGAACTTTATATGTCTAAGTTTCTGTTTCCTTTTAATATGACCATTCTGAGCACACAGTATAAGTCAATGTGTTATGAGCAAATGTATTTCATGTATGCTTTGCCAGTTTGTGTGCCAATAAATTGTGCTAACATGAGTGTTTCCTTTTTTTCTCAAATATAATTTAAAACATGATAAGTGGGAGGGGAAAAAACAATCATTGGTTCCAAATGGAATTTAGAAAAGTGGAATTTGGGTGTTCCGCTGCGCCACCAGTGCTTTCGGGTAAAGTAGTGTATCCCTCCACCCCCGGTGGGATGTACCTAATGACGTCACACGGGGGTGGTGGAATTTTTCAATTCAAACCGCACAGCAGTTTCCCGGGCGCTATCGGGTCCATCGGCACCCCCTGCACTAAGCGCATTCCTTGGTGGGGATGCCGGTGGGCTGGAACCACTTACCTAACCACAGCACCGGATGTTTCGCGGTGCCACCGATGCTTCCGGGTAAGGTAGTGGATCCCTCCACACCCGGGCGGAAAAAGATATCTGCAGGCCCTTAACTACATTTTTATATGGTCCGCTGAACAGTATGCACTCGCATCTAATGTTTAAGAGTGTCAGCTCACCTGCAGGCACTCCCATATCATGTTTTGGAGCATCAGCTCACCTGCAGGCACTCTCATATCATGTTTTAGAACATCAGCGCACCTGCAGGCACTGTCATGAAATGTTTTAGAGCATCAGCTCACCTGCAGGCACTGTCATGTAATGTTTTAGAGCGTCAGCTCATCTGCAGGCACTGTCATGTAATGTTTTAGAGCATCAGCTCATCTGCAGGCACTGTCATGTAATGTTTTAGAGCATCAGCTCACCTGCAGGCACTGTCATGTAATGATTTAGAGTGATATTTTTCCTGTAAAATTATTTTTTGGGGGGGTGTTTTTGTCAGCATGTAAAAGTGGCGTACAACTCGGACAAACTGGTTCCCAGCAGTGACTTGGGAGTCCAAGATGCAGATCCATTGCTGTTGCTGATCCATTTGGGTGGTGTTTCTGAACTTTTCCAATGGACCAGGCACCCTCCCCTCTTCCGAGCAGGGGGTGCCTGGTTGTCTCCCATTGACGTCTATTATGCTCGGGTGCTTTTAGTAATGTGTTCAGACCAAACATCCGAATACTTTGGTGCTTGCTCATCACTAGTAATGTTATTTTACAAAGAAAGAAAGATTAATGATTGATAAAAGTTGGAAACACAATTGCTATCTTTTGTTTTACACCATCTACTGATACCATAAAAGCCCCAACATATTACAATTAGTACAATTGGAGTACCTCAGTATGAGCATTCCTTCTCCTAGTCCTGGGAACAGGTAGGTGGGGGCTTAGTTTAGGGCAAAGAACGCAGTGGAGATTGGGGTATTTTACCCAATTTGAGACTAGTAATCCTCCCAAAACTCTTATATTGCAGCATAACATTTTCATTTGCAGAAATAAATCATGTCTCTGCACTGCCACTTATGTCTAGCTTGTGTAGCCAATACAGGGACTTCCACTGTATTTTCACTGGCTCAGTTTGGATAATAAAAATCAAAGAAATTAGAAAGTACAAACAGATTGTACTTAAATTTATATAAAATCTGACTTTAAAGTAGGCGTAGTCTGAATTCACAGGTCAGGTTAATTAAGTTCATTTTCCATTGTCCTTTTCAGTTCTCTGCCATATTATTATTTCGAAAAAGGTCTAATTGGCAATACTACTAAAATCTAATTAGGCATCAAAAACTAATACTTTATTACTGAAGCCAATTATGCAACCCACACAGCTTAACAGGCAGCCGAGAATCTTTGTTTAAGGAATGTATGGCGGTGACTTCAGAGTTGATAAGTATGAAAGATGTGTTTTATGTATAAAGCAAGTCAATCTGAAGCACATACCACGTTTAAGAAATGGCCACAGTAGATGTCGCACCGCCTTATTGGTTTTAAATACCCTCTGGAAATAAAATGCATTTGCATTCATCTGAATGGAAAAGCTAAAAATGTCTCCATATCAGGTCTCACACTGTGACAGAAACCACTTCTTTTCAGACATAAAAAGTGTTCAATTATGGAGGCGTAAAAGGTAATTGTACAGCCTGTTCATTGTGTAGACCTTGTTTGACAAATGATTTTTTTTTTCTTACTTTAAAGAAGTGTAAAAAATTGTGTGAACCAAAATAGGGAACTCAAACACTTTGTTGGCTAGCAATGTAGCCCTATGTTATTGGGATTCTAAAGGTAGCCATAGGCTATGTTCCCACTTAGGCGATTAATCACCTGAGCTGGCAGTTAATCACCTGAGGTGGTAATTTTCAATCCTATCAATGGGGACAAGCCCATCGAAAGTAGTGTAGGCGATTGGCAGGCGATTAATTGCCTAAGTGGCAACATAGCCTTAGATGGCTCGATATCTATGCGATCAATTCCAGATTAAATCATTTACAGCCATCGAGGAATTGGTGATCAATCGTTTTGCAATACAATCAATGACACACCACCTTGGGAATCCGATTTGTGGTTGATCTTGACAGGAGCCAAAAAGCTTGATTCCTCAAAATCCATTGATCGAATAGGCAGTTGCATAGGGAGCTATGGGTCAATCACACAGCAGGTGATCAAGGGTCTCCACTAACATACTTGATTGACAAACAATCAACCTAAAAAAAAAAACGACATGTCCGATAAATGTTTGATCCAATTTTTGGTTATTCTCCGTGAACTCGGGCGGTGATCAATCGGGCACAAATTGTGAAAAATCGACCTGTGACTACTTTTAGTCAGCTAACATATCTCTATGGTGTAGCAAAGCAAGATTTGTGGTGACATTGTCTTCAAAAAGTTGACAATAGTTGTTGCTCATAACAATTTGTATAGATTTATTATATATTGTCTTAGAATAAAAAAAAAGCAGCAATGAACCCACACATATGCGTGTATCATTATTCCAACAACCAAAAAAGGTACTGGTGTAAAGAAGAGTGGGCCTCAAATCCCTTTTATATCATTTACATGCATAGCTATAGCTGGTAAGAAGCAGATGATTTTCCATTTTGTCCTAAGCAGTGTATTTTCTTCTTCCAATGACTGTATTTAAAAAAAATAATAATAATTTTGCTATACAGAAAGTACTAGTAATCAATCATCAATATTTTACTATGCTCCCATGTGGCTGACATCCCAAAAATTAATAATAAGAGAACAGATGAAGGGACAAACCTATCATACATACAACCTATGATAAAGTCATCACACAATCACATATGCATTTTCTGTCACCAGAGTGATCTCTTGTACATAAAAAGATGGAGATGAAGTAGCCAATGAGACGTAGGTTCAACCCCAACGCGCGTTTCGTAAATGATAACTTCTTCAGGTGGGTCTTTAACTAAAAACATGGATCAGTTCTAAATACAAACAACATAGGGGGTACTGTAGTGTCGTGGAGGGCAACTCTTCCTCTACACCAGTGGTTCCCAAACTGGGAGGTAGCCCCCCTATGGGGCACAAATGTATTCCAGGGGGGCGCGGGCCCTCATTGTTAACCTGTGTTTGAAAAGAGAAGGGGGGTTGATAATGTTCTTAAATAGAAAAGGGGGTCCCTGCAAGGAAAGTTTGAGAACCACTGCTCTACATGACCAGGTTCTTTGCAATGTTCAGATACACCCTGTCCCTTAGGCTCTCACACACAAATCAAGCCCTGTCAGCTGGTTAGGGGGATATATACAAGTTAACTAAACGGATATATACAGGCTTCACACCAAAGCCTTAGGCAGGGATGGGGTACAGACTTAGAAGCTAAGTTCAAAACAGTGCCTAACCAGTGCTGGGAGTGGACAGAGTTAGCCAAGGCTCTCATACAATATATGATCCCTCCAAAAGAGTGGTCTGGACCCTGACAGTGGGGTAAACAGCTCTCCTTCTGGAGACCAAACAGCGTTAACAGTTTATAAACTAGGATTAGGGGCTGGCCAGTGGCAGTTACTGGGCAGACTAAGAGGCATCAACAAGTAATGGGGGGAGCCTTGGGCTGACCTCAGCCAGCAACTCAGCAGCTGCCTAGCAAAAAAAACATTATTAAGGGCATATGCACAATATTTTACACTAATGCACAGCATTAACCAAATATGTACAGTTAGTGCCATTCTCTGGTCAGTCAGCTATAGAATAATAATCATTGATTTTAGGATGCATGGGGTCACCTTCTATATAAAGCAATACTCATGCCACACAGCGGTAGCGAGGGGTGATGACAGTAAATGTGAGTAAAATCAAAAACTACCACATCTGGGATTTCAGTAGGGAACAGATAGCCACTAGACATAGGCCTCCAAGCTATAGGAATACATGGATAAATATATTACATTTTGAAGTGGGTGCTCACAGGCGCAATTTTTTATGTAGCATGGTTCAAAACGATAAGGAAAAGAAAGGAAAAAAGAAACACACACTTTGTGCAGTAGAAGTGTGTGGGAAGGACTGGTGTACCATGCCCCTGCTGTACCAGGGGGAAAAAATGGATTTTCCCTTCATCTGTTCTCTTAAAGCGGACCTACCACCAGAAATCTATGTTTTTATGAATGGCACTAGAAGTGCCAATAATATAGAGTAATTCAGTAAAAAAACTCAAAAACTTTCCTGTAATGAGCAATTTAACAAGATTACCCCACAGCTCCCTTCACTTACTGGTTCGTGGAGCCAACACATGAAACACATGGGGGTGCAATATTGCGGATGGCCACTGGGGGCGTTCAGTGATCTTCTATGGGAATTTTCAAAGCAGGTCACTGTGAAATTGAAGCTCCCTGTGACGTGCTGCCGATTTCTACAGACCATGAACCAGGAAGTGAGAAGAGCTGCCGGATTATATTCTTAAATTGCTCATTACAGGTACGTTTTTGGTTTTTTTCACTGCATTCCTCCCTATTATTGGCACTTCTAGTGTCATTCATAAAAACATAGATTCCTCGTGGTAGGTCCGCTTTAAGTACTGGTAATCTTTTTTTTATTTGAAATTACAATATAAATGGGGAGACCAGGTAAGTGATTTAAGGTTTTTTTAAAAAGATAGAATGTAAGGATTTTGTAGCAAAAGCGCACCATAGACTCTAAAGCTAGCCATACACGGCACGGATTCCCTGGCTGATCGATTCACCATCCGATCGATTCTGGCGATTCCGCCGGGATCCTCAGGTGTGATCGATTGGCCAATTAAGGAATCCGATCGCTGCATACCACCTTGTCCTGCCGGAT
The DNA here is from genome assembly GCA_036250615.1 of Ptychadena robeensis. Taxonomy (NCBI): domain Eukaryota; kingdom Metazoa; phylum Chordata; class Amphibia; order Anura; family Ptychadenidae; genus Ptychadena; species Ptychadena robeensis. The sequence goes on from CM070032.1 coordinate 210,076,346, forward strand.
CCGTGTCCGATTGATCACCTCCCGGAATGCAACTCCCGCTGATCTGGGCAGAATCGGACCCGAAAGACCAACATGTTGGTTCTCTGGCGGATCCGATTCTGAGCCCCCGATCAGTCGGACCCGATCGGACGGACAAGGTGGGCTGCACGGGATTCCGGCCCGATCGTTTCGCGTGCACGCGCCCGGAATCGATCGTGCCGGAATCCGGTGCGAATCCGACCCGTGTATGGCAGCCTTAATGGATTTTTTTTAATGTTGTAGGCCTGTAACTTCCCAAAATCTGTCAGTACAAGGGTCTAGTAGACATCCTGAATATAATAATGTATGAAACACATAAGTATGTTTTAAAAAATTACATAAAAAAATGGATAAAAGGTATCAATTGAATGATAAAATCTCTTATACTTATTTGGTATGAAAGATTTCAAAACAGTATGTATTCCTATTTATGTTTTGTTTATAACATTTATAAACCGAGTGTTGTGATGACATCGGCTTCAGTGAAGAAGCCAGCTGAGAGGATCGGAGCCACCGGGACAGCACAGAACAGTGAGTATGTGCTACCCGGGTTCTGATCTTCGCCTGACGGCTCCATCACAAGCGCTGGACAAGATGGAGCCGTCAGAAGCGCTATGGGGGGTTAAAGTAGACCTACGGACACCTAATATAATCCATGTGCCTTTCAGTCAAAGCAATCATTATACTGACAATCTGTAAAAAAGTCAGCAAATCCCTATTGGCCCACATGACTACTCCCCTAAGATGATGTGCTTCCCCAACTTCTTTTCTGCCAAGTGCAGAGACTTGGTCACTCTCTTGATGACGCTCCATTACTGAGTCACATGATACATGTTTTCATCATTGAAAACATATATCCATCACTGTAGAGTAACCATTAATGAAATTGCTATAAAGCTAAGCGATCAAAGTTTATATTGATCGGACTTAAATCACATACTGCACACATTGGCGAAAACGATCAATACATCGATTGTAAAGTGATCGAACATGTTGGAAAATTTTAGTCGATTGAACAACGATCGAACCAGTAGCATTGTGTTTGTTGGCCGGGTCGATTGTATTCGATGACACATTCATATATGACTCTTTCCTGACTCAAAATCGAACCTTCCATATGGTACTACTGTGGATTTGCTTATGATCGGTGTCCGAAGAAAAGATCAGGATCTAAAATCAAATCTAAAATCGATCGTCCTAAAATTGAACCATGTATGCCTAGCTTCTGACTTTTCCAGTGATGCCCTGTCAGTATTGCTTTGGACACGATGGTGCCGTCCAGCGAAGATCAGTGCCCCGGCAGCCCATAATCACCATTCTGTGCTGTCCCGGTGGCTCCGATTTGTACAGGCTTCTGGCGGTGGAAGATTCAAAAGTAAATCGCAAGAGAAACTATTTTCTGTATAGTGTGATTCCCAGATTTTCCCTTTGAAGTTAACCCTCCCTCCCCTGGTGTGTTCATAACTGTGATAACTGTATCAAAATACAATTCAAAGTAAAAAAGAACAAAAAATTTTTTGTGGCGCACACCATCTTAATTTTAAACAAACAATTATTTTTAAAAAATGTGAAAGAAAAAACACAAAAATGTGTAAACAAGAATGCATAAATAATTTTTAAATACTGAAAATACAATAATCCTGTATACAGTGATGTATAGCAGTGATGTCGAACCTATGGCACACGTGCCAGAGGTGGCACTCGGAGCCTTCTCTGTTGGCATGCGAGCTGTCCGCTGGCACAGATGAAAGAAATGCAGCCTATTGGCTCTCAATGCTGTCAGTTCTGTACTCTCTACTATTCTATCTTATAACAAAGTAGAGAGTGTGTTTACATGTTTTGTGTGTGTACATGAGTTGTGTGTGTGTGATTCAGGTTAAATTTCCATGCCGGCACTTTGAGATAAATAAGTTGGGTTTGGGTTCTAGTTTGGGCATTCGGTTTCTAAAAGGCTTGCCATCACTGCTGTAGAGTGATATCATTTTCTTCTTTTGAGGTAAACTGAAGCAGGGGACAGCACAGATATCACAGCCAAGGCTGTAGAACTGGGTTTCCTTGCAGAATTTTTTTTTCTACTCTTGTAATACCTTCTAATTCCAGATCACTGTCTGAGAATTATTCCAAAAGATCTTAGGTAGTCAGATAGTCGCCTAATAGAGCTCGAAGCCATATCACTCAGGCAGCGATGTTCGAAGCCAGCAGGCAGAGTTGTAGTCGGTATTCAGATAGCCCTGTGCCAACCCATTGGGGATGTAGCTGCCCAAAAAGTCCTTTTACTAGCCCCTCCAACATGAAGGTAAGTGCTTAGGGGCTACAATTAATCCCTTATTCTAATTTGGGAAGAGGAGTCCCTCCTCTACTCACATAAGTGTAAATGTCTTCTGTCCCCTAGGCAAGTCTGTCTGGTGCCTCCGGACTATCCTGGTACAAGTCTGCTTTTCAGCTCTCTCCACAATCACAAGACCATTGGAAATCAACTGCATGACCTTACATAAATTGTAAATAAATTTTTATTATCATTCATTTATTATGCGCCATGAACCACTGAGTAGCTTTTTGTGTGAGGAAACCGATACACACTGAAGAGAGGTCATGCCTTTTCCTCTTGTGTCCTCAATGTCTATGATTTCACAGCACCAGGTTCATCAAAAGCATAAAGGGTGACATGCTTTAGTGCTACAGGCAGCATTTCTCTTCTCTGAAATCCTTGCTCTAATCGGCTGGGTTTTGTAGGTAAAACAAGAGGATTCCGGCCAACCAATGACATCCCCACTCATAACACAATCTAATGGGTGGCTTCAAGACTCCACTAAGGCCGCTCCTACTCTCTCAAACTCTCTCCCTCACCCCCAGTAGACTTGCTCCTACTTTAAACACTTTCACAAAAGCCCTGGAAACCCCCTCTTCAGTTTGGCCTACCCATCTTCTAACTCTAACTCCTTACATCACCACCATGTAAGTGCCACCCCCCACCTTTTGTTTACTCTATTCACTTAAACTAGGGATACATGGGATGATACCTATGCAATTGACCCACAATTGTTTGCAGCGTGGTGATGTCACCACGGGTCGAATGGAAATCAATGTGCTCCACTTTGCACATCAATTCCAGTTTGATGGAGACCCTGGTCCAGTGTTATGAGCTACTTTCTGGTCTTAAAACACTGGCTGGAAGCTGCTGACAGACAGTGGGGAGAGCGGGACAGAGGAGGGTCCGGACATCGATTGCTCCCTCTTGAAAAAAGGCATACACACTGATTCGAGCACAATCAGGCCATGTGGCGCACGTTCATTGATTGTGCTCAAATCTATTAAAAATTTAGCTGTGTATGGCTAGCATAACCTATTAGATTGTAAGCCTGATCGGGCAGGTTTCTCTACTCTCCCTGTGTCATTTACCTCTGTGTTATCTTGTGTTGCAACCTAACAATTAGGCCTTTTCCCCAATTTATCTCCAGTGTTCTCTCAGATTTATAACCACGGCGCTGAGATTGCTTTCACCTCAAAGGAAGTGGGGGGTGGGACAGGAAATCTGGCCCAACCCCACCCAATCGCTCCCATAGAGAATGAATGGACGCGGTTAAAAATCAATGAATTGGGAGCGGATTTTTAACAAGTCCATTCATGGTTATGGCGCCCCGATTGTGACTGACTTCAGCTCTGGGGGTGAGCCCCTTCAAATACATGAGCCCACACCGCAATTATAATCGCAGGAGACCGGGGGAGATCGCTAAAGTGGGGACAAGCCCTTTAGCCAGCCATAGACAGGCCGATTCCCAGCTATAGTTAATAATGGTCGGTCGTCCACAGCTACAGGGATGCCCACCTTGAGGTTTCAACCCAAAAAGCCAAGAGGTCAGATCGCACGGTGATCCATCCTGCTGGTTTTTTTTGTTGGCTGATCCTGTTGTAGGTAGTTACTGTGGATGAGGAGTCTACTCTCCCTCCAAGGTAATTGGCTACAATCTGACGGGATGTGGAGCACACAGGATTCCCGTCAGTTCTGTAGCTGACTCCTCACAGCGTGGTGACGTCAAGGTTAGGGGCTGGGGGGGGGGGTTTAAGGTTAGGGGGTTCCGAGGGTTAAGTTTAGGGTTAGGGGATTGGGGGAGGTTAGAATCATTTTAAACCCCCGAACCCCTAAATTTCACCCCTGATCAACAAAACTCACCTCTACTATCAAGCACCACTCCCCCTAAACCCCTAACCTTGACACCTGAAAATCGGAAGAATAACCCTGAAAACACCAAAACTTGGCCTATCTGCACATGCGCAGTTGTAAGAACACACCGGCTTTACTGTTAGCATGGACACAGAGAGTAGAGATTCTTTGTATACATTCCCCATTACTAGGAGGTTTCTAACAAAATAATGAAGTGGACACTTTATCATTTTTGAGTCCACTATTGTTTTGAAATGTAAGTGCTTTCCAATCAAAAGTTTGTACATCTAACCCACAATGTTAAAAATTTGACAAGAAAGGGCTAATGCCTTCAGTTTAATGTAACATTTAACATCACTAATTAAAAAGTGTAGCTGATCCCTACAAACCTGACATCAGAGACCAGCAAAATGCAGTAAGCAACACACCCACATACTGCTGGTGGTGTCTTAAGACTGCAGAAACACTGTACAATCTTTTTATTCTATTCCACAGATGGTGTTATTTATGTTAAAAAATCTTTTATACATTTGAATATTTTTTTTTCCTCATACAGAAAAAAACGTCTCTAGGAACAAGACATTCTCTTGTCTGTCTTCATACTTAATTTATATTTTAGACACAAAACAGCTATAGCCTTGAAGAGAGCAGAGTGAGTTTGAAGAAAAGAAATGTTGCTAAAAACATGTGTAAAATAGTTGCATGGCTTACCAGCGCCATCTACTGGGCAGAGGAGGAATTACTTCTGGTCCACATTTATTTCATTGTTTAATCTCTTGTCTCCAACTATATTTTTACTTCTAGTTTACAATCAGTAAAAGTGAGATAACCAGGGCTTATCTCCCATTATCTGTAAAAAAATATATGATATAAAATCAAAAGAAGAAAAAAATTATTAACAACCTCCTACTTAAAAAAAAAAAACATGAGCGTAGCTATACAGTCAACCTATACAAAATCCTACCATCTGTGTCGGAATTGTGTTGGCATTTTAACAGGGAACCTGGCACAATGGTTCACATTTGGTGTAGCTGCCCTTCCCTACTTCTTTTTTGGCAGCAGATTTTTCCAATACTGTATATACTAAAATCACGCTATTCAATGTGCCTCCAAAGATAGGTCTCCTATGTAACAGGCTTTATCTCTAGGGTGTTTTATCTTATACTCTGGTTACTGGAAGTCCATCCATATTCCCATTATCAAAGAATAGGCAACAGAAATGGAGTCTATCTATGGAAATTTAGTGGCAACAAATATTACAATATGATGTTAATGTTAATAATAATGTTAATAATTGATTAATATCAACATAAAGAACAGAAGAGCATTTACTTGTGTAGCCATTGAAATCTGCCTCAATTCCCCACCTTCCACCTTAACATCGATGGGATGTGAAGTTGCCTCCATTGAATCAGGTGCACCCCACACCTTAATCAATGATGCCGGACAGACCCAGAAAGATCGGCAGGGATTCAGAGGCAGGGGCGGTACAAAGTACGACTCCTTCCGCTACTTCTTCGGGGAAAGACAGCCATCTACTGATCCTCCAGTGCAGCTGGTTAGAACTGTATGCAACATATCTTCCTATGCCTGACCCCCATACCTGTATTAGGTGATGGTGAAAGACTGTATATACTCCTCCTAGTATACTGTAAAAAAAAAAAACCCTAACCAGCTGCATGGACATTCTGTTTATTTTGATTTGTGTGCAAGCCGTGAATGACAGAGTGTCGGAGTTGTGTCAGAGTAATTGAAAAGAAAATAGTTGCTCCAGTGAAGTACACCCGGCAATGCTATGTGGTGACGTGGAGGTACAATATGGTGCAGCAACTTACACGATCAAATTCAGACAGATGTCTTCTGCTCACACACCAGTAAATGGAGGTCCACGCAGCTGGTAGGGGCTATTTACAGGTTATTAAAGGACTATGTACAGCTTCACCAACTTCAAAGGGCAGAGATGGGTTTTAAGCATAGGGATTCTATGGTGCAGAATGTTGCTACCAGCTGCTGAGACAGGTGGACATGGGTGCTGTGGGCTCTCACCAAAATGGAGAATAGGCAGTCCAGTCAGGAAGTTTGAAGCTTAGCACAGCGGAGGTTACCTCACCAGGGATTCTCGTCTGGAGACACATCTGAGGGAAGCTGCAGGTCATCAGGGAAGCATCATCAGAAAAGCCCAAAATGTTCTGAGGAACAGCAGAGCAGAATAGGATTGTTACATTAGAGCAGAGAGCCAAAACAATGGGAAAAGCTATTATCCCTGTCCTTGCAAAAGAGGTTTCCAGCAACTGGTAATCAACAAGTGTAGCCCTTAAAGGGACATACACCAACTATATAAAGCACTTTAAAAGCACATATACACAGCAAAAAATATACAGTTTGTGGCCCTTTCTTGGGTCACTACAGCTACACTTGTGTTTCTTCTTTTATGTTACTTGAAAATGTAATAAAATCTTTCCGACACATTGAGTCTTGTATTGCTCAGTTACATGATTGGGCAGTATGATCCTTTTTTATGACCTCTGAGTACTTGGGTGTCCAGGTTGAGATATCTCACAGGCTCGCAGGTTTGAGTTATTCCTTAATATGTGGTGTTGTTAGTCCTTGCTCTACCCCTTCTTTCCTTTTCTCTCTATTTCTTCCTTGCTTGTCTTTTATAAACCACTTACTATGTACTTAATTATAGGCTGACCTGAATATGAGCCGAGGTAACTAGTTTTACCAAAGAAAAAACTTGGAAAACCTGAATAACTTGAGTATAAGCCTAGGGTGGAGAATGCAGAAGTAATGTGGGAAGTACAGAAACACACAGAAAATGTGCTTTTGTTTCAGTTATTTCAACTAGCCGATTTTAGTTAATTGCAAAAGCCTTGAACACGGTATCATCACCAATGGCTGAGATGTTGCAAAGAGTTGTGGGGAAAAAACTATTGCTCTAGCACAAGTAGTTGTTGCATCAATTAAGTTCAAAGGCAAATCAAGGTTCAAAATGTTGGTTTGAACCTATGCAAAAACTACATATGCTAGAGAAATTGTTTTTTCTTCAAATGTTCCCACAACCCCTCCCTAAAATTTAGTAAGGATACTATCTTCAGGGGCTTTGCGATTGTCTCCCAAATTCCATCTCTTGAAACACATAAATCGAATTCCAATTTTTCAGCACATTTTGGGTATGATATATACCCTTTTTTTTTTACTTTATCTTTGTATTAATCATATGTCATTACTTTATTGTTCCATTTTCTTCTTATATATGTCTAAATCACACTTTTGACTATCTTTTTTATGTTTTACTGATTAAAAAATGTGCATGTGTTTGCAAGATTATCAATTTTGCATATTTCACTTTATATATCTATCTTTATTTCTTGTTATTTATGTTTAGTTTGTAGGATAGTAAACTGACCATTCATGCACCACGTGCACCACACGCACAGGGGTGAATCTGGGGGAAACCTGTTTGGCAATTTCTAGATGTGTCTCCTCTCCTTAAACCTCACCGCTTTGTTTCTTTGGATTCTCCGATAGGCCTCTCTTCTGCATATACTCCCCTTCCTTCTAAGGGAGCAGCCAGGGCGGTGTCTCCTTTGGAGGTTCTTGCTCACATCCCAATAAAGGTCAAATGGAGGCTTTGGTGTAAGATATGGTACCCATTTATGGTGACACAAGGCACACTTCACAGTCCATGCCATTCCATGCCAGCCACCTAGGAGCAGCCACTGCTGGTCTCTTTAGTCTCTTCCTCACCCTTTTCCAACCTGGTGAAACACCTAAGGCTAAGGTTGCCCTTGCCCCCAGCTAGGGGACAAGGGTGCTGTCTAAATCACATCTCTGCACACTCAAGGTCTCCAGATCCGCAGGCCTGCATGGCCTTCCTACCACAGAATCCAACAGAACTCCTCTCACTGCTCTCTCCCCCTGACTAATACCTAGCTCTTCCTTTGTTTGGGCCTTATAATACCTCTGTCCCAGGCTGAGACTTTCTGGCATGTTCTCTGACCTTTACAAACACATAACAATGAATCGTCATGCACCTGCTTTGTCCAGAAACAGATCATATTGCATCCTCTTCAATACCTCAGCAGATCACAGTTAAGTATTTATGCTACTGCTCCTGGTAACCCATACACTTAATACACTGTCCATTTTCCCACAAGTTGTTTGTTTGTTAGTTTTTTTCCTTCCTTATACCATATTTGTGATGTTCATGTGATGCAACTTTGACTTTTGTTAGTGGTTAAAAAATTCAAAAATGTTGTGTAAACAAAATGGATGACAAGCCATTACACAGTGCCTGTGCTTTCCTCTCTTCATCAGCTGTCTGAAGCCTCTCCTTGTCTCAGACAGAATTTCAAGATAATGTGCATCTAAACATGGACTGAGCCAGGGGCAAAGAGGGATGGAATTGATCATGCACTTCTCAATGATTTCTGTTGCAGGAGACCTTCTCCTAGCAGAACCTACCATGCCTAGTGTTTGTCTAGTGGAAATCACAACCCTCGCTGCAAATATTTTGTATATTAGATTTTTGAGGTCTTGGAGTCTAAAGATAGTCTAAAGGTAGAAAAAGAAAGAAAGACCTCAAAAGAGGTTTCCCAATGGGCAAGTGGGGAGACATTTAGGGCAACGGTATAAAAGCACATCACATTTTTGATTTAGATTTTTATGATATTAGACACAGCAATTACATGGTTCACAATGTCATGATTAAAACAAGTACATAATAATAATAAATAATTTTTGATAGTAAACAAACATCCAGATACATATAAATATCCAAATACACATAGTATCAAAATAGATATAGAAACGATTGCACTTTCCGACGCGTTTTGCGGTTGCCCGCGTCCTCAGGGGTTTGTGCAAGATGGAGTCACTATATGAAGTTTAGATAGAAAACCAAGAGTCAAAATAAAAATCTGTATTGTAAAGGTATTGGCTAAATAATTTTAATCCAAGTTCACTTACATCAAACATTGTATCCATATTCATTAATAGTATCTTGCTTGAAAAGATTTTCAAGACATGACTGCGGCCGAGATTTGGATTAAAGAAAACCGGAGAAGCGGGGAAAAAGACTGATCTATCCCGCCTGATGTCAGTGTAAATTCCCATAGCTGAGTAGAACTAACCAGGGTAGAGAAAAGAAAGAGACAATATTTAAATTGTAAAGCCCCTTGAGGGGTTACTACACACTTGCGTTCCTGTTAAAAAACTGTTGAGTGAGTTATCTATCGAAGGGGTTAATATTCAGAGAGCTACCAATAGTAAACAAACTTCTCTAGTAACGTGGGGCTAATACCTCCATAAGTATAAAAGTGGTAGATTATGGGCAGCAAATCCAATAAGACAGGTAAATCTATAAACTCTAACCATGTATCAAGGCACAGGGTCATAAATATGCCAAATGCGAGGGATGTAATAAAGTAGGATCTTAAAGTAAATGCAAAGAGAGAAATTTCCTCTGTGGGTGAGTATAAAGCCAGCATCCTAGAATTAAACAAAAAATAGGACAGGAGGAGATCTCCCCTGTATACACTACAGGGGAGAGGGGACTTTAAAGGCTTCAAAGGAATATTCAAGTTAAGTAAAGGTAAAGCCCCCCATACACGTTCCGATTTTTCGTACAAATTTTGCCCGACCGACCAATGTGGCCGGGAGATTAATCGATCGGGAGATTAATCGGATTCGGAATTATGTACCCGACCGATCCCGATTTCTCAAAATCGGCCAAAAATCGGTCGGGACCGCTTTGGACCTGTACGTAAATTTTTGGTAGATCTGCTGTTAATAAATAGGGTTGGGCTTTATGGATCGGTGATTATTCCCATTTCGATTTTTCATGCCAGCCGACCGACCATAACATTTTAGGTGAAAATCGGGTGA
>CM070032.1:210109312-210132203 GCA_036250615.1 Ptychadena robeensis
AACGACCACGCAGTGGGAACCCATCATAAGCTCTGGTGGGCGTAAATTGAATAGGCCGGGTCCTCAGTTTGGGCTGCCCTCGACTCATGCCTTGTGTCTTTGCTTGCCCCACTCCCACCGGCGCTCTCTTGTAGATGTGACCGCTCCCTTCCACGGTCCACAGTTCTCCGGCCTCATCGTTGTATTGCTTCTATCTTCCTATGTGTGATTGACAGTGTATGGGCAGACACTAGTGGGCAGTTGAAAGTGGCCGAAAATAATGAGTCATGAAGCTGTGTCATAAGGACAATGAGCGTTACTATTGCATGTCTTTCAAGTTATATACATGGACCTCTGCCCCTCCCACATCCCCCACGCTCTATCCATCCCACCTCTGCCCCCCATATATACACGGCGCCTCTGGCCCCCATATAGGCAATCGCCCCCTCTGCGGCCCATATATACAGTGCAACCTCTGCCCCCCATATATACATGCCCGCACCTCCCCCCCATATATGGCAGCGCACCTCTGCGCCCCATATATACAGTCCCCTCTGCCCCCCATATACAGTGCATTCTCCTGGCCATTTTGTGATCGGCAGTGATCGGCAATCGCAGATCAGGATCTGGTGATCGGTGATCGCCGCCAAAAATGCTGATCGGAGCAACTCTAATTAGTGAACAACTAACATTGTTTCCACAGGAACCCAACAAAAAACTCATGAGAGTATCAAAGCTGAAATTTTTTGGAAGTAGTTTTCAGTTTGTTTTAGTTTTAAGCTATTTTAGGGGGATATCTGTGTGTGCAATGTGGACTATTATGTGCATAATTATTAGGCCACAAAACTTAACAAAAAACTAATTTATCCATTTCAATTATTTAATTTTACCAGTGAAACCAATATAACATTCTACCATTCACAAATATACATTTCGGACATCAAAACAAAACAAAAAACACAATCAGGGACCAATATAGCCACCTTTCTTTGCAAGGAAACTCAAAAGCCGTGACATACAGGGATTCTGTCAGTGTTTTGATCATGTTCGCATCAACAGGTGCGTTTGCAGCAGCAACCACAGCTCCCAGACACGGTTCCAGAGAGGTGTACTGTTTTCCATCTTGTAAATCAAAATTTGATCGATGGACCACAGGTTTCTCAATGCGGGACTTCAGCCATAGGGCCTACAGGAGGCCATGTCATAGTTGTTTTGTTGGTATTACCCTTTCTTCCAGCAACGATGTGGGGTACTTCGGACGGAGTGTGATGGAGAATTGGTCTGCATGAAAATATGTTTTTCTTGAAGGATTGCAGATTCGTCTGTGTAACACTGCTTTTTGAGAAGAAGGGTTGTATTCCAGAAATGGCAGTCAGGAATGGGAGTTGAGATTGACTCCGTCATAAAACGAAAAGGCCACAAGCCTCATCTTTGCTAGATACTAAGCCAAAACAGACTCCACCTCCACCCCCCCACATTGCTGGCGCTGAGAGTGGAATGGTGCTCGCTGCCCTTACCAAATAAGCCACGTCGACATCCAATATGGTCAATCAAAGACTCATTTCATCAGTCCATAAAATTAGAAAAATCAGTCTTGGAGATATTTGCCTAATAATTCTGCACTCCCTGTATACAAAAACAATTTACAAAGAATATGCATTATATGTTTGGATGTGACGCAACATATCCCTATACCAATTCCCAATGTTAATTTGTTATGCAATAGAAGACTCTTAGGACCCAAGTCCACGGCATATTTAATCACCTTGATATTCCTGAGTGTAGCTCGGTTTAAATTTTCCCTGCAAACAGTAACTTCAACCACACTATGACGTCTTACCAGCTCATTACAATCCCACTGTGTTCTTTAGTGACACCGGCTGTGGATCACTTCTCCCGGGGACAAAAATATTTAACCGATTACAAAGTATTTTCTGCTTCCAGCACGTGCCTGTCAGCACGGGGCATAGACGCAGGCAGTCCCATTGTCATCATTGTCTGTCATGTACCTGACGTCATGCATTGTCTGTCAGGCATAGGCAGCCCAAGTCCTTGTGTGTGCAAAGGAGAAGCCAGAGACATTCGGTCTCTATGCAAAGCATCGGCCGTATTTACGGTCATGTCCGATAAGGCGGTTTTTGAGCGGGATTGACTTGTCCCGCTAGAAAACAGCGATGGGTCAGATAGATGCCCGTGAGCGTGCATGGCGCTCGAAACTGCCATCGATTTGACCCATATCTCCATGTCTGTACCCTGCTTAACATATGGACTCTAAAGGTGGCCTTACACAGGAGTGCAGCCCACCTTGACCGATCGACATGGGCCCCAAATCGGATCGGCCAGAGAACCAACCTGTTGATGTTTTCTGATCGATTGGGCACACATCAAGGGGAGTTGACATTTGTGAATCGATCGACTGGTAACAGAATCGTCCAGGAATCGGTGGCCTAAGGTGGTAGGCACAGACTTGTATGGTCGATCGATCGACGCCTGTGACTTTACCAGAATCGATCGGAGCGTTGATCGATCGCTCAGGAATCGACACATGTATGGCTAGCTTAAGTCTGAGATCAATCAATTGTGCCACTGATTCCTTTACTTAGATCAGTGTGCATAATCCATTCTACCATCAACTACAAATCCATCGAAACCAAGAAAACCTGTCAGGTTCGATCTACTAGCTGATCACTTATTAATTGATTTAATATTTTATTTCGATTACCTGTGGTCGATCTATTAAGGTAGAAAGGTACATTTGCCAAATCTATACATTTTACATTTCAATATTGATATTGCTGTTTTGATATAGACAGCAGTTAGAGGGAAGATCTCTCTGCTTCTGCCATGTGTTAGTAGAGCCGGAGCTGGGTTGATCAGCTCAGGGTGACATACACAGGTCTGGCTGATAAGCCTCCACATATTGTCCGCTCTGTCTCGGCCAATGGGATTTTCTGTCCCGCTCAGATATTAACACCATCCATCTGTCAGACAGCTTGTTGGCTGGGTGGATTTCTGTCCTTATAAGTGGGTGGTGGCTGGTAGCACCCCTGGTTAGCTCTTTCCTCCGAGAGCTTCCCCATCTCTTACTGTGCCAGCCAAGCTCGGTGCATGGTGCGGGAAGGCAGAGAGCAAGTAGAATGCACGGCAGAGTAGTCTTTTTGAAGCAGGTGTTCTGGGGAAAAACAGTATGTGTTAAAGTGCCCACTCACATTTAGAATAGCATTCGATGTGCTCGCGTCATCACGCTGCTCTACAGAGCTGACAGCATCAGCCGGCACCCTTTGTGTGCCTGCCGTTGGCTTCAATGAAGATGCTGGTCTTCATTGAAGTTAGTGGCATTGGCCAAAGAACATCGGACATGTCCGTTCTCTGGCCTGGCGAGCTGTGGGTCGACAGGGATCTGTCGCCCCATGTGGGCACCCCGGATCGGCAGCTGATTTTGCGCCCATTGTTCGGCTGCAAAATCGGCCGCCGCTCGGTGCGTGTATGGCAGGCTTTAGCTATATGTCAAGGCACTGTTGTCTCTTGTTGTGATTGTTAAGCCAGTTGAAGAATGATCAACCACAGCGTGCGGTCATGACGATTGATTGTTTGCTCACCTTTAGCGATCCACCAAGATCAAACCAAGAGTCGATCACAGTGATCTGACATGTCAGTATTTTCTCGGTTGATCACCGGACCCTCGATCCCCATCTAAAGTATTGAACAGGAATCGATTCCCCAAGGTGGTGTGCTCTGCGATCATTGTGCCATTGATTTGCATTCGATCATACAACAATCGCAGCGGTGTATGCCTAGCTGTCAGGAGATTTGAAATGCGAGTTGGTCACCACTGTGATGCTCAAACATAAGTAGTTCCAATGACAAGTGTTCAAGATTTGGCTGGGTTGACCTTCACCAAAATGAGTCCACAAATTCTGTCTCCCTCGCTGCAAAAAAGATATCATGCGCTTATGTCTCACTTTGGATTCTGGGCAATAAATAAATCATTTAAGACATCAACCCTCTTGTTGGATATTGATGCCCAGCACAACATGCCAACAAATACTCAAAACAAGATCATCCTAAAAGCCTCGGGAAGCCAAGAAGACGTTCAATGATGTCATCCCGGATCAGAAGCCAGACGGGATGGTTTAATTTTGTCTTTTAGATGCCTTCCAATCTTGTGAGAGAGATTGATGGTGTTTTCTGCTACCATAAGCTGCTTCTGCTGAGCAATATTGGCATCCGATGCTGAGCAACGCGTTTCAGCTCCAAAATATGCATACCTCCTTCTAAGGGCTTTCGTTTTATGAGAATTTAAGAAGATGTTCTAGAGCCAAAGTCAAAGCAGAACTTGTAAGTCTGTCGCTCTGTAACAGCAAACTGGAAAGTGCCCACACTCCCCACAACAATAACATACCTATTACAGTGTTACTTTATTGTATTCAGATTACCGCATATACTCGAGTATAAGCCGACCCGAATATAAGCCAAGGTACCCAATTTTAGAAAAAAATCTGGAAAAACTGAATGACTCAAGTATACGCCTAGGGAGGGAAATGCAGCAACTAAGGCACAGAAACACACAGCAAATGTGCTTTTGTGTTGAGGTGATATTATTTAATTCCGCAAATTTGTAAGTTAATTCTAAAGCCCCTGAACATATCATCACCACTAGAAGTGCTGCAGATGTAGAGAAGGGATGTGGGAACATTGTAAAGAAAAAAGTATTGTTCTAGCATATCATAGCTAAGTTTTTAAACAAAATAAGTTAAAATTTGACTTGACTTTGAACTTTAATTTATGCAACTTTGGTGATGATAGCATGTTCGGGGGCTTTGCAATTCTTTGCAATTCACTCATAACGTCCACCTTTTTTGACCCGATCATAAGCCGAATTTTATTTTTTGAGCACATTTCAGGTGCTGAAAAACTTGCGGCTTATATTCGAGTATATACAATAAATACGTAACAAGTACAGACACCCAGAGCACATGCTCCTGATGAGTTCTGCCCAGAAGGGATTAGTAATAGAAACTCTCTAAGCTCTTCTGGGTGAAACGCATTGGGTGCTGCAATTATCTGTATCGCCTATGTTTGTTACCTAGATACAATAAAGGCCAGTGCCTCCAGAGACTGGATCTAACTTGGACCGTAAGAGTGGGTACATGGACTTTTGTAGCTCTTTTACTGAAGTGAAGCTGATTTCAATAGTAGAAATGTACCCAGTTGTCAGAGTTGGGTAGACTAGGTAAGAATGGGACTTTTGGCAGGGTTTTTTCCATTAATGTTATTGCTTTCTTTGAAGCTTTGTGGGTTTTCTTCCTCGTTTCCTACCTGCAGTACTGGCAGAGAGCAGAAATAAAGTGGACCTACCACCAGAAGTTCATCTATGAATGACGCTAGAAGTACTAATGCTAATAGGGAGGATGTCATTAAAAAAAACCTGCAATGATAAATTTAAGAAGGGCTCTCGCAGCACCTCCTCTCTCCCTGGCTCTGATGATGCAGTGTCGCGGTGCCCCCAGAATGGCCCGACATCTCTGAGCTAAGTGACAGCCAGGTAAATACCAGCTCTCCATTTATAGTACACAGACATATTTTCCAATAGAAAACCATTTTAAGCACCCCAAGTGGCCACTCACGATATCGCACCCTGAGTTAACCCCTGTAAGCCTGGAAAATTAAGATGGAATTGTTCATATGATTGCAGGGAACAGCAGGTAAGTATATATATATATATATATATATATATATATATATAATAAATACATCTTCTGTATGCATGGCTCTAGAACCATAAATTTACTTAGCATAGGTTGAAACATTTTTCTGCTATCCACAACTGAAACAAGTTTTGCCTGGAATAACAATGAAATAAAATTCCAGTTTGCAGAGCAGAACAAAGATTAGAAATAAGCGAAGCAGTTTTAGATTAATCACTCTTGAGAGGTTACATAGAAAGTAGATGAGCCACAGCAGACCTGGGGGACGAATCTGGAGCAGTCACAACTTTAAACTTAAGCCCCCCCCCCCCCATACACACTGCGATCCTCCCTTGATTCTTGAGGGACTGACTGCAGCTGGTCACCCAGAGGATCGGCAGGCACCCCTTGTGGGGCGGGCATTTCTTTGGATGAGGGTGCCGGTCCCCATTCAAAGTAATATGATCGGCCAGGGAAAAACAGACATGTCCATTCCCTGGCCAATCAAGATATTTGCCCACATGGAGTGACCGATCCTCAAAATCGCCCGCGGTGTGACAGTTGGCTTTAGGATTCCAGACCTGATATTGAGGCCTTGTTCACATAGACTTTTAAGGGCTTGTATAAGTGCAGCGTGTACTTCAAGATTTCCCAACACATTTCCAAAGCTTTCAAGCTGATTTGTCAATGTTTCATGATTCATCTTTCCACTTAAAGAAAATCTGCGTAATGAACTTGTTATACACCATCTTTTAATGTACACAAGTGCAGCATTGTCCAAAGCACTGCGATATACAAAGCCACTAAATGTGGTTGGGTTGTGAGAGTAACGGAGTGCAATATTTTATACTCAGGCCTAACTAGCTCTCTTTTAATTTGTGATTACACACGTATTTGGTTTGCGAGTTACTTTTAAAATGACCCCCACACTAGTTTAGATTCACCGTCGATCTCCCAGTTGATCTACTGTGTGTGATGACTGCATCACGCACGGCTGGTCGTGACGAGAATCGTCCGGGCACCCTTTGTGTGCCAGCGAGCGCGCATGTATGCCGATGCTTCCGGGTCTGCCCCGATCACCGGTGACGCAAAGGGTGCGGGGGTAGGCAGCACCATAGACCTCCATGTAAATGGAGGGGTGTCGCCTGTTTCAGCATAACACACCGGAGTTATGCACGGGACCTACAGGCGGGCAGGAAATCATGGCAGAGCATGTTATGCTCCGCCGCGATTGCCTGTGGAGTGGCTGTGAGACTAAGTTTGTATGACAAAGTGAACTAGAAAACTCAAGGCTTGTTTTCAGGACGTTGAATACAAAACACGATAGTTCTTTGAAGACACTCTCTGGGATACCAACCACAGTTCTCTTAACTCTCTTCTTAAAGCGAATGTATACTTAAAATCTAAAAAATACATATGTCAATAAAAAAAATTTACCTCCTAAAATAAATACACTTACCTACTGTTCTCTGGAATCGTATAAGTGATTCCATCTTTATTTTCCAGGCTTCAGGGGGTTAACTCAGGGTGCAATATTGCCAGTGGCCACTGGGGGTGTTTATAATGGTTTTCTGTGGGAATATTTGAGTCATTTGGTTAAATGTAGAGCCAAGATTAGAGATTTTTGCTGTGAGTTCTGGGGGACGCCATGGCACAAGCCAGGGAGAGAGGAGGGGGCTGGGAGGGATCTTATTAAATTAATCATTACAGGTAAGTTTTTTTTTTTTTTTTTTTTTTTTTTTAAATATATTCCTCCCTATTATGAGCATTTCTAATGCCATTCATGAAAAGATGAATATAGGGTGGTAGGTCCACTTTAAGTTATCTATGATTTTGATGTTGCAACTTTTCATATACCCTTCTTTCCTTCCTGACATGCACAATATATGTGGGAGGGTCATGTGACTTATGGCCTTTTTTTGTTTACATGTCCAACATAACTACATTTCCCATCATGCATCTAGGTTGTAGTTACAGTTGTAAGTTTATGGTCAATATCTGAGGACTAGGGTATATTTCAGTCACTGACCCCTTTAGCCTAGCTCCACACCCCCATCTCCCACAGCGTACATTGACCTGGAGAGAATGGTAATACGACCAGCCGCAGCACACTTAGGACATAGGAGTATGGCCCTGACGTTTGGCAAAGAAGAGAATAATTTGTTTATAACGTTTTATACAGTGCCAAAGCAAACTTTAGCCTACATATGCCACACATATAAAGTGACATGCTGCACCCTTTAGATCAGTGTTTACTATCTGTAAAAGTCTGGAACTTGTGGAAAACTTTGCATATGCTTTGTAATAGTTGGTGATACAAACTCGCACATGTTGGAGTCCATGTGAACAAGGCCCGAGGGTTTGTTTTGGCTGCTGCATTCCCAGAGTTTGGACCCCTTCCCGAATCGGAGTTCAGCCACCTCATGGGGTGTCATTTTAAAATGTGGCGGTATAGATTAAACTTCTGTTTTTTTCTTTAGATTAGTGGTTCCCAAACTTTCTCTGCAGGGCCCCCCTTTTCTATGTAGGAACATTATCATGCCCCCCCCCCCCCTATTCAAACACAGGTTAGAAATGAGGGCCCGCGCCCCCCTGGATTACCTTCACACCCCCCAGTTTGTGAACCACTGCTTTAGAGCAATGTGAGGAGATTTTGAATTCACAGATTTATTTAGTGTAGATTACCTGGCAAATTCTAGGAAAGGTACAACATGATTTGATCTTTATAGACACTTATCCTAGTTCTGTAACTCTCTGCAATTTTATATTCCTATTTCTCCAGAAGTTTCTCTTTCCTTTCTTTTTTCTTTCTTTTTTTTCTGTCATCAAGTATCCAGCCAGTGTTGTAAAGTGATCAACCTGCTGTCAGCAGAGTGTTGTTCTACAAGGAACTAGTGACATTTGAACTGTAATTTCAGAAAGTGCCATTCTTGGCAGCACTTTTCATGATTGCACACACAGCTAAATGTAGCAGTAAAATCCCCAGTCTGCAGCCATTGGGGTATAAAGGCCGGGCGATCACCACACTAAACATCGGGACCCCATCTTTCTTTCTTTTTTGTCTGTCTGTCTGTAAAAATAGAATGGCTTCTGGTTCCGTTAACACTCCGGCAGCTGAGAAAAGAGTGACCCCCCCCACGCACACACAGATTCTATTTATTTTGTTTTCCAATAAAAGTTTTTATTTAAATTTGACATATTACATTGGAATTTTTTTCAAACCTCTTGAAATATTACATTACAATTAGGGCTTGTTTCCATTATACGTCTGGACCCCTCCGCTAAGCGTATACGCTTAGCAAGGGTCCCGACGTATCCCACAGACCTTGCCTGCTCGGCGGATGGTCTGTTTACACATCCGCCGGTGCAGAGGCTCAACGTACTTGACTATGTTCAGCCTTACATCAGTGGATCGGCCTGGCGCAGTGAAGATAGGTCCTCCGCCGAGCAGGTTAGTCTATCTGCTACGTTGGGACCTCCCGCTAAGCATAAATGCTAAGCAGAGGCGTCCCGATGTAATGGAAACATAGCCTTACAACAGTTCAAACCGATCCAATGTGCAGGTTAAACTGGGAATGAATAATTCAGTTTTTAAGGGGGGTTTTCACATGCGACGGGACCCCCTCTGCTAAGCATATTGCTTGGGGGAAGGTCCCGACGGAGCACATTCACTTACCTGCTTGGCGGATGCTGTATTCTCACAGCGCTGAGCCGTTCCGCCGATGCAGGGCTGAACATAGTGGAGTACGTTGAGCCTCTGCATCGGAGGATGTCTAAACACAGCATCTGCCGAGCAGGTAAAATCTATGTGCTCCGTCGGGATCCCCCGCCAAGTGATACGCTTAGCGGAGGGGGTCCTGACGGATTTGGAAACATAGCCTTATAGTATAAAAAACAAATGGTTAGTACACCCAATATTTAAAGAGGAACATAAAAAATAAACATATAAACTCCTCGCCTACATCGGGTCTTCATCCATGGACATCGACCCCTGCTCCCTCCTGTGAGTGTTTGGTCTCCCAGGCTTCTAGATACACCTACTTGCATCTAAATTGGGTAACGCTTCGGCCCTCCTGATTCAGATGCTGCTGGCTATGGGCACATGGGAACATGGGAAGGTAGCGGCCAAATGTGTCTAACCTCACATGTTCCCTTGCACGTGCCATGGTGGGAGGTCACGGAGGGATGGAGCGTAGCTGTACTTTTAGTTTTACCGGGTAAGTATTTTTTCTTTTACTTTTAACCTCGATTTGCCCTATTAGTGCCGATAATAGAAGGCAGATCTGGAGGTGGTTGGTCCACTTTAAGCCTGCAACTGTGGATAGGATGGGATATATTAGGGGGGAAGAAGTAAAGCACCCCCTCGGCCTTGGTACACATGGGTGTTGCAAACAAATGGTGGGAGTTTCCTGCAAATCTATAACTATATATATCACTATAATATGCACATGAAATATGAGAAGATTATCCCTTTTATGTTTAAGGGAGCCCAAGATCGGCGGTTTAAACCACTTAAACTCTAGCTTTCATTTTTATTTAAGTTTTTAAATTAAAACATGATTACCGTATTTTTTGGCCCATAATTGGGGGCAAAAAGTGCCTGCGTCTTATGGTCCGAATACACTACTGTGGTCGCACCTTTGCTTCCCGCCAGCTCTCCCGGCATGGAGATTAGCCGGGGAGCTGGACGGGCTGTCTGATGTGACATGCGGGACGGTTTTCGGCTCTCCCATCTGTACTGTATGTCTATGCCAGCAGAGCTTAAAGCCCTGCTGCCATAGGCAATGAAGAGAGGCATAGATGAACCAACAATCCTTCCAACTCTTCATCAGTGGAAACGGCAATCACTCTGCAGCTCCCATGGACAGAGTAACAGCCAGCCGGAGAGCAGAGGAGAGTAGGAGACTGTGCAGATGTCTGCCGCCTTTCCTCTACCCGATCAGTGTGGAGAAGACGCTGTGCTGAGAGTGTACTGCTGCTAGTGACACCTACTGGCTGAATTGAATATTGCATTCATTGCATTAACCCAATTGATGTGAAAACGTATTAAATCTTTTTTTTCTGGTTTTCCTGCCCTAAAAAATGGGTGCGTCTTAAGGTCCGGTGCGTCTTATAGTCCGAAAAATACGGTGCTCTATATTTTTCTGCATCTCAAATCTTTAGGATATGATACTTGTGTTAATAGTAGTATTGTTCTTTGCATTTAGAGTGAATTCTTGAATTATGATTTAGTTTGGTGTTAGTGTATATATGCATATTTGAGTGGTTGTTTGGATGTGTGGGTGTGTGTCTGTATATAAACATACACACACAATCGTAAAAGGGTGTAAACTACATTGTGTAAGCTCTCCAGCCTCTTAACTTTAACTAAATGTTGGCTTTGCTTGGATTGACTTTTTAAGGTAAGTAGAATAACTTCACTTTTTTTTTTTTTCTTTTTTTTTTATCAAATTACTAAGTCACAAGTTTCCTACCAACTAGGCATCAAGTTTCACTGAGACTGATTTCCATTCCCTTGATTAATGATAATTATTGTTATCTCGTATTTAAATAGCACCTCTATATTACCTAGAGTACCATATTTTTTGGACTGTAAGATTAAAATGCCTGCATCTTATGGTCCCAAGGTCACGCCTTAGGACCATAAGACGCAGGCACTTTGGCTCCCCGGCAGCTCTCCCAGAAAGATGATTAGCCAGGGAAGTGGAGGAGCTGTCCCACACGACCAGATCTCCAATCTGAAATGTATTGCTTATATCAGCAGAGCCCTGCTGATATAAGCAGAGGAGAAAGAGCTGGGTGAAAAAGGATGGACCTCTCCCTTCTATCTCTGCCTGTGTGGGGACACAGAGCCGTAGCGGGGGAGACATCTGCACAGCTTTCCCTGCGGTCCCTCTCTCCCAGATGAATGAAAAAGATGCCTTAAAAGTGTTCTCTATTTTTTTTCTCTTTTTTCTGCTCTAAAAACTGGGTGCGTCTTGTAGTCCAAAAAATACGGGGTGTATATATAGTCATATCACTAACTGTCGCGCAGGGGAGCTCACAAAGAGAAATATTGGTGCTTCATTATCTCACATTTGTTCCCTTTCTCTTTTCAGCTGATGGTCTTTGGGTTCTTCCTGTGCCTCGACGCTTTCTTGTACGTCTTCACATTACTCCCACTGAGGGTCTTGCTGGCGTTTATCAAGTTACTTACACTGCCTTGTTGTGGATTAAGGTAAGATGTGATTTGTCGAATATTTCCTTTTTGCTGCCCCTCTATGGTAATGGTCATGGTATCAGCCCACAATGCAGCTCGAGCATTCTCCTCTTTGCTAAATGCATTTTATTTCGTTTTGTAAAATGATTCAGAACAGAACTTGGATAACACATTTTATCTATTGATCAAAATCATCACCCTAGATTGGTAAGGAGGAATGTAAGGAGTGATTATTGGTTATATATTGGAGTTTCAGCAGCTTGCAGCTAACCACCATCTTCTGGGAAGAAGACAGGATGGAGCACTTCTTAAAGTGATCATGTGCTTTGGTCATCACCACCAAGTAGGTTTAGTATAGTCTATGAAGGGTCTCTTTTATCCTAGTTATAGTACTGTATTTTCTGGCGTATAAGACGACCCCCAACTTGCCTCTGAGTGGCAGAGTTCCGCACAGCACATCCCCGGCGTGGATGCGGACATTTTGAGCTTCCCGCGCAACCTCATGTGCGACTGCAGATTCTCCAGTCCGACTTGCAAGGTCAGTACCTGGCATATAAGACTACCCCCCACTTATCTGAAGATTTTAATGGGTTAGACTCCAGATATTTCCAGTAATGCAATTGAATTTCTCAATTCAAAATTACTTCTATGAAGTTCTTTCCAGCAATAAATAATAAGTAGCATATTTTTGGAATCCCAAAAGGTTCAAAGCTTCCGTATGTTAGCTTACTGTCAAGGCAATACAGCCAGGTGCCTCAGCTTGTGACTGTGTTTGAATTGCTGTCAGCCGTAGAGCAGAGAGATCTGCAGCACACAGTGTCCCCAACCCCCTCCCCCCCTCTGCTTCCGCGCCCTCAATATGTGAGAAAAAAGCCGGTTATGTAATCTGTACATTGTCGGCAAGTGTTCACTGGGGGCATCGTGTGGCTGAGGTTGGTATTACATGGGGATTTCCCCCCCCCCCCCAATAGATTTTTTTTTCTGCTCTAAAAACAGGATGACACACTTCTTAGTGATCGTGTGCTTTGGTCATCAGCACCAAGTAGGTTTAGTATAAATAGCCTATGAAGGGTCTCTTTCATCCTAGTAATAGTACCGTATTTTCCAGCATATAAGACAACCCCCAACTTGCCTCTGAGTGGCAGAGTTCCGTACAGCACATCCCCACAAATGCAGGGACTGTATGAAAGCAGGGCGGTGCTGTACGGCTATGGTTGGTATTGCATGGGGATATTTCCCCCCAATAGATTTATTTTTTTTGTTTTTCTGCTCTTAAAACTGGGTGCGTCTTATGGTCCAAAAATATGGTGACTGCTGCACATTCACTATAACGTCACGAATATTTACTTTAGTAGTCTCAAAGTTGTTCATGCACTTTAGCATAAAGCAGTATAGGTGAACATTTGTATAAATGAATCCAGCAATAACTAAATGGAAATGTATACCACTAATTATTTACACATTTTACAAACTTCCTCAGATATTGAACTTTTTCTAAAAGGACATCCAGAACTAAAGTATTGTTGAAGGTAGATGATGAAATCTACAGAGTGACTGTGATCAGCATTCTATCCAGTACTACAGATCTGGTCCATTCTAGCTGTTCTCTATAGATGGTGGGTGTCAGTAGTTGCTTGCAAACAGAAACACACAAAATAATACTGTAACCACTGTAGTTTGTGGACACTGGTAGAGCGCACCGGAACAATCAGCGGCCATTGTTTACCGCTCTCGCTCTGTGTACCACATAGCACCTCCATTGTTAGGATGAGGTGTTCTGTGGTCCTGAAATCATATACTGTCTAAAGCCCCCCATACACGTTCCGATTTTTCGTACGAATTTTGCCCGACCGACCAACGTGGTCGGGAGATTAATCGATCGGGAGATTAATCGGATATGGAATTATGTACCCGACCGATCCCAACTTCTCAAAATCGGGCGAAAAATTTGTCGGGACCACTTCAGACCTGTCCGTAAATTTTTGGTCGATCTGCTGTTAATAAATAGTGTCAGGCTGATGGATCGGTGATAATTTGAATTCCGATTTTTTGTGCCAGCCAACCGACCGACCATAACATTTTAGGTGAAAATAGGGTGACACGATCGGACGAAAAATCGGTTGGGATAATAATCGGAACGTGTATGGGGGGCTTAATTGAATAACAGATGAGATTGCTGACAGGTCCACAAAGAGACAAAAAAACAGGGCTGTAGGATAGGGCTGCAATATAATAAGTCTATTGAACTTTTGTTGCAATTTACAGATTGCTCTATCTCTCCTTATTTCAGGAATAATGCAGATTCGGCTCCTTTTTTATAGTTTTAGGCTCTGAGAGCATTAATAAAGTGCGGTGTATAGTGAAGGTGCAGTGATGGGAGAGCGGAGGCGCCAACTCATCCCTTTAATGGCTGGATTACATAGGTTCTGGTGCTAATTAAATGCAGGTAAGACATTGTCTAAATCTAATTACCCACCGAGCCTGCGTATCGTCTATACAGCAATTACAGGGATGAGTTGGCAGCCTGGTAAGAGACTCGTTTATTATGTCTGATTGCTTTAATGTTCACTGACATTATATTATTACTAATTTATTGCCGATCATATATGAGAATTATTATTATATTGACACTGTTCTTCCTAAGATGAGTTCAGAGCGTTCTGTTAAGTTTGTGTGCTGGTTATCCAATGGCGGCTTCTTTGTCAGTGTTGGTTTGCGTTTGCTCTGGCAGACGGGGCTGATCCTTTATAACAACACTTATTCTTGTGATTACAACAACTGAGACAACACAGCCGTGTAATGTAAGCAAGTTCTATATGTGACGCCATGTCTTGTCTGATGTATATAAAAGAACCGGCTCTAGGGTGAACAGGAAGATGTTACACGAAATGTAGGTATTTGGTAATTACGTCACAGTTGGCTATAAGGATCCCTCGACACATCCGCACCAGGAGATGGAGGGCCAACCACAGAGGCCTATTAGGTTCTGCTTCATGCACATTCACTGACAGGATGAGCTCATCAGCATGTGGATTGCCTGCATTTGATGCGCCCTATTATTGGAAGTAAAAACCATGCTTTTTGTGCATGGTTTTTACATCTTCATTGGAAATTGCCTCATTTGTCCCTGTGTTCAGTGCGGGACCAACGCTGGAAAACAAGACGCAGTGGACTCAAGCCATGTGTCCACCATAGCTTTTTCCCTGCTTTGGACACTGGTGGGGCCGACTTGTGGGCTGTTTGCTCGCGGCTGAAGCTGGCCATACACATGCCGATAAGCGGCCGATTTTTAACCTGGCCGACGGGCTTGCGCGCTCACGCCGTCGGTCAGGTTAAAAATCGGCCGCTTATCGGCATGTGCCCACATGGGGCGACAGATCCCTTTCGCCCCACTTCTCGGCCAGCCAGAGATCCGACATGTCGGAAAATCTCTGGCCGGCTCGAGCCGATGGGAGCCGATGCCATAAGCTACAATGAAGCGGCCGCTTCATTGTAGCTTATGGCCGGCACACAAAGGGTGCCCAGCCGACTGAAGCGCCCCAGAATGCAATGGGATTGTAAACATGATGACGTCATCACGTTTACAATTCTGGAAGAAATCGGCGGCAGATGTTGGCGATGGTCGCCGTGTGTATGCCCAGCTTTAGGGTCCCCATACACCTCTGTCAGATTTCCTTTAGATCTCCTTTCGTTTTACCAGAACCATGTTATTTGAGGGACTTTATAAACAAGTCTACCTGTGTTCAATCGTAGAGGACCCGGCACTACATAGTTGTTGGTAGATCTAAAGGATATCTGGCAGAGAGATATAAAGGTGTATGGCCAACTTTATAATACGTTTCTGCTGCATCGGCATGAATGCACCCTTTTAATTCACCATAAGGGTAAGTTCCCACATAAGCAATTCGAATCGCCAGGGCTGTGGAGGCGGAGTCGAGGAGTCGGAGACATTTATGGGTACCTGGAGTCGGCAAAAAATTAACCTACTAAATTTAAATAGGAATTACATTTTTTTAAATTTTTTTAAAAATTAACAAAAAAATTACTTCAAATGTAGCAATTAACAAACAGTCATAATGAACGACTTCTCTGCTATAAGAATAAATGCGTGCCGTGCATAACATTACAGCACCCACTGTGAACCTAGCCTAAAGGTCCCCACACACGTACAGAGTGGGGGCAACAGACCAGCTCAGATGACCTCTAGACTGCAGCATGATGACATCATCACTCTGCTCTCTAGAGCTGACAGCATCGGCGGGCACCCTTTGTGTGCCGGGCGTTAGCTTCAATGAAGACGCCGGTCTTCATTAAGACTAACTGCATCGGCCAGAGAATATCTGTCACCCCATGTGGGCATCCCCGATCGGCGAGCGTGCACGCCATCGGTCGGCGGCAAAATCGGCCGCCACTCGGTGTGTGTATGGCAGCCTTAACTCTTGCCGATAATGAAGTAAATGTTTTTTGGCGGACTAGAGACATTAGTGAGGGGATTGGATCGCCAATATTGAAGACTGAAGCCGTAAAGCATTTGGAAAACCGCTGTAATTCAGCTGAGGCGGAAAATACTTAGATTGTTAGCTTCAACTTTAATCATGACTATGGGGTTCAAGGGAAATCATGAATCATGTTTGAAGTGCCCCTTCGCCCTGCCTTTTCTTGGAGCCTTCCACTGCCCTATCTTCAGCAGAAGATAAGAACACTAAAGCTTGGCACAGACGGGTAGATTTGAGTACAATCAACTTGTGTGCTCACGGTGATTGATTGTATTCTAATCTGTTTACAAACCTACCTGTGTGTGCCTTCCCTCGGGCGGGATCAATAGAGCTGGCTCGAAGGAACTTGATTGAATGGGGTTCCAACATGTTGGAAAGACCCCGTTCAATCTCCAATACTTTGCAGGGAGACATGAGTCTTCATGGAAAGTATTGAAACAGCTGCGGCTACTGCCTCCTCCACAGCCGTCGGATGTCAGTGTGAAGGGGGCGGAGCCAGCACTCACTCGGAAGCTGTGTGAGGCAGCTATATGAGACAGGCTGCTTCTCCCCAGCTTGTGGCGTGTTGTCCACTGCAAGCTGGGGAGAAATGGGTCCCCATTGAACAGTAATCTTGTGCCATGTGGTGCACATTGATTTTTGTTCAATCGATCCCCGATCAATGACAGCGTGGTGCCTAGTTAAGGAAAAAAGCAGCAGCTCTTCACCTAATCCCTTTCTCTGCTTTATTGGCCATTACAGTCCCTGTTGGTTTCTTGGCCAGTCGTAGTTCTGTGGTTAGTGTAGTCGCCTTCCTTTCCTTCAATGATGGGTAAATACATTAGCAATTTACATACAGGAGTCGGAAGAATCAGAAACTGAGGAGTTGGAGTCGGGAAATTTATTATCGACCGCCTCCCAGCCCTGCGAATTGCCGCACAGAGTTCGTGAGATCGCTAAGCGGCACAGATATGACAGGCAGGAAGTGGGGGGGGGGGCAGACATCAGGACATCATCTTTTTAATTAAATTTTAACCGCGCGCATTCAGGTCTATGGTCCAATCGCGCGCCCGGAACGCATCTGGTGCACGACCGCGGCCTTTAGTTGAAGGGGGTACTAGTTGATGTCACGAATATTCGGATTCCGAATATGAATCGCGAATAACGGCAATTCGAAATTCGCGAAGATGGTGAATATTTGCCGAATATTCGCAATTCCGGATATTCTGGAGTTTTTTTTTCCATTACACACGCTCTCAATGCAATTGGACGAATGGGAAGGCTGCAACAAGAGCTTAGCAACACTCCTGCGACCATCAACAGTTTTTAATCCAATATGGGTGTGATGGCGATTTCGGAATATTGCGAAAATCTGCACTTTAAGAAAATTCGCGAAAATCACTTAGATGGCGTCCAAATTATTATTTTTTTTTCAACACGCCCCTCATGCAAGTTAACATATATTCGCGAATATAATAAAATTTGCAAAATTCGCATAAAAACTGCCGATATTCACAATAAGAAGAATATTGCCGAATGCGAATATTTTCCGAATGTTTTTCCCAAAAATAATTCGTGGCATGCCGCGAATACGAATGTTGCCTATGCCGCTCATCACTAGTGGGGACAAGCCCATTTAGCTAAATGGAGGCGATCAGCCGCGATAGTCACCGCAATCCCGGAAAGTGTCCTTTCTGTGTCTTTTTTACCTGCCGCAGACGCGTGGACACAATCCCTTTGTAGTATGGACTATATTTTTCAAACCTCTTTATTGTTATTTAAAAAAAAAATCAACTGTATTTAGTTTTTTTGTGCATGATGTGGTTGCACAAAAAACATATAACTTGCGTTAAGCCAAGCCACGCAATGACCATCAGCCTTTTATTGATATTTTGTTTTTTCACTTCCGCTGGTGTCTGCTATGTTCTCAATGTTCTCAGACATAACCTGCTCTGGCTGAAATAGATTGATTGTCCTCTGGTGATAATCTATCGTGATACAAGGATTGCTGTGTTAAGGGCCGGATTCCGGCACGATCGATTACGGGCGCGTGCACGTGAAACGATCGTGCCGGAATCGCATGCAGCCCACCTGGTCCGATCGTTCGCGTCCGATTGATCAGGGGCTCAGAATCGGATCCGACAGAGAACCAACATGTTGGTCTTTCTCATGCGATTCTGTCTGGATCAGGGGGAGTTGCCATTTGTGAAGTGGACAATCGGACACGGATCCGTCCCGGAATCCGTTGGACAAGGTGGTATGCTGCGATGGATACTCTTAATTGGCCGATTGATCACACCTGCGATTCCCGGCAGAATCGCCGGAATCAATCGGATGATGAATCGATTGGACATGGAATCCGACACGTGTATGGCTAGCTTTATAAGTGACTTCACAGAGGCTCACCAGATTGCACCAACTCTTGAGTTGGGTGAAGCAATGATAATGGTTTGGGGTTGTTCCTCATGAGCTGGGCTCAGCCCCTTACTTCCAGGGAAGAGACATTTTAACGCTTCAGCATGCCAAAACATTCTAATAGTTCTGTTCTTACTTTTGGGAAGTAAATTTTCTGTTCCAGCATCATATGAATCATAATTGAATGAGATTAATGTACAAATACTGCCCTGCTCAAAGCTCTGACTTCAACCCCAAATAACACCTTTGGGAGGAATTATGTAGGTAGATAGATATTGTGTCACAAATTCTCTCGTGGATGACTAGCAAATCCACTGCTGCGCTCCAAAATATTTGTGGTAGCTGTTGTGTTTAACAATTTTTAGTTTTAGGGCTCATTCACACCAGCTGCGGTGCGGTAAAGTACTGCAGCGCGGCCTGCTCCACCATAGGAACCCTCTGTCCCTTTCACACTAGCCCTGCACTTGTGTTTCTGGTAATGTGCAATGCCCACACACCCTGCAAGATGCATTTTTACAGGTACAGTGCATACAAGTGCATGGGAGACGCTTGTATGCACGGTGTTTTAAAAAAAAATTATAACAGATGCACAGCGTGGATAGTGTGAATTAGTGTGGACCCTTAAGGCCCCCATACACGTGTCGGATTTGCACCGGATTCCGGCACGAAAAACGATCGTGCCGGAATCGCATGCAGCCCACCTTGTCCGATCGATCAGGTCCGATCGTTCAGGGGCTCAGAATCGGATCCGACAGAGAACCAACATGTTGGTCTTTCTGATCCGATTCTGCCCAGATCAGGGGGAGTTGCCATTTGTGAGGTGGAATCGGAGGTGGAATCGCACACGGAATCGTGCCGGAATCCGCTCGGACAAGGTGGTATGCTGCGATGGATACTCTTAATTGGCCGATTGATCACACCTGCGATTCCCGGCAGAATCGCCGGAATCGATCGGATGATGAATCGATTGGACATGGAATCCGACACGTGTATGGCTAGCTTTAGACCTCGTTTCAACACACGTTGGGACCCCTTCTGCTAAGCGTATTGCTTGGCGGGAGGTCCCAACGTAGCACATACTTACCTGCTCGGCAGATGCTGTGTCTTCACTGCGCCGAGCCGTTCCACCGATGCAAGGCTCAACGTAGTGAAGTAAATGAACCCTTTGCATCGACGGATGTCTAAACACAGCATTCGCTGAGCAGGTAAAGTCTATGTGCCACGTCGGGATCCCCGCCAAGCAATATGCTTAGCAGAGGGGGTCCCAACGTACAATGGAAGCTTAGCTTTAGTATTGAAGGATCACTAAAATGCAGATCAAACGTGTTCTCACAATGTGACACTAGAGGGCTCTGTCCTTCCATCCTCAGAGCTGGGGGATTGGATTCAGTTTAGAGTCGTGGTGGGCAACTGAATAATATGGAGGGCCACAAGTGCAGCCCTCAGCATCACTAAAGGGTCGCACATAACAATTTCAATCTATACTGACATTTTTTAATGACCGCAGGCATAGCTAGAAGACATCATTTTTATTTTTCAAATAACAAAACTTGTTTTAAATGATACTTCAAGTGTTAGGGAACACTGTAGTGTGGTAATGCACATTTTGTGTCATGTGTACATAAGGATATGTTTTCAGTGTAATAAACCGGGATTAGAATGTGTAGTGACAGTCATCATTGTGAGTTGTTTCCTTGCTGCCCCAACTTAGTGCAAGCAGTAAAATGATAAAGAACAGCAGTAAAAGCTTAATAATATAATAGTGAAAGTATACAATGCTCTTAAGCATAAAAAAACACAGTGCACTTTAGTGGGACTGAGCAGCCATGGATTTTGGCAGTTTCACCTGTCAGGCATACCCCGGCCAATGCATCCTCACCCGGGAGAGAGATGAGGGACTAAGGCATGGGCTGTCTGGGTCGTTGATTTGGCTTTCATGTACTGAGTGAAGTTAGGTTTTGGGGGCCACAAGTGGAGGACCGATGGGGGGGGCGCTTAACAATGGCCAAAGGGCTGCATGTGACCCACAGATGTTAGGCACCTGGGGTTTAGAGGAGCAGCCATGGCGGTTATGGTGAGACGGGATTAAAGGAATTGAAAAGCCCTCAACTCAAGCAGTGTGTAGCACAGTCAAGCCTCCTTAAAACAGAAGATATTTACATTCCCCAATCCATCACAAATACTCTAAATCCCAAATTGGGGGTAAAATTAAGGGTAAAATACTTCATATTTCATGTTGTTTTTCCTTTTTGTTTTTAAATTTTGTAGTGTTTCCTTCTGGAATGTAAACATTATATATGCCATGTATGCAGCCATGCCATGTAGTCCTTGTATTCTGGCGTCTTGCACCCATTATTTACTTACCGTTTGATTTCTTGTCTTTCCAGTGGTGGTCGGGTGTTGCAGCCAGCGCAGGTCTGTGACATAATGAAGGGAGTCATTCTAGTGATATGTTACTTCATGATGCACTATGTGGATTACTCCATGATGTACCACCTCATCAGAGGACAGTCCGTCATCAAGCTTTATATCATCTACAATATGCTTGAGGTAAGTACTGGTTTAGTATTGAATGACATGTATCAGTGCATCTTGTGTTATGCTACAACTTAGGAGTATAAAGTAAATAGTTGACCCCAGTGCCTTTAAAAAGCAGAGCAGGGGTGATCCTGGGATTACGTGTCCCAAAAATCTGTGCTGTTGGAGGCTTGAGTTTATAGAGCGTTGTCCAAATGGCAATGACACAATCTTTGTCACTCATATGGGTGCCCTGTACAGCTACTGCTAAGGTGATATTTATAATACTCTGCACCTATGAGGTCCTTAAGCTCGTATTATGAATATTTGGCTACCCATCCCTCCATCTGGCCTATATGTCTACGCTAACTGCACGGTTTTCCTGTGCAGTTCAGCCGCCCCCTGTAATCCCCTATGGGGAATGACGTGCCAGTCTATAATGGTGAGTCATGCCCGCAGTTGAGCAGATTCACAACTTCTGCCCTGAAAGTGGGATCCGGGGGCGTCCCGCACTAGAGACATGTCCATTGGAAAAAAAATGGGTGCGGTGTGTGATGGGTGCAAACCGCTTCCAAAGTGGTTCCGGCTCGATTTGCCAATAGAAATGTATAGGACGCAGTATTTCCGGCATCGCAATACCACACCCTTAACAGCGCCCAGACGTCCGCTATGGGCATGCACACGCTGACGTGCCCATAATGCCCCCTTCGGTTGCTGGGGCGGTATAGTGCAGACCCAGCCTAAAATGTGTGGACAGCCATTTTATTTTGCAATACTAGTTTTCCTGACTGTTATGCTAATCCAATTTGAATGACTTTCTAAGGGTCCCCATACACGGGTCGATACCCGCTCAATCAATTAATGATCAAGCAGGACTTGCTATGTTTGAGTGTTCGTTGATTGTGCAAAGTGGTGCGCTCAGATTCTCTGTTCAATCAATTCCAGTTCCATAATTTGGATGGGGACCCTCAATCTCCATTCAAAGTAATGGAAACCACAGTGATTTACCAACATTGGTTCCCTGTTCAATCAAGCTTTCATGGAAGCTGTGTTGAATTTGCGAACAATGGATCACAGCAAACGGGCATTGATTGTTGGAGAATCGAACTAAACATCGATCCATGTATGGTGACCGTAAGTCACTCCCCAGAAAGGAACATTCATCTAGGGGCGTCAGAATGCTGGATTTTTACAATTTGTACATCACGACGGGCACATCGATTTTTCAGATTAATACCTCACTTATTTTTACATATTACATTTACATAGGATAGATGTTTCTTTGAGTCTTTGAGATTCAAAATAATAATGTTGGTAGTCAAGTCTCTCTCATATTTCAAATAAAATAATATGCAGATGGCCTGACCCGGCTTCTCTTCATAGATGAACTGCTGTTCAGATCTGAGTTTTCATTAGTATTCATTGTGCGTTCCAGGTTGCCGATCGCCTCTTTTCATCTTTTGGACAAGACATTTTGGATGCTTTGTACTGGACGGCGACTGAGCCCAAGGAGAGGAAGCGGGCGCATCTTGGAGTCATCCCTCATTTCTTTATGGCCGTGTTGTATGTCTGTATCCTTATATGTGTAAAGTCACATTTATATCAAGGTTTATTTGGGG
>CM070032.1:210132213-210142684 GCA_036250615.1 Ptychadena robeensis
ATTTTCAGCTTTTTCAATCATTTGTCTTAAGATGTTACTGGCAGCATAGCCATTGGAAAAAGGTAATTAGGAACTGATGTGGACAACATATATTTTAACATATTGTTTTAGCAAAGACTAAAGCCCCCCATACAGATCTAGATTGTGTCCGGATGTTTTGGCCGATCGACCCTGCATGATGACGTCGCACGCAGTCAATCTGCAGAAATATCGGGACACAATAGGCCCAGACACCCTTTGTGTGCCAGCGCTGTCTTCCGGGTCTCTCTAGGGAGACCTGCCAGACAGCATCTAGCCGGCTGTGTTGTGTGTCAGCCCCCCCCCCCCTTCCCCCCTCAGAAGCAGGCAGCTGATTCCTCAGCACGGAGCTGAGGAGAAGACCTTCTTTAGACGGGGACACTGTGTCCCTGTCTAAAGTATCAGACCGATCTAAGAATTACGGACATGTCCATAATGGCTTTGATCGTTTTGGCTGCCGATTTAAGCTCTAAGCTTAACATCGGCACCCGATTTTTTGGGCGTGCACGGCGATCGGTCGGCCATAAAATCTAAGCGTGTTTGGGGGGCTTTAGTCATTGACTCCGCTATTCTCTAAAACACTGCATGCAGAGATTTTAACACCGTGCAGAAGCTGCCCATTGACGCCAATGGGGCTGACATGGCTCTCTCCACAGCCCATCAGAGCCCCGATCTGAGTACCAGTGTTTATTTACTTTGAGGTGTAATATATGTGTATACTTTCCTTAATTCCTCCACTTGTAGTTTTACATGCAATCCTGATACTAGTGCAAGCCACCACACTGAATGTGGCCTTCAACTCTCACAACAAGTCCCTGCTCACCATCATGATGTCCAACAATGTAAGTGTCTTATTTGAGTCGGATGCTAAAGCAGTAAACGGTCCTTAAATATAGCAGCAATGTAAATATATGCTATATATTATATACCTGCTACATTAAGAATTATACATGGCAGATAAGTATGGGTGGTTCATTCTGTTCAGGCCTGCTTTTTTATTTTCGGTTCTAATGGCAAAGTTTAGACAGAGGTTGAGTTTCCTCTTTCTTGTCCAGCCATATTTATTTTGTCTTCTGTAAATACTGTATTCAGGCCATGAGTGGAAGTCAGTCAGTAGCTGCAAAGTCCTGGAGCGCTCAGTTACTCAGGGCGGATCACACTGTTTCCAAGGGAGAACAAAGAAAGATTAGGAGATTCTGTTTTAGTTAAACTTTGCTTACAGTGAAACCACGTCCTCACGATTGTCTGCCTATGCCATCTGCTCCGCGTCTACTGCTTAGTGTAAAACGGCTGCTGCTGTATTCCTCATTCATTCTGTACTCTGAGTTTTCATTAAAGCTCATATCCCATCTGCAGACCCCGAACCTTAAACAGGACCCGCTGACCTGTCCTATAGTCTCCCCTGTTTTATGTGCTGTACACAACTTCCATACATATAGTTTTTTCTGTATGAGGAAGAGCCTGCCGTCCACCCTTTACATACTGAGGGAGTACTTGTGGATTGTACAGTTGTTGTTGTGTTGTGCCTATGGCAATGGTTCTCAACCTTCTGAGATCCGCGACTCAGGAAGTGACGTTGCGAATTTGGAATGCGGAGTTTCACTTCTGCTTTCCAAATACCAAAAGTTACAGCCCGCGGTGGCACTTCCAGCATGATCAGATTCGCATAATGTCTCCTCCCTCCTATTTTCCTCCCTGCTTGTGCAAATGATGTGCGGGGTAGGAAGTTAGAACTGAGTGTTACGACCTAAGAGAGAGGAGGTGTTACTCTCCCTCCTAAGGCTATATTCCTATCGCTGTTCATCATGTCCATTTAGTTAAAGGGCTTATCCTCCCTTCAAATAATGGGCACGGTCGTGATTGGACTGAACCCACAATCAGAATCGCGGCTCCCCACGTTTGTACCGCGGACAGTCCGTGGTTGCGATTTTTTTCTCTGATCGACCACAGACATGAATGGGCAAGATCTTTGGTCACGTGTAGACATGCACACGATTAAAATCTTGTCCGACCCGCTGCTGATTGCCTATGTGTGCTATTTCCACCCCATACTATATCCTGGAGGTAGTCTCTGCCATATCCCTCCATTACTGGTCAGCTGTATGTCAATCTATAAGCAGAATGGACTGTAGTGATCATTCCTCACTGATCTGCAATATGCATATTATTGATTTTATATGACATACCACCTGGGTTCAAATTCATGTATGTAAAGGTACATAAATGATTTTTACATTGCACCATCTTTCATATTTACACTATATATATTCTAGATCTAAAAGTAGATTCTGCAGGTATGACAAAGGACATATTTGAAAACTGTTTCGGGCCTTTAACTGATTGTAGATCTGTATGGA
The DNA here is from genome assembly GCA_036250615.1 of Ptychadena robeensis. Classification (NCBI taxonomy): domain Eukaryota; kingdom Metazoa; phylum Chordata; class Amphibia; order Anura; family Ptychadenidae; genus Ptychadena; species Ptychadena robeensis. Next base: position 210,134,589 of record CM070032.1, read on the forward strand.
GTTGTCCTACTGTGGATATGACTCATTTGGTGTATTTTGATTTTTAGTTTGTGGAGATAAAGGGGAGCGTGTTTAAGAAATTTGAAAAGAACAATCTCTTCCAAATGTCCAACAGCGGTATGTATTTTCCATTTTCAGTTATGCCATATGTTATAAGCAGAGATGGGTGTGTGGTAAATGCATCTGCACTTACCTATCTGTATCTTTACCATGATGGTTTTAATACTGTCCTTATGTTAAAAATGTCCTTATGTTAAAAAGAAGAACCTAGTGTGGGCCCCTTGTTATTTACTGCAGCACATGGTCCTAGTATGGACTACAAATCAGGTCTCTGTATGTATGGAGTGTATATGATATCCCTATCATTGCAGATACTTAGTGTTGCCAGTAATATATAAGGGCCCAGCTGTGAACTTTACTTTTGTCTGATTCTTGCACATTCCTCCCACATTAAGCACTTTGGACCGTTTGGTCATCTGTGACTTTTGTATATCTGTTAAGTAAACCCAAAATGTGTGGGCTACTTGAGGTGGGACAGTTTGCTTTGCCTGTGCAATTTACCGTTTCTAACCTCCCTGGTGGTACGTCCGTACTGCGCGTTTCAACAACACGATACAGGCAAGCAAAGCAGAGTATGTTTCCCTGCCCTCCTTCTCTCTTTTACATATCGATGACTTCAGAGATGTGGAGTGGGAAACCGGCACCCTCCTTAACATGAAGGTCAATGGCCTATTTGGCGCCACCGATGATGCAGAAGAGGTGATGCCATAAGCTATCAGTGAGTCCATTGAGATATAGAATCGCCATGGGCTTGCAGAGCATAGGTCCGTATCCCTAAGTGTAGTTCAGGGTGTGTTTGTTTGTAAACAAACTTACCCCAAGCTGGACTCTGGCAATCCGCCAGGGAGGTAAGGAAGGGAGTGAACATCCACCGCAGTGTACAATCCAAGCTGTAGAGGTGTATTTGGCAATGTTTGTTGGTAAAGATAACTTGTAGGATTTGCCTCCACTGCATTACTAGCCTGCGTTTTATGAATGCGTTATTGTGTCCATAAACATGGGCTAGTTTTGGTGTGGTTTCCCACCATTGGGTCACATTAATTGACACTTTTTTTTTTATTTATTTTTAACACAGCACTAATGCGGACATTTATTCTTCATGTTCACTCATTTATGGACATGTTAATGTTTTTCATTGTGACAATGTCCACGCTGCCCAGACACACGCCTGTGGCTGTGTGACCACTGAATATCAATGTACACAGTGGCGGCACGTCCAAATTACCTTGTTTTTAAGCAGTGTCCTTCCCAGCTGTCTTTGGCTCAGATATCTTCTCTTAATGTTTAATACATATTTCCCACTTCATTATTCCTTTTTTTGCTTTGCATTATTCCTTGATTTGCTTTAGGAATGTTAACTGTAAGGATAAGATAAGTAACACTGACAGACCACACCACCTCAGAAGATATCTTCCGTTTTAAAACTATTAATATGGTTTTCTTCTTACTCAGTAATTTTCCAGACTTTACAACATGTCCTCTCCTCAAAAGATGATTTTCTTATTTAAGTGCCTTGCCTTATGTGGCCAGTGTGCCAGGATTTGTCTCTCGTGCCTCTTCCTCCACTGTCTGCTGCATAGTGATGCCAACCTGAACGCTATTACTTATTTTTTATACTGCCTACATACAACAGACTAGGTCACTCACACAGTCTGTTGCTTTCTAGAGACCCAGGCCATGGTGTGGTTTTAGATCTCCCTTATATATGACGAGAAAAACAGGTAGCATGATGTAGCTTTAAGATTAAGATATTACAATTCTGTTCAATAATAAACTTCTTCAGGTATTGATAATATTGATCACCATAGACCTTTTTGTCTCTATATAGAAAAGTGGGAGAAAAAATGCTACAAATTTTTATTAACTATTATTCATGATGTTGATTTTTTGTGTTTCCTTCTTTACAGACATTAAAGAGAGATTCACCAACTATGTGCTACTACTGATTGTTTGTCTGCGAAACATGGAGCAGTTCTCATGGAATCCAGGTCATTGCTTTTTTTTTTTGTTTAGTCGTTACATAGAGAATGAGTAATTTTACTGCATGTTTCTTGTAATAATAAAATCTTGTATTCAAATATTTTATCATGTGAAGTCAGCCATTTGAATAGCATCAAATTATGTCTTTGTTCCGCCAAAGATAAAATCTTGATAAACCATAGCCCAAGCCCTAACGGTGATATCGGTAGTTACTGATTCACAGTTAGGCTATGTTTGCATAGTCATTAGAAAAGCCAGAAAAGCCTTGTGTAAATTTGTAGTTCAGGGAATTCAGAAATATTCTGTGCAGACTACTACAGATCCCAAAAGCATTAGCAGGCTTTGGTGACACGGTATGGCATTCAGAGAGTTTGCACCTTAAAATGAGCATCGATTCAAACTAGGAAACTAGGTACCATGTTTTCCTGCGTATAAGACGACTTTTGAACACAGGAAAATGTGTTCAAAAGTCGGGGGTCGTCTTATACACCAGGTACAGTGCGCTAGGATGCTCTCCTGTTCTGTTCCGATCATCTAGGGGAGCTCTGATGTCTGCTCGCCCGAGCCATGCTCTTCTTCGCGCTGGCTGAGAGGAGAGTGTTGCTTCAGAATCCCCCTCACCCCCTCCTTTTCTTTGCCGATGTCTGTGAAGTGAAACGAACTAGCTGCTACTGACAAGTGTGCTCACTAGCGACATTGTGGTGCATTGTGGCTGAAATTGGTATTGCAGAGATATTGAATTAAACAACACATTAAACAGCTGTACAAAAACTTCACTTCATACACAACTGTATTACACTGTATTACATTTTTAAAATTTTGGGGGTTGAAAGTCAGAGTAGACATAAAAATTTTTTATTTGGTGTGTGTTTGAAAAAAGGTAGTCTTAGACGACAAGAACATCCCAAACTCTATATTTTAACTGGAAAAGTTGGTGGTCGTCTTATACGCCCAGTCGTCTTATACGCCAGAAAATACGGTAAATGCAAAGTCAATAACAGGCTTTACAATATTACTAGACATGCATTCTGGGTATATAATTGTATATTGTATATTGCAATATTCAGGAACACTACCTGGCCCAAAAAAAAGTTGCCATAAAAGAAAAGTTGGACCGCCTTTATCTTTGACATAAGACATAAGAAAACGCGGGGGCAGACACAGGGAGAACATGCAATCCTTGATGATAGTGCCCAGGCCGGGATTTGATCCTAAGACTCTGGCCAGACTCCTGAGCCACCATTCTGCCCAACATAAGTGTCACCTGGGAGCTGAAGGTACACAAATTGGAAAGTCCAATGTCGATAAAAGCTATTGGGTGTCCTACAAAATATGTCAGATGTATTTAACAAATTCCCAAACATGACCCTTTTAAATAAAATGTCACTAAACTTATTACACAAAAGAGTTGTGCATAGTGCTGTACAAGCCTCCTTCGTAGTAGTTTTGGTAACAATTACCGTTCCATCAGTCTGCTTCAACATTTGGCTTTCTTAAACTGCCAAAAAAATCTGATTCCTACTCTTTGCATCCATGGCAACAGTCTTGTGTTTAAAGAAAGGATTTCCCAGAATCCTCCTCACTATATTTATGTCATTGGCTCAGAGCCACCCCCGGAGGTCTGTACAAGCAGACGATTAGAGGCATCCTGCCGTGTGGAATGTGCCATATCTGTAGAATTAATAAACTGGGAGTTTGCCTTTTGGCAACAGAAGTGCACGCCGAACTTTATAACTAAAGAGATTCAATGGGTGCGGTGCTTATCTGTTACAGGAGAAAAAAAACCTGGCCATTTCCTATAGTGAATAGCATTAGATTTGCTTATTAACTCATTGATGACTACTAGATGCATTTAAACATAACACCCTAGTGGGTTACAGAAAAGGGCCCTAAAGTGTCATCATACGTCAGGCTCCTTAAGGTGGGTTTACACGTGTAGATTTTTTCTTCAATCAACTGACAATTAGATTTTTTGTTCGATATCATTGTTGAACATTGTTCGTTCATTTATCGAATGTAACATTGAATTTTTTATTCGTCCATCCCGATATCTAATGAAAATACATTCAAAATTACAACGACAGATAAAAAATTACCAATATGTTCGATGACCTTTCGAACTATTTTTTGTTTGAGGTCGAACAAAATGCACCGTATTTTTCGGACCATAAGATGCACTTTTTAGGGCAGGAAAACCAGAATTTTTTTTATACGTTTTCACATCAATTGGACAAATGCAATTAATTTAATGAATGCAATATTCAATTCAGCCAGTAGGTGTCACTAGCAGCAGTACACTCTCAGCACAACATCATTTTCCACACTGATCGGCAGGAGGAAGGGGGGCAGACATTTGCAGAGTGTCTCCTCCTCTCCTCTGCCGATCAGCTGTTCCTGTGTCCGTGGTAGCTGCAGAGTGATTGCAGTTCCCACGGTTGAAGAGAGATATAGATGCCAGTTCATCTATCTCTCTTCAGTGCCTATGGCAGGAGGGCTTTGAGCTCTGCTGGCATAGGCAATTACACAGTTTAGATAGGAAAGCCGGACACTGCTCGGCATCTCTCAACTGACAACTCCTCCAGCTCTCTGGCATGGAAGCCGGGAGAGCTGGCGGGAAGCCAGGGCGTGACCACCGGTGCCTGCGCATTCGGACCATAAGACGCAGGCACTTTTTGCCCTCAATTTTTAGGGGTGAAAAAGTGCTTCTTATGTTCCAAAAAATACGGTATCTATCAAACAAATTGGCCATTCTAGATATTTGTTTTATCAACAAAAAATCTTTTGTTTTTCGTTGATTGAACGAAAAAATCTACATGCGTAAACCCACCTTTACTGGTTCCACCTCTCCAACTTTAAGATGATACGGGTGATGGGGATGCTCTTACCATATTCCTGTATTTTATATTACATACGTCCCGGGTTCTCACATCCCTAGAATGTGTGGGGTGGGAGGGCGGGTGAGAAATGCAAACCGATTACATGATTACCTTTTTTGTTTTCCAAAATAATTGGCCCGCCAGGGAAGTTGATGGCAATGAATCGGCTGAAAAGGCATCTAATGTAAATGCATCTAAATTTTCTGAGCATTAATGTGATATAAATTAGATATAATGTTAGAAATTCTCCTACATGTGACTTTTATAGCCCTGAACGTCCCATACGTCATTTAGTACAGGAGAGGAACCAAATGTAAGGTCTGTTGAGCTGTGCTTAGTGGAGAACTGGATCTCTGCAATACACATCTATGTATATATGGTAAAACAAAGTGGCTGTTTGTGTCTCCCAAAAGTGAGGAATAGACCCATACCCAGCAATTAGAGATTTTGTCTTATTATGCCAGTGAAGCCTGATGAGATGTTTGTAGTTGTCACTGGCTGTGCGTCTCGGTGAAATAGACTTATCTGTGGAGGTTCTCACTGCAGACAGATTGCAAATTCGATTTTAAAGGCTGATCTCTTTTCCTTTTCTTTCTTCAGATCACCTCTGGGTGTTGTTTCCTGATGTGTGTATGGTAATTGCATCCGAGATCGCTGTGGACGTCGTGAAACATGCCTTCATAACCAAGTTTAACGACATTACTGCAGATGTACGTATTCAACGCACTTTCTTCCTTCTAAAGTTCTGAAAAAGAGTTGCCAATGACTGACAATGAATGTCTGAGATCCAAATGATTCGAGCCAACTTGTAACCTGTCACTGTTATCAATATCTCAGATTTCCCCAGCTTTGGAGTACAGAACACTCCTCTGGTTTTTATTAATAAATGTTCTGTTTAGTAATCCAATTGACATTGTATGGTTAGGTCATGTTATGGCTGCACAGATTCCCTGTGTTAATCGCATTCCTTGACATGAATTTTGACACATCCCTTCCATATACGTGACTTACCGTCAGCCAGGCTAATAAAATTCATTGTTTAATTGAACTCTTTATAAATAGGATTCCTTTTTTTTTTATTCGACTAAAAGTGATCAGAAAATTTCCCCATGCAAAAAACATTTGGGGATTTTGTTTCGTTTTTTAGATTTTTTTGATCAATGTGCACAGACGGTTCTCTTCACAGCAATTAAGTGAAAAAATTTGGGTGTTTTTTGGGCAAAAGAATTCCAATTTATCAATTATGCATCAGTGTGTTATAACCTCCCTAGCACTTCTGACGGCACCATCTCGTCCTGCACTTGCTAATGCAGTATTGCAGCTGACGAGATGGAGCCGCCCAGCTAAGCTCAGATCCCCGCAGCTGCACATTCTGCTCTGTGCTGTCCGGGGATCTGAAGCAAGCCGGCTGTGTCACCCCTCTCCCAGACTAATTTGCATATGAATGTCCTGCGGGACATTCATATGCAAATTGGGATATCTTCAAAGAGCACACCTGGAATATCACCCCCATTGTCATTCCAGATGTGATCTTTGAAGTTAACCCTTTCAGAGGGTTGCCAAATGCCATTGTCTTGGATACAGTGATAACTGTATCCAATATAATTCAAAGTAAAACAAAACACATTTCCAATTGTAATAAAAATGTTATTATAAACAAACATAAATACTGTTTTGAAATCAATAATATCAATAAATACTGTTTTTGAAATCTTTCATACCAAATAAGTATTCAAGAGATTTAAGTGTTTCAAACATTATTATATTCAGGATGTCTATTAAACCCTTGTACGGACAGATTTTTGCAAGTTACAGGCCTACAACACACAAAAAAAATTCCATTAGAGTCTATGGTGTGCTTTTGGTACAGAAATCTGGACCTTGCAAGAGCGCTAGGGAGGTTAATGCATTGATTTATTTTAAATGGAGATTCAATATTTAGATCCATGAATGTCTAGCCTTGCTCCCCTGCTCCTGCACTTAAAGGTCGGAGGTCTGTTTGAATTATTGGAAAGCACTGAATGAACATTCACATTGGCGTGACTACTCAGCCCGCTTATCCTCACAGACAGATGCTTTGCACAAGCCAGTTCCCTGGTGACTTGGCGTTCTGCGGTGTCCTAGTTTAGGAAATGTCCATCTCTTAGCACAGATGTTCTCTTTACAGAAAGTTATAATGTAAAAGCACAAGATTCACAATGCACATCTGTAAATGGAATTTCACTTTACAAACTCAGTGTGTGAATTATTCACAAAATAGACGACACCCTAAAACATACATTTTTCAGGAAAGAAATTATTTTTGCTGTTGTAAACTATAAAAAAACAAATAAACATGTATACATAGCTCGCCTACATCCAGTCTTCATCCAGGGACAGTGACCCCTAAAAATAAAATAAATACTTCCCTTTCCTGTCTGCTCGCTTCTGCGGTGCCATATCTGGAGTGTCCGGTCCTCCAGGCTGCAAGATGGAGTCTCGCTCCCTCCACCAATCTGGATCCAGTGACTCTTCACCCCTCCATGTCACCTAATTCAGATGCGGCTAGCTGGGGGTGCATGGGGCATAGGAAGGTAGATGGCAAAAGTGACGTCTTGCCTCCCATGTCCCCTTCTGCCTGCCACTGCGGCGGTGGAGCGTCGCTGCATTTTGACATTTTTACCAGGCACGTTTTTTTTTTTTTTTTTTTTTTACTTTTAAACCTCTGATCTTCCCTGTTATCTTCACCTTAGATGCGGAGGTGTTAGGTCCGCTTTAAATTATTGTAGACAGTGCTGCCTCTGACCCCACTGTGAAGTCATCTTGTCTACTGGCCTACTGGGTCTTCATTATTCTCTACTTCTTACAAAATGTAAAAGAAAATTTATTTGTTGAACACTAAATTTTCCAATGAAAAAAAATTGTCCTTTGTTAAAACCCATTTTAATCCCCCAGGCAATAATCCCATGGTTTTTAATAACCAAAAGTTACACTTGAGATTTCTGATCATTTCCAGGAGAACTGACAACATTTTCCAGAGATAACAGGATCCCATCTTCTTTCTGGATTCCTGACATTAGTGATGATGCCAGTGATATGGTGCAGGGCCATAGCCAATCACTATTGATTATACAAGCATAGGCCTCCCAAGTCCTCATATTGCCCACTCAATGAATGGTGCCAAGGATGGGGGGGGGGGGG
>CM070032.1:210142706-210159129 GCA_036250615.1 Ptychadena robeensis
TAAAGTAGGCAGGAAATTTCAACTGATTACATTGTAACATGTTTAAATTTTAGTACCGCTTTAAACAAAAGACTTAATTGTACCACCAGGAAGGGTAATCTGGCCACCCACAACAGGTATTTGAGGCTTATCTGGCCAAACACACATCTGAGTGTGCAGTTTGATGTTCTGCCAAGGGCTATAGAGAAAGATTTTGAGAAATTTTGCAGTGTAGTAAATAATTAAATAATGAGCAGGCATGTCGAATAAATTGCAGATAATACGTTTTTTTTATCCAAGCCTTCTAGATCAAATCTTTTATTTGTGTGTTTCATAGGCCTGAAAATGGCCCCTTTAATGTGTCTACCTGTGTGTTTCCTGAAGGTGTACAGTGAATACAGAGCCAGTCTTGCCTTTGAACTTGTGAGCAGCCGCCAGAAGAACGTAAGTGTTACTGCAAAATGTATTCTTATTTTTTATTATTATATTTTTATTTTTACAAGTTGTTCATTGAAGACAATATATTCATTCACACACCACGCATTTCAATAATAATAATAAATAAAACGTTGTACACATTTGCTCTACAAGATGCATCAATGGTTTTCCCCTATGTTTTTTTTTGGGGGGGGGGGGGGGGGGTCTGTCTTGGCAAAACATTTTTGGGTAAATCATACCCCAAATGCTGATTAGCACATTAGTCTCGGGCAAAGACTTTAGCCTTTGTGTAAGATGACTATAAAGTATGATGCCAGGAGTGAGCTTGGAGCAGTGGGTCTATTAATGTATTTGAATAGGTGTGCCCATGCTTATTTCAAACAAATTCCTTGTGTGGTGATCTTTGTGCCATGTGGGGGGTTGAGTTTAAATGCTAAGCAACTGTAAATACTGATATGATTGCTGTCTTAAAAGCCCCCCCCCCCCCCCCCCCCCCCCCCCATACACCTTACAATCTTACGAAGACAAACCTCACAACTAAACCAAAAATATACACCTTACAATCTTGCCATATAACTTCTGTACAATCATTTTTCCTCTACTAAAACCATGTAATATGAGGATCTTTCTAAACCTTCCAATCACTATGTATTCTATCAGGGAGGACCTGGCATTACATAGTTGTTGGAAGATCTAATGGAAATTGTATAGAGTGATCTAAAGGTGCATGGGGCATTAAGCTGCAGGAGAGGACTGAATAAATTAGTCAAGAGAAGCAAAGTGACTCTTCAGAAATATCTGGGGATGGCAGTATGTGTGTCCAAAACTATATGTGAGTCACACAGTACATCTTTTTCAAAAAATTTATTGAATAATCTCTGCAATACAAAACATAGGGTAATGCCAATTGCAAATACAAAAGGCTTCAAAAGAAACGCACAAGATGATCCATGGAAGCATAAGTGAAAGGCAAGTACAGCATATAGCTGTAGCAGGGTCATCTCTACAAGTGGAAATGGTAAAATAAACCAACTCGAACATTGAAAAAATATGCATATTCAAGTTATAACCAACAAAAGACAGAAAAAGAGAAAGCATGAAAAAGGGGGCAGAGGGGAAGATAAAGGAATAGTGTGAAAGGCAGTATGTGTATGAGGTTGTACGTCCCTCACTCCGCCAGCAGCGGTCCACTTAACAGACAGACCCAAGTTACATAAAGAGAGGGTTCTTCATATTCAGAAAGGGATGGGTATATGAGATCCAGGGGTCCCAGGCTTTTAGGAACTTGCTATGTCTGTCCACTAGGATACTAGTTAACCGTTCATTTAGCATAATGGTGTCCACCCTACAAGGAATGAGCGGTTTCCACCAGCTCCTGGCTACGGTCAGCTGGGCTTACCAGCAAGATATGGTGCATCAGGATTTGTTTGGAAGTCAGGCTGTTCAAGTTGCCATGCAGTAGAGCAGTGGTGCTCAACCTGTGGGTCAGGACTCCCTTGGGAGTCAAACTACGATTTCACAGGGGTCCCTGAGTTCACTGAAAGCCTCAGAGTTGCTGCTAACAATCAGCAGGGCTGATGCTCAAAAGTGGGACAGTAAGTTAGGAGGGAGAGTAACTCAAGAGGGATGGGGCATTACTCTCCCTTCTAACTTCCCTGCCTGCACATCATTTCTATAAGCGTGGTGGGAAATACAGCAAGTAACAGAGGAAAACATGTGAGACAGATGATCAGGGACTAGGTACCGTCTCATCATCAACTTATAGGCCACCTTGGAGTTGATAACATTAATGGAGCACCTAGTGAGGTCCTGCCCAGAACCTGGAGGTCCCAGAGTTTAATGTGAAAGTGCGGGGCAGTACATCATACTGTGCATGTAATTTCTAGTTTCTCCACTTTAGTTGACACCAGGGGTTGGTCTTTTGAGAATGGAGCCAATTTTAGGTACCAGACATGTCCTCTTCCCTTATTGCCTACTATCCATACCTGCTGAGTGGCAGATCATCTCTGATGCTGGGGGTTCAGGATGAAAGTTTACCTGGAGGATAAGGGCCTCAGGCTTAGTGGGAAGATGCATCTATGGCTCCTGGCTCAGTATGCTCCTGTACAATTTTAGCATATAAGAAGCCTTGGGATTAAAAAAAAAAAAAAAAAAAAAAAAGTTAATCAGCAAATGAGACCACTGAGATGTGAGGGGTAACAAATACACACATACAGCTACATGGCTACACACATACAGCTAGCTTTTTATTTTTACATTGTAACCTATAAAGTTTCTGTATTTTAGCCTCATCACTATTCATATGTCCTCGCACTGTGTGTCACTTAAAATTATGAATCTATGATCTTCATTTTGCAGACTTACTCCTTTTGATCTTGTTCCAGGCTTACACTGACTACAGCGATTCTGTCTCCAGGCGGATGGGCTTTATTCCTCTCCCCCTTGCAGTGCTTGTAAGTATTAATGTTTGACACTGGTGCGTTGTACACAGAGCAGACAGCAATCATTAGCATGCATTTCATTCAAATCTAACACGCCACAAGCAAAGGAAAACATGAGATGTAACGTGGATGGGAGGGGACCGCGGTCAGGAAAACCTCATTGGGCACAACTCTTGAGTTTTGTAACCGCCTGTGGCAAATCACATACTGATAGGAGACCGGGCATTCATTTTGTGTCTGTTTATTTAATTACATTAGACAGATAATTAGCTTCTGCTGCAATAATTAGAACCTAAACATATATAAATATGTATTAGGCCTTGAACTACATTCATTAGGATGCAAGTGTTTCTCTTATTTAAGGCGAGCACTTCCAGCTTAATGTGAAATGTTTTTAACTGTTTGCTATAGTCCACTATGTGCAGCTTAGGGTCCCCATACACCTTTAGATTTCTCTGCCAGATTTCCTTTAGATCTCCTTTTGTTTTACCAAAACCATGTGATATGAGGGGCTTTCTAAACCATCAAGTCTACCTGTGTTCAATCGCAGAGGACTCTACAAAGTTGTTGGTAGATCTAAAGGATATCTGACAGAAAGATCTAAAGATGTATGGCCAGCTTAAGAAATACAATTGGTTTATGCGTTTTGTGTGGCATGAAATCTTGATATGTGGTCTTTTGGGTACATGAACAGTACTGGCCAAAAGTTTTGAGAATGAAAATACTTGAAATACTTAAGTTTTTATAATAGCAATTTGCATATACTCCAGAATACTCCATGAAAAGTAACAAAATCCCCAAAAAACCTTCAAGGACAGAAATTCTTGTTAAGAAGGCTTCAGGGCGTCCAAGAAAGTCCAGCAAGCGCCAGGACCGTCTTCTGGATTCAGCTGCGGGATGGGAGTGCCACCTGTGCAGAGGTTGCTCAAGAATGGCAGCAGGCAGGTGTGAACGCATCTGCACGCACAGTAAGGGGAAGACTTTTGGAAGATAGCCTGGTGTCAAGAATGGCAGCAAAGAAGCCACTTCTCTCCCAAAAAAACACCAGGGAAAGACTGATCTTCTGCAGAAAGTATGGTGAATGGACTGCTGAGGACAGGGGCAAAGTCATATTCTCAGATGAAGCCCCTTTCCCATTGTTTGGGGCATCTGGAAAAGGCTTGTCCGGAGAAGAAAAGGTGAGCACTACCATCAGTCCTGTGTCATCCCAACAGTGACGCATCCTGAGACCATTCATGTGTGGGGTTGCTTCTCATCCAAGGGAGTGGGCTCACTCACAATTTTGCCCAAAAACACAGAAACCATGAATAAAGAATGGAACCAAAATACCCTCCAACAGCAACTTCTTCCAACAATCCAACAACAGTTTGGTGAAGAACAATGCATTTTCCAGCATGATGGAGCACCGGTGCCATAAGGCAGAAGTGATAACTAAGTGGCTCGGGGACCAAAGCGTTGACATTTTGGGTCCATGGCCTGGAAACTCCCCATATCTTAATCGCATTGAGAACTTGTGGGCATTCCTCAAGAGGCGGGTGGACAAACAAAAACCAACTAACTCTGACAAATTCAAAGAAGTGATTATGAAAGAATGGGTTGCTATCAGTCAGCATTTGGCCCAAAAGTTGATTGAGAGCATGTCCAGTCGAATTGCTGAGGTCCTGAAAAAGAAGGGCCAACACTGCAAATACTGACTCTTTGCTTAAATCTCATGTAATTGTCAATAAAAACCTGTGTTGAAGTATGAAAAGCTTATCATTATATTTCAGTTCATCACAGAAACAACTGCAACAAAGATCTAAAAGCAGCACAGCAGCAAACTTTGTGAAAACTAATACTTGTGTCATTCTCAAAACTTTTGGCCAGGACTGTACATGTGTCTGTACATATCAGTTGTATGAGTTCTTTATACATAGACAATGTAGTATTTGATAAGCGTGTACATCAGTTCATGCTGTTTATAGGAATTGGCATACATTTCACATTTATGCTTCCATAACGATTTATGACCCCAGATTTATTCCTGATGAAGCCCTCTTGTCTAGGAGTGAATTGGGTAGAATATTTCTAGTATTTTAAAGCATCTCATGATCCATGTAAATGTATTGATTTGAATATTTTTATTTTTAATGTTATTTATGGATCTTAAAAAAAAATTTGGTTTTACAACTATCTGTCTCTGGGGCTAGCAACCCCAAGTATGGGGTTGAGGTTATCTTCACCCAATGAAAAGGTTTATATAGTGTTATTGGGATGTTTGGCATGGACTGAGTATGGATACACCCCACAATATGTAATGATTATTTAACATTTATTGTTCGCTGCATCCAGTGTGAAACAAATGATATTTTTCTCTCTTTTCAGTTAATCAGAGTGGTTACCAGCTCAGTTAAGGTACAAGGTGTTCTCGCATACGCGTGTGTGGTGCTCTTTTACTTGGGGTAAGTATTTCATTATACTTTGTAGATGATTGAGCGTATTGTGCTTTCCTATAGGTTCATTTGCCATGGGGATCTTTGGTTTGAAAACCGCCAGGGAGATTAATGTCGCGGTACTGGCATTCAAAGCAAAGAACACAGTGCTGTGTTTCCCCGCCCCACTCCCTCCTCTCCTCACAACATGGCTTCGATGTTTCACCCCACATCGGCAACACCACCACCTCCTTAGGGCTTGTTTCCACTTGTGCGGCTGCCGGCCGCGCGATTGCAGCCGCTTAGATTCGCCCCCGCTAAGAACCGCATCTCTATGCGGTTGTTAGCTGGAGCCATTCACCTCTATTGCCGCGGTCAGTGCTGGGCGGCCGCAGAATAGCGCAGACCGCCCCCTAACCGCGGCCGGGGACTAGCCCATTCAACTACATGGGTGCAGTTTCTTCCGCCCTGTAGTCAACCGCGGGCTTCCGCACAAGTGGAAACAAGCACTTACATGGAGGTCAATGGTTCCACCAACCCATCCGCCTCATTTGTGTCACTGATGACTTTGAAGAGGCAATGGATAGACATGTATGCCCGAGTGTAGCTCAGGGCAAGTTCTTTTTTGTAAATAAACTTACCCTGTGCAAACCGCCAAGGCGGTTAAACTGAACCATCTTGTTGTTGTGCATGTGCAGCTCACAATTGCTCAGTACAAATGTTCAGTTAGCCCTAGACTCCACGTCCGCTATTGGATCTGCTGTGTTCTGTCAAGTCTCCATTGCGCCCTATAGTTATGGGTGGCTGTGTCAACATCAACACGATGGAGGCTCGGACCAGCGGATCTGGGGCTGTGGAGATTGTGTATGTGCATTGTGTAGGGTGCATCCCACCACAGCACTATTTTTAGAACGTGGTAAGCCCCGCTCTGAAAATCATGCCCACATGATGGTTACTCACCCATTTAAAATGAATGAGATGCTTACGGGAGACGCAGTCACTATGATTTTGCTGTGTTTCTACAAATTATAGTGGAGCCCTGCCTTAAAAGTGACACATGGTGGAGAGAGTTTCTACAACCCTTTTTGAATGAGAAACAACACGCTGTGGTATCTTTATGAAAAACTCATTGTATGGCAGAAGGTTAACACTGCTTTTTCCCCTGAGAACACATTACCTCCAGTAAGCCCAGGTGGCTTTTCATGCTGCTATAAATACTACTCATTATTTAGCATTTGGGGAGGAAATGGCCACAACGGAGATGACATTGTAGAGCAGTGTGTTTAGATCCCTGGCCCCAGAACTGACATCAAATGTAACTACCTGTATTTGGAATGTGGAGTGTCGCTGCCAAGTTCCAAACCCGGAAGTGACACTCTGCATTAGGTAAGTGTAATGTCCCCCTCCATCCTATTTCCCCACCCCGCTTGTGCAGATGATGTGCGGGTAGGAAGTTAGTAGAGAGAATAACGCCCCCTCCCTCCTAAGTTGAGAGGGTTTCAGTGAAGGTGGTGAACCCTGGGAAAAGTTCTTTCACCCCCAAGGGGGCCCCGACCCAGGTTCTAGAGGAAAACTTGGTTCATTCTTAAAACTAGGAATGAGGGTCACCTCCCAAGAGGACTGTAATACACAGGAATGGGTAGGAGGAGATCTGTGAACGATTCAATTCCCTGCCTTAAAATCGAATAATCCTGTCCCATTTCTGTATTGTGATGAAGTAATGTGTCCGTATGATCATTATGTAGGAAGGCAGAATCATAGTAAATGGTATTCTTGGCAGAAGCCTATTTTGCTGTTGATGTGATTAGTTCTCTATACTTTATAGAGGTAATAACGGGTTTCACTTTTCTCTGATTACCTTATCATTTACCAAGTGTTGCCGCTTCTTAATATGCCTTTGCAAATGAAACACATGAGGTGTGTACAGCTTTATTCCAATCATAAGAGCTCCTCTGGCAATGTGCAGACAGATTTGCATAGTGAATTTATTGCAGCGTCTGAGACTTCCACAGAAACTAGCAGAAGAACCTTGAAACTGGTGGATGAATTACACATACTGTATCTGCAAACTTATGCAGCTTGCACATTTAATTTATTATCATTATTTTCCAGGTAGGATTATGATTAGTTTAGTATATGTGTAGGTGAAGTCTGTTTACTGTACACTGGATTGCCAGCCAAGCTGAATTAACCTCTTCATGATCAGCTCCACCTTCGAGTCCTGAACCCCCCCCCCCCCTTTTATTAACAACAGATTTTTTGATTTCTCTGTAATGGTTGTCTGTGATCAGGCATGCAGTCCGCATTGCTG
Source organism: Ptychadena robeensis (assembly GCA_036250615.1). Taxonomy (NCBI): domain Eukaryota; kingdom Metazoa; phylum Chordata; class Amphibia; order Anura; family Ptychadenidae; genus Ptychadena; species Ptychadena robeensis. The sequence goes on from CM070032.1 coordinate 210,150,287, forward strand.
CTAAACAGATGCTGAGATAAAGTTATAGCCACATTAAAAAAAAGTTTCATTTGGCAGATTGCCTTAAGGGTAACATTAAAGCCTCATGTGCAGAATTGCTCATCTTTTATCACCACCAATTGTTTTGGGTGATCATCTAGCGAGTGTACAAGGCTGTTTAATGGGTCTCTGTGTTGGATTGCTGAACTAGTGACTGCCAGTGAATCATTGTACTTATAGTGAAGTGCCTCCCACTACTGCTTCACCCTTCCCTCCTCTGTAAAGCTTGGCATACACAGCTTGATGAAGAGAAATAGATTAGAGCAACATCGGGCGGCACGGCACCCAATGTTGCTCTAATCTGTTACTTCATTTGAGCCATCCACGGTTCAATGGATTCTGCTCGAAGGAACTCAACCAAACAGGTTTCCAACATGGAAAACCTTGGTTGAATGTCATTACTTTGAATGGGTACAGTGGGTCTCCATTCAAAGTAATGGCCGGGCTGCAGCTGAACGGCACACACAGGCTGTGATCAGCTAGCTGCAGTGCCGGGAGTGTGAAGCGGCGGGGCCAGCACGTCTCTGAGGGAAGGGGGGCGCGCAGGCTGGCTCACTCTCTGCTTCTACCCAGCGGTCACTGGCTGGAGAGAAGCAGAGACCCGGGGAAACCAGGTCCCCATCGAACAAGAATTGATGTGCCCATGTGGTGAACATTGATTACTGTTTGACCCTGGGCGATTAGAATCACGGCTGTGAGATTGCAGCCAGAAAGTGTGTGGGGGGAGTACATCTTGCCCCTCCCCCTCTAATCACACCCATAGACAGTGAATGGGCGTGGTTTAAATGACACGCAATTTTTAACCATGCCTATTTAGGTCTATGGCTGCCAATGACCCATGTTTCAGATTGTGATCGTCGCACATGGTTAAAATCGTGTCGGCCTCACAACTGATCATCTGTGTGGAAACATAGCCTTAAGACTAGCTGTGTATCTTCACCACACTTGTTAGGCTACATTTCATCTATTTCTGAGCACAAGAAACACTCCCCATTGTATTTTATAGGCCAGTTCACACAGATGTAATGCGCTCTTTTTAGGAGACTGTATGGGTGCACCTCAAAGTTTTTTAGACTTTTTTTAATTCTAAGGCCAAGGCTCCACTGCATTTCCCCCCCAAAAATTTTGAGAGACATACATTCTTTATGGGCGCACCTGTGCTCATGCAAAGTAATAGAACGCAACACATTGCAAGTGTGATGCGTCTCTGTTCACTGGCCAATTGTATACAATGGACAGCGCTTCAGGTATGTCCAAAAGGTGTGCCTTAGAAATTCAGAAAGTGGTAGTGAAAAACAAAACAAAAAAAATATATATATAATAGACGCATCTAAAAGGCATCCAAAAACGCCCCTGAAAACGCATGCTTTTTTACATGTATTGGTTTACAAATGCCTTGGCCTAAGGCTGGGTCCACAAGGCATAGAGTATACGCCACTTTGCACTCCCCTGCGGGAAATGTGTCAGGGCTGGGGGTTGTGAATCCATCGGTGTCATGTAATGTGCTAAACATGGGAACATTATGTGCCATGAGCATAACCCGCCCTGAAGATGGTTTGCTCATGAAAAGTATAGAGCGATATATTGCTTACATGGCGAATACCACACCCTTAACTGAAAGAAACAGCGCCCCAAATAGCGGTCAAGGTGCTGGCGCCTTTGACACTTCACACTGAAGTGTCCATAAGGCCACCAGCGGTTTTTGGGGCTGAGAAGTATAGGCCAAGCCTTAGTGACCCCACACACGTAACAAGCAGTGGCTGATTCTGCCGCAGACTGATGTGCGCGAGCGCTTGCGGCCGTCGGTCGGCCACGAATCGCGGGAGCCCACATGGGGCGACAGATCCCTGCCACCCCAAAGCTCGGTCGGCCAGAGAACAGACATGCCAGTAAATCTTTAGCCGATGCCATTATTTTGAATGGGGACCGGTGCCCGTCGATACTGTGAGCGATGGAGAGCAGCGTGATGACGTCATCACGTTGCTCTCCACAGCTCATCTGTCGGTCCCCACTTCATACGTGTGTTGGGATCTTTAATGTTTGTGTCAAATGGCTACGATTGATCATTGTCATTGGTCAGTCAAGTGACAGCCAGTGATTTAAGCCGTCAGCTGTTGTATGTACGCTGGTAGACACTCTTGTGTGTACTGTCCTGGACCGGCTATGTATAGGAATATAGCACATATATACCTTCGTTACAGGAAGCCCCTTTTTATCAGTGCCTACATACACTACTAGGAGGAAAGAAAACTTCAGTCTACATATAAACTCGCATTAGTTAACTACTGATCTAAAAAAAACTTTGCAGGTCTATTAACATAAAAAATAAAAAGTATTTACCTTAATCTTGGATTTATATAATTCTTAGCAGCCAGGGTGAGCAAATTACTTAAATTACGTTTTATAGGGGAGAGGAGCCTCGTGTCACATGACTTGTGTTTGTGATGCCGCAATAAACCAAAGGATGATGGAAAAGCACGTTTGGGTGAATGTTTTGCCGATAGAATTTCTAGACTTAGAGGAACATCTAGCTGTATCGAATACCTGACAGACATGGCAGTCTATAACCTTGATAAAAGTCAATTAATTAAGCAAGCAGGAATCATTACCTGTATTTGGAAAACTTGATGAAAGGTTTAAATATGACAAGTTTAATGCTCACAATAGTCGGTCTGCGTGTCCTTGAAGAGACACTTGTTCTGTACATTACGTCCTATTCATAAGATGTACAGTGTGGGGTATGCTAGACAAACATATTGCTTTAGACCAGACGTGGGCAAACTGCGGCCCGCGGGCCATGTCCGGCCTGTTTAGTCTCTTAATTCGGCCCTTTTTCACCTTGGTGTCTAGACACACTGGCTCTTCTCTGCTCCATCCCTGCAATAAGTGGAGATGATGCCTAGAGCTTGATTAGTATGGTCTCCTTCTAGAGGTCGTTGTTTGCCAAATGGCTGCAATATAATGTTTTAGTAGACCACCCAAAGCCTCTTTTTTATATATTTTTAAAAAAAAATTCTTTTATTTGACCCCTCTGGCAGAATGAATATATAGCGCTAGCGGTATGAAAAATGTAACCTGTTTATTTTCCACCCAGACTCGGAGGATTTACAGGTTCTTTGTCCAGCCCCTCTGTCAAATTTAAAAACCTATTGTGACCAATGAGTCAAAAAGTTTCCCCACCCTGCTTTAGACCATAATGGACGCCTCCCACGTCGTTGCCCTGCATTGTTATTGATGGCGGACATATGAGACACTTATGGAGACAGATGCATTTTAACCAATGGGCAATGTCTGCCATACGCCAATATGACACTATGAGAATTGCAAATTTTTGGACACAATGGATGGTAGGCCTTGTGCCGTTTTTGTTTTATGTTACAAAAATGTAATCAGTTTATTCTTAAAGCGGTTTTAAACACAAAATAAAAAAACCAGACATACATTAAATAGACACAATACTCACCTGTCAGCAGTTCAGATGCTGAAAAAACTTCTACACAAAAAAACATACTTGCCTTACTCACGTTCATTTCTGATGCCAGCATCTTCGATCCTGGAGAAGTGAAGCTACTTCGGCCATCACTGCCCCCCTATCCTCCCCCAACCCCCCCACTCCACTCCACCTCCCCTCCTTCAGAGATTAGGCTGTCTCGTCTTTGTCGGAGAGCTCCATGGTGCGGAGGGGGTAATCGGCTGCTTGATGAGATGTGTCTCTGGATGGGAGAGACATTCTCAACACAAGTCTCGCAAGACTGGGAAGACGAGCTCCTACATGGGAGAGATGTCCCAAATCCCATTGCGGTGGCCTCGGCGCGACGGAAGACAGTAGGAGGGGCGCACTCGGAAAAAACACCCCTCCTGCTGTCAGAAAAAGTTTTTTATTTACTATTGCAGATCTCCGCAATATCTGCTGAGCTGCAGACAATACTGCTGAGTGACCTACCAGGTGGTAGTTCCGCTTTAACACTGAATCTAAATAACCAAACTACGAACAAGTAATATGTTTACAGTTTCAAGATATTCACTGTATAACCTTCAGGTTTAAGAAGACATTAACAGGAAGGTATTTCTGCTACACCTTGCTAATGACTCTCTTTATCTTTATCTAGCCTGATAACATTGAAAGTTCTGAACAGTATCGTATTGCTTGGAAAGTCCTGCCAGTATGTGAAGGAGGCCAAAATGGAAGACAAACTGTTCCAGCCACCACCCACCGCTACGCCAGGGAAAACGCCAAGAAAGGCTCCGAGCAAATCCAAAACAAACCAAGGTGAGTATAATATTATTATCTTGTACTTCTATAGCACCGACATATTACGCAGCGCTTTGCAGAGCATATATTGTCAGGGGTGCACATAACTTTGTTAGTGAGCTCCTCCGATGAGCACCAGGAGACGGTGTTTGGTACTCACCCCATATGTAGGGTGGTCTCCCTCACTGTCTCCCTCACTGTCCTCTGCATCAGCGTCCTGCATGGTAGGTTCTGCTGCAGATGGGCCTCCCTGTTACTGATTGATCCCCAGGTCTCCATCCACAGGTCACCAGCAGGCTTTGGGTCGAATATAACTCTCACAGTGTGTTGTAATGAACATTGTAATGAAATTGAACCTAAATTCAATTACACTTTCAGTCGATCCAAATTTTTTTTATCAAATATCTGTAACTACAGTTGGCATAGATTACAATCAATCACCTCTTTTCCCTGATCCCCAAAAATGTTGATTGAAAGGAAAATCTAGAAGTGTATGGGGGCCTTAAATCAATAAAGAATCCATTTGAATTTGCAGTTGTGACATTTGGGATGATCAGCTGGCCATGCTGATCTATGGACAGCTTTGTAGGCCCAGGATATTATTGACTTCATCCGATAAACTGGAACACCGTTTGACCCCCCCCCAGATCTCAATATATATCTCAGTAGTGCAACTTTTCTCTTGTCAGATTTTAGCTCAAAGGCTGATCAATTTCACGGGCATCGACCCATATATGGAAGCCTCAACTCTCAGATCAAATTAGTCTGCCTGTATTGCTCCTTCCTCTGTACTGGGAAAATGAACACCCCCTTCATTAACATGGGAGGGAAGTACCACAATCGGTCTGCAGCGGCTTGCCAAGCATTGGTAAATATGCCCAATACCAGCTCTGGCAGTGTTTTTGTAAACAAACTGGATGAGCTGGGTTCCTCAACTGCCCAGGAAGTTAAGATACCTATTAATGTTTTGTAACTCTAGGTTCTTGGCCATATATAGAGGACACCAACATTACAATTTTTTTATGTTTTTGGAGTAACCTAATTTATGTTTTTGCTGACAGGATTCACTAAAGATGACGCCCAAAGCACGTCAGTCACCAGCCAGCCTACACGTCAGAATTCTACTGCACCGCTTCTTGTACAGAGTAACCCAGATCAGTTCCTGACCACACCGGACGGAGACGAGAAGGACATTACGCAGGAAGGCACGGAGCTAAAACACAGATCGGCTGACAAAGACCTACTTGACATTGACAGGTTCACCATCTGTGGAAATAGAATTGACTAAAAGATTTCCTCTGTCGATTTTGTGGAGCAGGAAAGCACTCGCTGGACTTGTCACTTAGATATTTATTTTTGAATTTTACTTTAAATTATTTCCCGCGGCAAGAGTCAGTCCCCTTCTGAGCAAGCCGGCGTGCTTTGGAGCTGGTTGAAGCCGATCCGAGAAGATGAGATTTTTGTGAATTACGCTAGCGTGCTTCGCTGAGGAAGAGTCAGAAGAGCTTCGCTTTGCAAAGCTGAGCTTTGTACATGATCTCCTTTCCACTTCAAGGGCCCAAAAATGAAACGTCGAAACTGTTGGCCAGTTTTGATAAAGTTCCTCCCCCTTCATTGCCAGCTATCGTAATACAGGTTAATCCACTAGGCCAAGATCGAATGCCTTAACAATTTCCTAGAAACAAAACCACCAGACACTGGGAATCTATTCCTTCCGAACATAAAAAGCCTCAGTCTAGTGCGATAGAATGATAGAACACCTCGCCAAAGTATTCACCTTGTAGATTGTTTGTATTTTAGAAGCCGGTAATGTAAGTAGTATCACATTCTTTCATGTACATAGTTATATATAAAGTTTATTTTCCAGGATGATAAAATTGTATTTTAACTGGTACTAAGAAACCAACAAGTCTCGCTCACTGGGATGCATCGCTCATATGAGACTCATTGGCATGGACACAGACCAGTGGCGGTGTCTTATGTGTGACATCAGTCATGTGACGCCATTATTTTTTTATATACACTTAGGTAACCTACGACCCTTTGCTAGAACGGACTTTTTCCCATTATATAATAATAAAGTATATATCACTGTAATGTTTTGTGCTGCATGCAAAGAACATTTATCTGCCATCTTTCTAATGGCCGACGTGCAAGGGGAGGACATAAAACTGTGTGTACTACATATCTTGGGTAATTGGAGATGTGGAAATTAAGGGCTTTAATATCGTGAGTGCTCCACTCAAGGGGGATTTCCAAGAAGAAAATCATTATCTGGCTGAATCTTGTTTCTGACGGGACATATTACATATACACATGTGATGGGGCATATACACATATACATCTGTGTGGTGAGGACCCATTAATGTTTCATATTATATCAGTCCTAAATACATTTGTTTAAAATGTGTATTTTTCTTGGAAATCCTCTTTATGTTCCAAACCAGCAGGGCTTATTACATCGGTTTTACATGCAATAAATCATTATAATGCACCTTTCACTATGTCACAGTACTGGGTGCCATTTTGTGAGCTGAAGTCATATTGGTAAAGGTCGTGACCTGTGGTAATTTTTCTTGACCAAATTCTCGGATCCCTTCATTGTTCTTGACCATAGGCTTAGACCACTAGGTGCCTTCTTTGTTTAAGGCAGCAGACCCAAGTACCATGTTTTTTCACTATTAGACGTACGACATAGTTTTAACAAGGGATTCAAGGTAAGGGGATTCAAGCCCATTCTGGGCTGTCAGAGCAGAGACACAGACCAGAGGAGAAACATTCTCTGCCTCTTTCTCCTCATATGTGCCAGTATACTCGCCTTTAAAAGCAGTATGTATATCAGCTCTTAGGAGGAGGGAGGAGCAGAGAGCAGGGGGGGGCTCAGAGAAGAGACACTCAGAGGAGAAACTCTCACTGTGTCTTAAGCAGTACTTGAAAACAACGCGAATAAAGGCAGTGCTGACAGCCCGGTCAGAGACTCTCCTCTGCATTTGCTCTATAACATGTGCAGGCACTGCTGACAGTCCAGAGAGAATGTCTTCTCTGCATTCATTCTAAAACAAGCGTAGGCACTGCTGACAGCCTGGACATAGTCTTTTCTCTGAATTTTCTTTATAACACCTGCAGGCACTGCTGACAACCCGGTCAGAGTCTCTCCTCTGCATTCACTCTATTATACTCACAAGCACTGCCGACAGTCCAGACAGAGTCTCTTCTTTGCATTTGCTTTATAACATGTGCAGGCACTGCTGACAGCCCGGACGGTCTCTTTTCTGCATTCGCTCTATACCACGCACACGCACTGCTGACAGCATTTGCTGTATAACACACGCAGGCAGAGTTGGCAGCCCGGACAGAGTCTCTTTGCTCTATAGCACACACAAATGTTTTTCTCCTCGATTTTGTTGGGTAAAAAGTGTATGTTATAGAGCAAAATAAAGTGGTACTTGTGTTTGTGCAACTAAATTAAATTCTAAAACTACAGCCTAATCGTTTCTTGGTTAAAATTAGCTGCAAGGATAGTGAATTTCTGAATATTTGTTTATTTTTGCATATTAAAAATATGAATATGATAAAGATTTCACCAGGTGCCAGTGTTAATTTTTTAGGGGCACAAAATCTGTCCATACTGTGCATAGGAAATTGGTGCATTGTAAACAGGGTGGGGCATTATCATCTAGAACTGAGAACCGTCGTGCCCACATTAGATTTATATCGTTTGAGCGTGCATTGCCATGGATTTAGCTTGTGATCTTAGTAGAGTATGACACACAAGGCCAATTGTAGTTCTAAGCCATCACTGTGCCATAGTCAGTTTTCATTATTTTTTTATTTAACACAATGAGAGGTGTAAAGATGATTGCAGTTAGTTTTAACTTACATGATGGGTTTAAAGTATGAAGATCTCAAGAAGTAATAAGAGGCAAGATGGGATGGCTTAAGATAGCCATACATGGTTTGATATTTGTGTTCTGTTCCTGTCCATCTGGTGTGATCAACCAAAAGTGATAGATATCTAAACGGAACAATGAACAGTGATCAGACATATCAGTACATTTCGATCAATTACATTTACATGTCGTTTTTTGGTCTTGTGCCAGAAAGCGGTAAAAAAACAAACTATCGGCTGTGAATTTGGAACACTGCGTGGCGGGACAATCGACTGGCCATTGTTTTTGCCGCAATATTCTCAAAATAAAATAAATTGACCCATCTATGGCTACCTTTTAGAATGCACCTACAATTGGGTCCATACATGTTTTGACAGAGACAACTTTTTTTTCTAATTAGAATTGGGAGTTTTATAATACAGATGGACAAAAGCAGCAACCCAGGACTTCATGCAAATAAATGCAGTTCAACTGAAACCGAGTTGTTTCATTTAAAATTCAAAATAAATAATAATAATAATAATAAAATGCTTTTATGTCCAAATATTTATGGACCTAACTGTAGCTGGATAAAAACAGAATGAACAAGCACACTCTCTAATGCAGTGGTTCCCAAACTTTCCTTGTAGGGCCCCCCTTTTTCTATTTGGGAACATTATTGA
>CM070032.1:210194798-210209555 GCA_036250615.1 Ptychadena robeensis
TTTTGGTCAGCCCCTAGATAGTGGGGGGAATTCACTCAAGGCCACGTAGTGTAATAGTGGTAAGCTGGGGAAACAAGAGAGGAAAATAGCCAGCCCCGTGGTAAAGCCCAGCCCCCAGCACCCCTATGCACATCAAGCAGCAAACATACCTTCCAGACAAATTAGATGGAATATGTCCCAAGATAACAAAATTGGGGAGGTGTGGAGGGACGGCAAAAGCCTAAATAAGGAATCAATTCAAAGAAAAAAAAAACACAAAAAACACATTCCCAATTGTAATAAAAAAAAATTTGTTTTTTTATTTAAACAAAAGATTATAAATATGAATACAAATGTTTTGCAATCTATCATACAAAATAAGTATTTATTAAGAGATCTTTTTTTACATAATTGTGTTGTCAAAACATATATATCAGGTGTTACTAGAACATTGGACAGGACATATTTTTGGAAAGTTTACAGGCCTTAAAAACACAAAAATTCCATTAGAGTCTATGTGCGCTTTTGGTACAAAAATCATGGACCTTGCAAGAGCGCCAGGGAGGTTTAAAGGTGTCTGTGCGCCCATCTATTGGTGACGCAACTTATCACCAAAAATGATCGTTTACCAAACTTTCGAAATGAGTTGGTCACTTTGGGTATTGAATGGTCATCATCAGAGGATTCTGCTCGCTGCAGGTCGGGTTGACCCTTCCGGCTTTGGCATCATCGGTGATGAAGAAGAGGCAGGGGGGGGGGGGGGGGCAATAGACCTCCATGTATTCAATGATGCTGGTGATGTTTTGAGGGTAGGGACGGGAAGCTGGCCAAACACTACGTCGTACAGGAGATCTCCTGTACAGAGATGTTTTCGCCAGGGAGCATTAATCTCAACTCAATCTGCAATATGCAACGTCAGCCACCAGATTGTCACTGTAAGCACTTGCTATCAAAGCACACATAGCTCCATTCTCACACATGGGGAGGAGGGGGAAGGGAAAGCGCATGCATTGTCTACCCTCTCTGTTACTATGCAAGATGCGCTTAGTAAGGATAATAAGGATACGCATAGCCTAGTTTTGAGTCTATTTTTACATACCAGCATACTACTTATGTGCAGCACCTGGTTATAAGTGTTGTGGGGAGCCTTCAAAAAAGTAGGATTTGTCAGGGAGCCTGACCTGAGTGAGATGATGAAAGTAAGAAGATGGGGGTGAGGTAGAAGGTTCAGCTGGTTGTCAGGTTGTGTGTAGGTGGAGCCAGATTCGGAAGGATATAAAATTGCTGGATCAGTATTATTGAAGGGGGGAATTGAAGGCGGTCAGGGACATGAAAATCCCTTCGCCGTCAATCATCAATAACCCTGTTCGAGAAGTGCTGTGGGCGGCCTTCCAAACACATTTATTTTTAAGACCTTGATCTTGACTAGGCCTGTTTGTCTTTGATGAGTCCGGGGGGTGGCCATTGTCATATCAGTACTTACAATACGTCTTTTTTCATTATAAAGTAAGAATCGATAGCTGCAGCCGTTCTCGTGTCGTCTAAGTTCGTTCAGTGGATTCTCAAACCTTTGGAGATCGCGGGGGCCTACTCCGGGTTAGGACATCACCAAAGTGTCACTTTCTTGTGAACAGGGAAGTGCCAGTGTAGAGTGTCATTTCCACGCCTCTAAATACTGGAAGTGACACGCCGGGACTAGCCTAGTGATGAGCGACTAGGGCAATGATCGAATTCGCGTAATTTCGCGAAGATCCCCATATATTCGATTCCATATTTAGTATATCTCGAATATCCGCCAATTACGAAGAATTGCGATTAAACAATCGCAATGCGACCCAATATGCACAATGCATGCAAGCAATGGGAGATGGCGGAATCCGAAATCGCGTGATTATCGAGAAAAGCGCAATGAGACCACATACTGCGCAATACATTGAATCAATGGAGAATCGGCGAAATCAGAAATTGCGATTATCCGAACAAAAGCGCAATGACGACCAAATATGCGCAATACATGAAGTCAATAGAGAATGGCCGGATCCGAAATTGCGATTATCCCGATGAGAAAGCGCAATGCGGACCAAATATGCGCAATGCATGCAAGTCAATGAGGCTCGGATATTCGACTGGGAGAATATCCGTCATGTATGTTTTAAAAAATCGCATGCGATTATATTTTCGCGATCCAATCATTGCATCAAGTGCTTCAATTGCATCAATAAATCGCGAAAAATCGCGATCGTGTCGGATATCCGATGAATACATTCGCAAAATGGCGAAAATAATAGCGAATTCGAGCTAAATATTCGAAAATCGAATATTCGACGCTCAACACTATCCGGGACATCACTTCGGGCACGGTAAGGGCTGTTGTCACAGAGTAATTGGGGACGCACATTGTAATCGTACCGCTGCGTCTGCCGGCCGTGGTTCCCATTCATTTTATTTTTGAACCACTACCCTACGGCGTTTTAACCCATGTGCCGATCGGTCTCATGCAGAAAATTGCACCCCCCCCTGATCACGTCCATTGACCCCTGAATGGGACGCGTCAACATTTGCGTCCCCAGTGAATAGGGGCTCGATTTTTTTACCGCCGTCCATTCATTTCCAATGGACACGATCAGAAAATAATAAGCGAGGCCGATCACGCAAGGGAATTTCCCCCGGATGTGGTGGTGCGCATCGATCGCGGTGATGGCTTCAAGTGGAAACAAGTCATGTTTTTCTTCTCTTCTATTTTCCCACCATGCTGTACTAAACTGATGGGCAGGGTGGGAATTAACGGCCATAAGTAAGGAGGGAGGGGGTGTTACGCTCCCTCCTAACTCATCCAATCAACCCCCCACCCACCGCTTGTGGGCATCAGCGCTGCTGTTTGTAGTAGCAGTTGCGATGCTTTCCAGTGAACATGGCGACCCCCCCCTTGAATGGTTCAGTGCGACCCCCGAGAGGATCCCGACCCGAGGTTGAGAACCCACGGGTTAGTGTTTCTAATTTATTCACAAAATCATTGTTGATGTTTTTCATCATTGGTTGATAATCAACATTCTCCTGTCCGAATGTGCTGGCTCGGTCAACAGAATGCTAACTGCCTGCCATACACACCCCGACGGGTTGCATTATGGGCTGCACTAGTCGGCCGGCAACCTTTGTGTACCGGCCATTAGCTTCAATGAAGACACCGGTCTTCATTGAAGCTCATGCCATCGGCTTCCATCGGCCAGAGATAGCTTATTCGGACAGTCGTTCTCTGGCCGGCCGCGATGTGGGCGACAGGGATCTTTCGCCCCATGTGGGCACATGCTGAGTAGCGGCCGATTTTACGCATGACCGACAGTGCCGAGCGCACGGCACGCCGTCGGTCAGGTGAAAAAATCGGCCCGCGTCTTTTATCAGCAGTGTATGCCAAACATTAGTGTAGATAGAATCTGGCACGTGCAGAGGAAGAACTTGAGGAATAAAGATTTGTAATTGAACTATTAAAGTAGAAATATCTGTTTCCCTGGAAAGTAAGACCTACCCCAAAGTAAGGACCTACTGCTTTCCCTGTGCTTCTAATATAAGCCATCTGCGAAAAAAAGACCTACTATGTCCCAGCTTCCATATTTAGGGAAGACATGACAGAAGGCGGTTTGTCACCTCTTCTTATCCCCAGAAATAAGCCATTGTTGATTTTCTGCACCTAAAATAATAAATATAAGACCGTGTCTTATTTTTAGGGAGGAAACAGTAACCGGTGGGGGGGTAGCAACAAATGTTTCAGCACCGAACTAAATGTAAAACAAGTGGAACATTGCTGAATGTACCCCCCCCCCCCCCCTAAACTGAAAGCCTATAAAACCGTACATAATCAACACACGAGGTGAGCTCCTAGTTTGTCAGGAGTGGAAAGGTGTGAATGAGCCAAGACAACAATGATGGGCAGAGCCTCCTGGCCGCAGAGAGACGAATTTGGGAATATTGTCACTCCAACAGACAAACAAGGCAGGTAAGGTGCTGCTGCGGCTTCTAATCTTCCGGTTGTGTAGGTGAAGTGTGAGGAGTAATGGATTTGTACATTTAATGACAGAGCTCTCCAATGTGGAGAAAAATAGGTAAGTCTGGAGTTCTGCCTTCTTTAAAGAATATTTCATGGATAATCCTTTCCATATAATCCGGGGGCAACAGAACTTTTATAGTGGAGCTCCTCAGATGAGTACCAGGAGAGGTGTTTGGTACTCACCCCCCCAATATGTAGGGTGGTCTTCCTCACTGGCTCTCTCCCTGTCCTCTGCGTCAGCCTCCTGCATTGGTAGGTTCTGCGCAGATGGACTCCCTGTCTGATTGATCATGCCAATTAGCTTGTATCCATCCAAAGGTCACCAGGGCTTTGGGTCAACAAACTCTCACAGTACCAACACGTTTGAACCCCCAGATCTCTACCTCAGTGGTACAACATGACATTTTCTGGCTTAGAAACTAACCCTGAGAATACCAGCCAGTCCAAATGTCCTCCTCATAGTCAAATTCCAGCTGTCACACCGTACTTTTCTCTTGTCAGATTTTACCTTGAGAGCTACTAGAGAAAGGTAAGCCATGCGAGAAGGGGGTTGTCGGGTGCCGCTGCCAAAAAGAAGAAAGGGGATGGAAGAAAAGGTAGGACATAGAGAGAAGTAAGGATGTTAGATAGTGGAAACCCACTCCACCCACTTCCCCTCTTAAAGCATGCCTACTATGACTTTCATCACCCAGATGTCAAACACCCTTAGAAGTCTCCCTCCCTTTCCTCTCCTAGGTGGCCGTCAGGGTCTGTCTTCGGGCATCCTTGCTGTGATTTCCGGATACCCTTAGGGGAGGATAATTTGCCTTCCCGTTTTTGGGTCACCCCACTTAGCGGATGATAGTGTGTTTGTTTTTTGTTTTTTTTGGGGCTGCTTTTCCCCTGTTGGCGGGTTCTGCCATGCCCCCCCCTCTTCTGGACACTAGGTTAAGTGAACCACGTACAGTGACAGTGGTGAGTGCGAAGAACAAGGGCATATGTTTGCTAATCGGAATATGTTTATTATATCTATGCCTTGTTGTATTGAATAATATCAGCACATGCCTTAAGGATCACTTCACATTTATTGTAGGATGCTGTAACTTTGATATTTTTGCAAGTACTGATAGGCTTGTACAACCTCTTGCCATGTTTTGCCGATATGTTATATTATATCGGTCCTGACTGATTCCCGCTAAAAGCGACTGAGGTTTGCTTTAATGAAACTCCTCGGAATATCAATTCCTAGGGTTTGTAAAATTGTAATATCTGCTAAGACTTTTTGGTTACCCTCCTGAAGAAGCCCAGGAAGGGCGAAACACTGTCGGAGGTTAGTTCCCGCCCGCTACACAGTCTGGTAGCATTCACGCCTATAGCAAGTACTGTTGTTTGTCCTTTGGTTTATTTGGTGTGTTTTCACGTATAAATACAGGGTCATCCCAATGTATGAGCGCAGGTGGCTCCTGACCTCTTTTTTTTGATGTATCTGTCAGATGAATTTTAAGATTGCTCTAATAAATTAGGATTTTAACAATCTACCCGTGTGCTTTAAAGCCCCATACAATCCACTGTGTCATGTATATGAGTGGGGGGTTGTGTGTATAACCCCACACCAAGGCCAGTGCTCCAACCCTAGAAGTCTGATCTTTTTTTATTATTAATTTACATCACAAAATTTCACCGCCGAACTGGAACTTGTATTATTAGTTTTCATGTCTCCCTGCAGTTATCCAAGTGACATAAATTGCATACAGGTAACATTGAGCTGCGGCCGCCCAGACACGGGAGGCCTAAACGTTGTTAGTACACATATGAGCTGTGAACAAAATGCAGGTACATGCTAGTTTTTGGACCCCTCTTGAGTACCCACTTATTTTTGTGCACCCCCCTGCATATAGTGAAGTTTATTATCAACATGTTTCCAATTTAAACACAATTTCAAAAACCCTCACTTGGATCAGTAATCCGGATTGTTCTGGGTCGCACTATTTCTCTCCAAATGACACAACCAACTGCACGCCAGTATCGTCACTGCTATAGCTGAAGTCCTTTCCCAAGTCTTCAATCTATCTAGGCCCCATCTAGTGGGACAATTCATGGTACTGCCAGTTGCATTAACACCTGAAAATGAATTTTCCAGTTACAAAGGGAACTACCAAGACTGAAGGGGCAGTATATTTTTATTGATTAGGGAGTATTCTAAAAACGATAGGAGGTAAGTAAAAATAAATGTAAGGGTGTCCTTCCCAATTTATAGTCAGTTTAATAGCATATCCTTACTCTGGATAGCTACGATAACCAAAGCGAGACATTTCTGATACTTTCTGATCTTTCAGCGTTGTGGACAAAGCTTTGAGAAGGTCCTTTTCTGTTCCATTTTGGCACTGTGCTCTAAGCACCAAATCCAGCTCTTTGTGTCTGATATTAAACATACCAAGGTCTGCTTTTTGAGGGAACTGAAGTTCCTATACACCACCCCCACCCCTCTCAAACATCAAAACCCTATGATAGGTTATTTACAGTCTTCAAGCATGTAGGCCAGGTCTTCAGTAGGCCACCTTCATCTAACATCAAGATCTGACCTCCTGAAGAAAGAAAAAGAAGAGAAGCGACAAGAGGGGCGAGCTCTCTAAGGAGGGGAGAGGGCAGTCACGGAGCCGTCGTGATCTCATTTGATCCTGTTCCCTTTATCCATTCTATCACAAATCCTCTCTTCCGCTATTCTAAATATAGACTCCTTGTCTCTTCATCCACGCTTACATATTTTTTTTTTGCTCTCCTCTACCTTTTTTTTTTTTTTTTTTTCCCCAATTGGTCTGTGCTCGAAGGCAACATAACAATAGGATCTCCCCCCCCCGTTAACAAATTGTAAGGATAGACTTACATTGGGTTCTGGCCAATGGTTCTCTAAATTGAGTATTGGACCAGTGGTAACGGCAACCTTGGAGTCTATGGAGAATATTGCATCACCGTATTCATCAGTGATGTTGAATGGTGGTCCTGGTCGTAGGTATGGATTTTTTGGGGGAGAGTACCCATGTAAAAAAGGTTATGTGCTTTATTATAAAAGGGTTGACTCAACGCTCATTGTAACAAGGCATTTCGTGACCCAGATCACTTCACTAGATAAAAATAATAAGTAGAATATTTTTGTCTTGGGGTATAGTAAAATCCGTATGAGCAAAATGGAAAGGAAAGGCTTCTCATCATTTGGTCAATGGGAGCATTTTTTTTTTTTTCGCAGTGGCATTATGGGTGGTTAGACAACAGGCTGGTAGGTCCTATGAGGTAAGAATGCGGTCGGATCACTCCAGATCGTCTTCATTCTTGGTAGTGACAGGAAAGTTTTCCTCACCAAGGCTGATTTGCTCGCTTCATTGGCAGTTCCTTGGTAGTACAGAATGTAAGGATGGAAACGTTACACGGCTTTTAGGAGGAAACAAGCTCTGCTACCTCCTTGAGATTGGCAGGGGGTCGGAAATAGAGCTCCATACACCGCCCACCATTCAGACTCTCCTGCTGTGGGATCCAGGGGGGGTGCCATAAATTTCACACCCACCCCACAGAGACGCCGTGGAGGGACCATCATCTATAGCACATTGTTGCTGGCTCCTTCGACTCTCGTTGAGCACCTACCTCCCAGGTGACAAGGCAGTCTTTGGCTTTTATCACTGGGCAACGTATTGTTGTTTCAGGTCACACGGACTTACACCATTACAAACAATTGGCCACACAGCTGTTTTCTAGGACTAAATTGTATACTTAAGGGATAGATAAAAAGTCTCATTTGACATCACCCATAAGCAAGGGAGGGTCAAGCATAGGGTCTATGTTGGCACAAAAAAAACTTACACCAGTGCTGAGAAGAGTGGAGGCTTATCGCTCTTACCCAACATGTAAGACAGAAACAGATGTCCAGTTGAGGTAATGAGGGGAGGTTATGGTTCGTCTCACCCTGGCCAGTATGCGTTTACCTCCTTTGAATCCA
Source organism: Ptychadena robeensis (assembly GCA_036250615.1). NCBI lineage: Eukaryota > Metazoa > Chordata > Amphibia > Anura > Ptychadenidae > Ptychadena > Ptychadena robeensis. The sequence continues at coordinate 210,202,787 of CM070032.1, forward strand.
CTTCACCCACTTGGGCAAGAGAGTTAGGTGAGAGACCCTGCCCTGGTACTGTCAGTCGCCATGGAGTGAATGATAAGCCGCGGTACTGGCTAAGGGACGGCGGCATTGGGGACCCAGAGGACCCCAGAAGGTGCCCCGTGCTCAAAGTAAGCTGTCTTACCAGCAGACGTCAGAAACATGAGAAGACCTGGAAAAAAACATTAACTTCTTGCCCAGAGGAGGGGTTCTAGGTGTTCACCCACCGCCTACGGATCCACCCTTTATCAGGGTACTGAGTCCTTAGCCCAGTCTTTAGAGAAGTTAGAGGTTCAGTTATTTAATTTGATTCCATTTTTTTTTATGAGATTCGAAAGATTTGCAGGTTCTGCGTTACTACGGGGATGGGTGGAAATATAAATGTGTGTGTGATAAATATAAAAGCTTTATACCACCAGATCACACTAAGCTCGGATTGCCAATGGGCAGCTTTAATTTTTGCAGTACTTTTCTATTCAGATTTACCTTCATGTCAGCAATTTGATAAAAAAGTAATTCCATTCTGTAAACAAGTAAAAGTCCTCAGTAGATTGTATTGGCATGTCTACAAATAGCAAAAACATGTTGTACAGTAGTGGTGGGCCAACGGAGTTGATATGGAGGGCCACAAGTGCGGTCTTGTTCGTGTCTCTCATAACATTTTCAATCTATACTGACTGTAGAACATTTTATAATTTGAAAAGAGAACAGCAGAGACTGTAGAGACATTTTTCATTTTTAATCATAACAACCTGTTTTAAATGATTACTTCAAGCATTAGGTAACCACTGTAGTATGGTTATGCACATTGCGGTCATATTATAATTAAAGCTTAAATGTGATTACACTCACAATTAAAAAAAAGACATCCATTAAACAGACCACAATACTCACCTGTCCAGCAGTTCAGAGCTGGGGAGGAAACGTGAATACACAAAAACCCCCCAACCCACACTAAACTGTCTTCACTTGCTGGCAAAAGGAATGTAGCATCTTGGCTCCTGGCATCTGCACATTCCGCCCCACTGAAACCCCCCCCTTCCTCCCCTGTCCTCTCCCACCTCCGTGTCTTCTGTCGTTAGCTGCGGGACTCTTGTGTGGAGGGGTGGGGTCTGATTGTGAATGAAGAGGGGGGAACTCGTCTGCTGATGATTTTATATGGCCGGCAGAAAATCTCCCAGACACCACTTCGGCTGCCTAGGGGGACGAGGCAGTGGGAGGGGGAGGGAGAGCACTCCTGACAAGCTGTTCTCCAGCTGTCAGAAGAAGATTTGTTTACGACAATCAAGGATCTCAGCATTTATCGGCTTAGCTGACGCTGATAATGCTGGAGTGACTCCTCACAGGGTGGTAGGTCAACTTTAATGGATATTTATGGGGCATATATAACCTTTCATTCAAAGGTTATGTGCCCATATTCTGAAGGTATGTTCCAAAATATATAGGCTACAATCATCCCCATTCGTTGGTATTATAGTGGGATCATAGGCCCTCACACGTCATTGTCCGGGGATATTCTTTCGGCACAAAGAGAAGGAGAGCAAGGGCCTAAACCCCTCCTCTGGACACCACGTTTGGGTCATGGACCCTTAGTGATGTCAGCAAGTTCTAGTGAATTCAGCATAGTCCTAAGACTCTTGGGGACTTAATTGCAAAGACCATGTTTATGTTATTAATATTGCTCTCAGCCACATACAGGTTTTGCAAAAAAAAATTTTAAGGGGGGGCAACCCTAAGGTTCCCACAACTCGTTTGTAATTTCCAGCTATTTTAGTGATACCATGTTTGGTGATTTAGTGAAGGAGAACTTCGGCCGTGTCCGTCCGCGAACGGGCGGGAGCGGACTTTTAAAAAGTAGGCGGGAAGTTTTGAATCGGAAACAAAAAAAAAACACAGATTGACGTCACCTGAACGTACATCGGCCACTGGACGCATAGTTCCTGGCTTGTGCTAACCGTCTACTGACGTCACATCCCGGGTTTCACAAGCCGTATTTTCACTGTTTTTTTGTGAGACCGGGTTCTCTACCCGGTCTTCAGTGTGATAATATTCTCGTGCGGCGGATCTCGCGCTATGATCCCACACGGAGGAAGAAATAGGGGACGCCTCTCGCCGGCGGACACGGCGGGTAGAACACCCGTACTGTCCGCCGGCGAGAGGAGGCGAAAATGCTTGTGCGCGGCCGAACTTGTCGCCTTGCGGGAAGTTCGGCCATCCACTATTGGTGATAACTCCCAACAAAAGGTCAGCTACTCAGTAAAAAAAATCTTCTACTCTAAACCATTAGGCGATTTCCCTGTGTATAGCAGAGAAGCAGACTGGTTAGTACATATTCATGGTCTGTGAGGGACATTAGATTGTGAAGCTCCGCGGAGAGACAGTAAGTGATATGACTATAATATGCCGGCGCTATATACAATACAAGATAATAATAATAGCCAGAAAGCAGAGAATAGTTTTAATATAGGTTTTATAGGATATTAACATTAGCAGTTGAGACGAACCTAGTTCGTCCGGAGTTTGTTTAAAAAACAAACTCCAAGCAAAGCGGTTTTGATCGTAAGGAAACCGACCATACCCCTGTAAAAACTGCAACGCTATTCCAGGAACCCCCTGTCTTCTGCGTCATCGGTGGAGCGATAGCGGCGGGGGGCATGCCATAGACCCCATTATAAGGAGGGGCATGGTTTCCCAGCCCACATGAGGCTTTGTGCGGGGGGGGGGGTGGAGGGTGGTAAATTCAAGCAGAGTACTTGGACCATGCCGTAGGGGCTAGCTGCTAGGGTGGGTAAGCATGGATCCTGCAGTGGGTTTTAGATGACTGACAAAAAGGAAACTAAGGTTCAAGTATTTTGCAGTGTATGTAACCAAAGATCTTTTGGTTTGGGGGGGGGGAGTGCAGTATACAAAATTCATAGTGCATTGAAGACTTGCTGTTTTTATTGTATGTTTCTATTCTTATAGATTCATTCTGCCTTGCATGTGGCATCAATTGAGACCTTATAAAGGTCCCCCATACACGTTGTCGGATCCCACCGGATTTCCGGCACGATCTGATTACGGGCGCGGCACGCGGGGAAACGATCGTGCAGGACCCCCCAGCCGCATGCAGCCCACCTTGTCCAATCGATCAGGTCCGATCGTCAGGGGCTCAGGAACGGATCCGACAGAGAAACCACACATCGTTGGTCTTCTGATCCGATTTCTGCCCAAATCCAGGGGGATTTGTTTTTTGCCATTTGTTGAGGTGGGACCAAATCGGACATCTTTGGGAATCGTCCCGAATCCGTTTGGATTTATGTTGGTATGCAGCGATGGATTACTCTTAATTGGCAGATGATCACACCTGCGATTCCCGGCAGAACGCCGGAATCGATGGGGGAGTGATCAATTGGCCATGGAATCTACACGTGATGGCTAGCTTAAGAGTTCATATCGCCGCACGCGCAGACCGCTTTTGAACCTCGTTGAACATCCCCTCTGAGATTTCTATCGTTTCTTCACGCAGAAAGAAAGAATAGAATGAAAAGAAGCAGTAGAACTGGCAATATAGGTCCCAATGTTATGGTCTGACCACTTTGTTTTTTGTTTTAAATTTGAAACCTGTAACTATGGTTAAAAGTAAATAAAAAATATACAAAACCAGCAGCAAAATAGATTGTGTACCATGTTCCCCGACAATAAGACAGTGTTTATATAAAATTGCCTCCACCAAAAGATGCCCTACATCTTATTTTCGTGGGATGTTCTATTTTTTCAAAATGAAGAAGAATACGGCACTGGGGTATCAGGGTCGGGGGGTCACTTAAAATTGACCACAGGGGGGATTCAGAGGGATATTAAAATAGAACTAGGAGACCAGAGGGGGGGGATACCCTTTTATAACCCCTTTGATCCTCCTGTGTCATTTTGATTGCCCCCCTCTGATCCCCCCTGTCTTCAGGGGGGATAAAGGTGGGGCGGCAATCTTCAGGGGACCTTATATTTCAGCGTGTTGAGGCAAAAAATGTAAGGGTTGCATTATTTTCGGGGGATGACCATTATTTTCCATGAAGAAGAATACGGCACTGGGTTATCGGGTGGGGGGATCACTTAAATGACCACAGGGGGGGGGATCACGAGGGGGAATCAAAATGGCACAGTCCAGAATTACAGTCTATCTTCGGGGGTGCCTTATTTTCGGGGAAACAGTATTGCCTATAACTAAATGCTATTTTTTTCAAAGGTACATCAGAAAAGGCGAAGAAGCGAGAGGCAAATAGATTTCCATTGAGCATGTTAAGATGAAATGATGGATTCTGCTTGGAGATCTCTGTAAAGTTGTCCTGATAGCGCTATGTCCCGAGCTTTATGAAGATTACAGATAACAGAATGTTCTAACATTCAGCAGAATACAAATGCTCCCCGTATAAGAGCAATTTTGCCATCCGCCGCCACTGTTCCATTTGACGTAATGATATGTTTTAGCTGTTTTGACCATAAGTGACCTCTGCCGGGATTGAGCACCATTACAGTGTCATTTAGTCGTAGAGAGCTACTACTGCGTTTTATTACCATCTGTTACTTTTCTGGAAAATCACTCACTTTGGTGAGCTGCGGGAAATGTGGGACCCGAACGGAGCAACATCAAAACTTTGAAACCAGCTTTGCACTTTACAAAGTCAAACAACAAATTTGTTTGGTTGTGCTGGTACCGGCCCATTGATATGTCAAATGGAAAGATAAAAGGTTAGAAATATAGTCTAGAATTTTCCAATTAACCGGGTTATCTGGTTAGAAGTGTAGATAGGTCACCTAAGACATTTGACTTCTGAGAAGCCTCCAATATGTTTGGCTTGGTTGGAATGTAGATTAACCTTCTATTGGTCTGGTGTAAATCCAGTAGTTAAGCTGGGAACACACGCATAGATATGGGCCAGATAGATGGCCGCTTTGACGACCCTCTATCTAGCCCATTTCTAATTCGGCCATCCCTGTTTTCGATCAGGGCCAATCCATCCCCCTTGAAAACAGGGATATCGAATATGACTATAAATCACGGTCAATGTCCATTGTTTTGCATGGAGACTGCGGGACTCTCCCAATATCAGGCAGTTCAGATGGTCAAATTAAAAAATTTGACGATTTTGAGTTAATTGCAAATCCCCTGAACATGGTATCATCACCAATCTTGCTGAAGATGTAGAGAAGGTTTGAGGGGAAAGTAAAAAAAGAAAAGGCATAGCTTTAACACAAATAGTTTTTGCACAAATTAAGTTCAAAGCCAAGTCAAAATTTTGAAAATCTTAATTTTGACTAAAGGTAGCCATACACGGGTCGATTTCGCACACGATTCCTGGGCGATCGATCAGCGGGCGCGTGCACGCCAATCGATCAACGAGGAATCGAGTGCAACCCACCTTGACCGATCGACCCCGACCGATCGACTTGGCCCCCAAATCGGATCGGCCAGAGAACCAACCTGTTGGTCTTTTCTGATCGATTGAGCACACATCAAGGGGAGTTGACATTTGTGAAGCGACCAATCGGGAACAGAATCGTCCAGGAATCGGTGGCCTAAGGTGGTAGGCACAGACTTGATTGGGCGATCGATCGACGCCTGTGGCTTCACCGGAATTGATCGGATGGGCGATCGATCGATCACGAGTCGACACATGTATGGCTAGCTTTAGATTTTGAAGTGAAAACTACATGGGCTTGAGCAAAACTTTTTTTTTCAAATGTTCCCAAAATGCTCTACATCTCCAGCAATGTTGGTGATGGTAACATTTTTTAGAGGCTTTGCAATCAGCTCACAAATTGAGCAAGTCGAAAAAAAATGCGACCATCTCTATCAGGCAGCAGTGCGATGACATCTGCAGTGAACCTCGAACGGCTCAAATATCGAGCTGTGTGTTCCCTTCTTTAGAGTATGGGGACTCAAATGCTGGGCATACACGGGTAGATTCCCCTGCAACTAATTCCCATCAAGCGCAGTGCGATGGCGTCATTGCGCTGCGCTTAAGCTTCCTCAATATCGAGACACAGCACTGCTGCCTCATCTATGTCGCCCAATACTTTGGATATTTCAGTTTACTAACATGTTGGTTCCCTGTTCAAGCGGTATCGATTGATCGCTCAAAGAAAGGCTGTGCGGCTTGATTTTTTTTATAGATTCGAGCACAACTTGAGCGATGTGAACGCACACTGTGCTCAAATCCATAAAAAAATCGAGCCAGGTATGCCTAGCTTTACTACAATACAGTCCCCGAGGACAAGTTCAGAAGAAGATAATGATTTTCATCGGACTCCTGAAACAGTGAACCATAAAGGCAGCATACAATTGATATCTGTAGGAGCGTTATGTGCGTTGCTGATTGGAATAGGAAAGCTTGTTTCCTCAGGCTGCCAGAGACGGATGGAAGGTATTGCATTCCCCAGATCTCCCAGGAATGAGCAGTTTAATAAACGTTCTACAATAACTTTGCTGCGTGATAGAATAAGTGGTAGGCTCTTCACTCGGTGAGCAGACAAGAATCACCACCACCAGGAAGCAGAGCTGTAAAATGAAATCCGTTGTATTATTATTTATTCATATTTTGTTCAAAGTTGTAGAATAACAAAACAGCTTATTACGAATCTAGATCTAAAGCCCCCAATACACCTTTAGATCACTCCATACAATTTCTTTTAGATCTACCAACAACTATGCCGAGTCCTCCCTGATAAAATACATAGTGATTGGAAGGAATATATCACTGCTATGTAGTGCCGG
>CM070032.1:210209655-210220589 GCA_036250615.1 Ptychadena robeensis
CCTTGGTTGGTTTGTCCTCCTGCACTTTTGCCTTGTCTGTCCCTTGGTTGGTTTGTCCTCTGACTTAGAATTCGCTTTGACTTTTCTCCTGCTTATGCATAAGAGAGTGATGGAAATATTCACCTTGCAGCAGCTTTCTCTCTGAGGTTTGGCTAAGCTTTGGATGTGGAGCCCCTGAGATGTACATCATGAATAATTCATGGTGGGTGGTCTTACCAAAGGAATGAGGACTGTCATTGGGCTGAAGCAAATTGTTTCTCCCTTCGCTGGGTGCTCAATGAGGATGCAGCAGATAGACTCACTGCAGGAGAGCGAGCAAACCTGGCAACTAAGCGCTGCCACACATGCACCAATCCCTTGGTGACCCCAGGGGGCCAAGCCATCAATGACAGCAAGCACATTCCACTGCACAAGGGGCATCACCTCCTGCCTTGACAATCCTTTCATCTCCTACATACAGCATGCTCTGCACTGGCTGCCAATGGGCAAGGTGTTGCAGGTAAGTCTTCTACTTATCTCATGGTAGCACATCTCCATAGACTGCTCTCACCTCTTCTACAACAAATAGCATGAAAGTCACCACACAAGGATGTCCTTGCTGAAGGAGTCTGAGTGATGCTTTGATTGACATCTCATCAGAAACAACCTGAAACCTCAGCTGTTCAGGACTCACAAGAACCAGAAAAAGGGGGGCTTCATTTGGATTTGGGGATCTAGAGCCACAGGTCACTTTTAAAGATACCTCCAGACCAAGAGGGTTAATGACACAGGGCTGTGTAGTTTGAGGAATGCCCATTAACCCTTTAATCACCAGCAACCTCTATTCCTTTTGGAAAACTGCCTTCACTATGGGTACCGTTCCAAGTCATTCCGTATAATCCCATCGCTTGCATCCTCTTAACCTGTTGTTCTACTGCCAAGACTTGCTTTATTCCATTAATATCATTTTCACGCTTTGCTTTGTATCTGACTTTCAGCCTAGCGAGTGAGGTGGGAGGCTGGGTACTGAGAGGGATTATATTAATGACTAGCTGTTCCTTCTTTGATGCCAGCTCACATGTCACAGCAATAGGGTGGTCTATGTGCTGAGTGACTTGGGTAACTGAGAGCCTGTACCCACAATGACCTGTGCAGTGACCTCTATTCAGGTCTATAGAGAACACCTGGATAGGATACCTCCTGAGCCTGTTCACGATTAACCCCTTAGGTAGTAGGTGATGCTCTGTTCTTTAAAAAAAATCTAAAACCTTTTAACATTTACTTCCCCGCTGATCCAATAAGAATGAATGCATCGCACAATGGTGTAATTACCTACCTGACCACGTCACACAGCAGGTCAGTAATGCTCTGTTTTTGTTTTTCCTATGTAATAGTCTGAATTAAATAATTAAGCAGAGTCAAGGCTCATGAGCTGCCGAAACAATGCTGCTTTCCTAATTGTTCACACTGCTTTCTGCTAACTTGTTTTAACTCCCTAATGACCAGGCTCAGTTTATGACCTTCGGAGGTGTCTGAACACAATGATTATGGCGTTTAGACCTATGTGGTGTGTGTTTGGTGGATTTCAAGTGCACTGGCTAGGGTTGTGAATAGTTGGAGGGAGCATTACATTGTTTGAGGACATCCTTGAATTGGACCATACCTTTTGTTGTTTATTCCAAATATTATAGGCAGTTTCCTAATAGCTAGGCTCAGTTTGGAGACGTCCAAACACAATGATTGTGGCGTTTAGACCTATTTCAAGTGCACTGGCTAGGGTTGTGAATGGTTGGATGGAATATTACATTGTTTAGTTTAGAATATTACATTGTTGTTGTGTTCCAAATAATATATTCAGTTTCCAAATGGCCAGGCTCAGTTTATGACCTTCGGAGGTGTCCAAACACATTGATTGTGGTGTTCAGACATTTGTGTTGTGTGTTTGGTGATTTGAAGTGCACTGGCTAGGGTTGTGAATAGTTGGATGGAATGTTAAATTGTTTGAGGACATCCTTGGATTGGACAATACCTTGTGTTGTTGTATTCCAAATAATATAGGAAGTTGACCAGGCTAAAACTGACCATACATCTTTAGATCTCTCTGTCAGATAACCCTTAGATCTACCAACAACTATGTAGTATAGGGTCCTCTGTGATTGAACACAGGCAGACTTGATTGTGTAGAAAGTCCCTCATATTACATGGTTTTGGTAAAACAAAAGGAGATCTAAAGGAAATCTGGCAGAGAAATCTAAAGGTGTATGGGGACCCTTATGACTTTTGGAGGCGTTCAAACACATGGATTATGGTGTTTAACCATTTGTGGTGTGTGTTTGCTGCATTTAAAGTGCACTGGCTAGGGTTGTGAATGGTTGGATGGAATATTGAATTGATTGAGGACATCCTTGTACCATTTGTTGTGGTATTTCAAATAAAATAGACAGTTTGCTAATGCCCAGGCTCAGTTTATGACCTTCAGAGACGTCCAAACACATGCATGATGGTGTTTAGACATTTGTGGTGTGTGTTTGGTGGTTTTTAAGTACACTGGCTAAAGGTAGCTATAGACACCTCGATTGATTGGTTTCCAATCCATGGCACACCCCCTTGGAATCCAAATCTGGAGCTGATCCTGAAAATCGATCGATCAGAATGGTTTCAGCATAGAGAACTATGGGTCAATGTCACAGGAAGTGATTGATTTTCTCCACCACGATCGTTCAGGGTGGGCAGCACTCGATTGATTGAGGTTGAACAAAATGTATCCATCGAACAAATTTGCCATTCTAGATTTTTGTACAATCAACCCAAAAAATCGTTTGTTCTTCATTGATTGAACGAAAAAAATCTACACGTGTAAACCCATCTTTAGGGTCCCCACACGTGCAATGAATGTCGGCTGATTTTGCTGCCGCCCGATGTGTGTGCGCACTGGAGGCCGATCGCGGGTGCCCACAAAGCTCGGTCGGCCAGAGAACGGACATCTCTGTAGATCTCTGGCCGATGCCATTAGTTTCAATGGGGACCGATGTCATCACGCTGCACCCCACCGCTCATCTGTCGGCCCCCACTCGATACAGGTGTAGGGGCCTTAAATCTATCTTTATAATAACTTGAGTAAGCACCCACCTTATATCACTGTCATGATCCAGAGTTTTAGTCATAAAAGTTTCAGTGGGGCGTGAAATTTCTGCAAAATCAATGAACAGTGTGTTTTTATATCATTTGGAAGCTGCTGAGATTAGTTAAGTGTTATAAATTCTTTTACCGTTTAGCATCCAGCTAATGAATGTGTGTTTATCAAACATCGGGCCACTGGCGGCGTATTCCCAAGTCCTTACTGCGAATGTTCCGGTGCTCAGCAATGATTCCATAGGAAATTACACCGTAGATCATTATTGAATTTGCCGTTTTCTCTTAATAGTCATTTGCAGCTGGAAGTGACAAAAGTTTATTGAATTTTATGAAATGTGTTCCATAATGCATATATATAGCAACTAATTACAGATTGACTTATAACTAATCTAAATAAAGCAGATTTATCAGACATCCCCCATTACTCCCACCCTGTTCCTTGAATGGCAGTAAAGCTAACAAACGTCTTGAAATATCTTCACCATAGAAACTGCTGCTATGGGATCCCGCTGCTGAAGCTAGTTTCTGCTGGAGAGGAGGATTAACCAATCTAAAATCCGACGCTCTTTAGCAGCGATCATATAACCACATACTTAGGTTATGGCCAAGTGAACAGCCACCAATTCCTGGCCACTGGTTCCTGTACTGAAGCTATTCCAGAACTTCTCTTATAACTTTTAGGAGTGGGCAGAGTGGTAGGAGTTCTATAATATACTGTATGCTTTTCTTTAAAGTGTACCTGTCCAAAGTATGAGAAGTTTTACCTTCCAACCATAGCATTTAAAGCGGAATATCATGGGGGGCAGATCAATAAGTGAACCACCATTTGTTTACTCATTGACCTGACCATCCTGTTCTTTGACAACAGCAGAGACGATTTTAGGCATGGGCAACATGGGTGGTTGCTAAGGGCGTCATCATAAAAACAAATGTTTCTTTTGCCCATGCAGCCCCTAACATCATCCGACTAGAAAGAGGAGCTAAAGAGGTGATAAAAGAGGGGCAGGGTCGTGTTCTCGGGCACCGCCCAGCTTAATTACTGCTTAACCAGCGCCCTTCAGATCCTCGGTCGAACCCCCTCTGAGACCCTACCCGGTCCGACACTGCTAACACCCCCCAAGTGAAATACCACAACCACCCTTCCAATCTGAAAACCAAGATGGGGTAATTTTCCTCCTTTCCTAAAGGTCTTATGGTCATTTGACAAGTCACCATGAAATTCCATAATAGTGGTTTTTATAATGAGGGTGTTTCAGGACATCCAAAATGTTTCGTTTATATTATCATAAAAGGTTCAAACTTGGGTCAAAATGCTCACTAGATGAATATATAGACTAAATGACTATATATAGTTAAATGACTATATGCTCTGTATTGTGCATGATCACTTTCTCCAACTGCCTCTTGAATAGGGTACAGGCGACTCCCGTCGACTAGCCGTCCGACGGTCCCTGCAACAGCGTGATGACATCATCACGCTGCTGTCCGATATCGGCGGAGCTGGAGAGACAGCTCTGCTCTCTCCCCAGCTCAGCCGATGCTTTGCCTGGAGACCCGCAGTCATGTCCGATATCCATGTTTTTGAGCGAATTGATTGGTCTGGCTCGAAAACAGCGATGGGCGCATAGTATATCGGCAAGATAGATGGCCGTGAGTGCGCACGGTGCTTGAAGTGGCCATCGATCTGGCTTATATCTGTATGTCTGTACCCTGCATTTGAATGATTTAAAGAGGTTTAGTAGCATGGAGTAACATGGAGCCAGAGACTGGCCTAAAAGAGAAGAGTGGCACGGCGGTTCAGTGGTTAGCACTCTGGCAATCCAACACTGGGGTTCTAGGTTTTAATCATGGTCTGTTCACCATCTGCAAGGAGTTTTTATGTTTTTGGGTGCATTTCCCTCTACAATCCAAAGACATACTGGTATGTTAATTGTCCTACAACTCCACTCCACTGTCCTTCTACAAGACTGTGACGTATGACTAAAGGTGGCCATAGACGGTTAGATTTGCACCCAATTTCACCACAGATCGACAACTCGCAACAAACGATCTGCCGCAAGCATCCAACTTAAATCGGGACATGTCCGTAATTTTAGGTCGGTTTCATAACATTGTCCCCATCCAAAGTAAATGCCAGCACACAAAGGGTGCACAGCCGATTCTTGGCATCACTCTTGGTTGATCTGCCAAGAAGTCGACAGAAAAACGAGACATTAATGGCCAGCTTTACACTTTGTAAGGGACATATGAATATGGTAGGGACATTAGAGTAGGGGCTCCTCTACATCTGTTGAGGAAGTTTGATATAGCAAGTTAGGTTCAATGAAATCGAAAAAGGAATACAGTCAACCGATAGACAACCATACTATACAATCACCAGCCACTTTATTAGGCACACCTTTTCAACTGCTTGTTGACGCAAATTACTGATCAGCCAATCACATGGTGGCAACTCAATGCCATAATCTTGCCTATTATTGCAGTTGGCAGGTTGTCTGAATCTGGTAGCTTTAAGATCTGGGCCAGAGCGCCAGGAGCGGGTGGGCATGGGTGGCCAATCAGGGGGGGACACCTACGCCTCACCGGTCAGGGGGGTGCAGATAGGGGGCCCAATCTAGTGGGCACACAGACCTGACTGGGCGGGCCATGGGAGCAGTGAATGAAGTGCCGGCACTGAATAAGATATCTTTCCCCTCACCCTGGAAAAGAGTAAAGGGGTGCATGGTATCCATTATCTTTTTTCAAAGAGGGCTAGGAAAGTTCTTGAAACAAGACTAAAAAGCTACAGGTACTTAACGATTTTTACCAAAAAAACCTTTGTCCCCAGAGGTGAATCTGTTCTCAAGCCAAAGTTGTCTGGTTTTGTGATATATGGCAAACATTAGGAGTAATGAATGTCAATCCATGATGGCTCTAGAGAGAAGACCTGTTGACATTTGTCAAAGTCGGGTGTTCTCTCTTTCACTTCTTACCAATTGTAAGTATTATATGTGTTTGTCCCAAGAAGTAAGGGTTCCATAAAGCCCCTAGACAACACCCAATGGATGATTTAATGACTCCTATACCTACCACCAGTACAAACCCACCTGTGTGACAATGCCCTCATTCTGTTCACTAACACATATTTTCCTTGTTTGTGATCATTAATAATGATTGCCTAATACTGCAATGCACCATGTGCAGATTTTACTGGTAAGAAGTGATTAATCCCGGGTCATCTTCTCCGTACTTTCCTGTCATGTTCATATAAAGACTTGTGTCTGGCATCAATTGATGATTTCGTGCTCATGATTTGGGTCACACGAAGGCCTTTAATTGTGTTTTTTTAATACAATTTTCAGCATGCTGTCACCATAATAATATTGTCATCGTTGCATCTTCTTGGCTTGGACATCAACCTCGTAAAGGAGAATCTTCAGCTAAAACAAGCACGTGTATTGATCGTCTTTGCGGTTGGGGATTTTACAAGCCTCGGCTTTCGGGTTATAACATTGTAGATTTGAAAAATTGTTATTAAACTCAGCCCCAAGCCACGACTACTTCTAATATAAAGTAATATTTTTCACCTGGCTGCAGGCCAAGAGATTAGCTATGACATACAGAACAAGATTAGAGGATTGAAGAACGGCCCGCAACAATGTAGAAAATGCTTTTTGCTTCCTCAATTCATATTTGCTGCCAAGTTACCAACAGCGGACAGTCAGCCATTTTACCACCTTAAAAGCTGAATTATAATCCCCCAAATTTGTCTAATATCATAATCTTAATGAGGGCTAAATGCGGCCCTTTGGGCGTTGTTCTGCGACCCCCCTTGGTTCTCCACTTGCGGCCCCCAAAACCTGTTATTGCATAGGGCATAGGAAGCTACCCGTTCCCAATCCTTCACCAACGCGCCCTCGCCTGGGATCTTCTTAGAGCAGTAAGAGGAGGAGAGGGTCTCGCTCAGGCTCCCGGACCCGGTGCTACATACTTTTGGTAGATCTAACGGATATCTGACAGAGAGATCTAAAGGTGTATGGCCAGCCTAAAGCTAGCCACACACGGTTCAATCTTGGTTCAATCGATGCTCGATTAGATTGAGGAATTCAATCGTCTAATCGAAAATCAATCTTAATCGCATCAACATAAACCCCACATTGAGTTTGCGATTGTGGTGAGATTTTGATTCCAAAATATTACTAAAATCGTCAATTTTGGTACGGAAACGATTGAAGTTCAGATTGAAGTGGTCTATGTTATTATATCTATCTATATCTATATATAAAACGATTTTGACACAATCGACGATGATTTTCCAACATGTCCGATCAAAATTCGATAAATTTTTCTGCCTTCATCTAACAATTATCGTCGATCGAACCATGTGGGCATTTCTCGATTTTCGGTCAATCGATGAAAAAATTTATCTAATCGAGCATCGATTGAACCAAAATCTAACCGTGTGTGGCTAGCTTTACCGTGCTACATGTGACTTATGCAGCATTGTGGGAAGAGATTTTAGTGAAATGTTGACTAGTCTATTTATTTTAGTTTTATTTCATATATAAAACCCCTAAACATGGTGTCATCCCCAATATTGGATATGAAGAGAAGAATTGTGGAAACAATAAAAAAACAAAGTATTGTTCTCAAACTCAAAGTTAAGTTGATTTTTTTTTACTCTACTCTTTGAACTTAATAACTTAACTTTTTTTTCTCATACCATGGCTAGGGGATTGGCAATTAACTCGCAAAGTAAGCTAGTCAAAATTTCCCCCCAAATGTTCTTCTATCTCAAGTTGTGTGAATGATCCAAATGGTTTATTCACTATAGATAGTACAACAGGCATATCCAAAGTCAGGCCTCCATGCAGGGCCGCCGTCAGAAAACCCTGAGGCTCCATACCCAGAAATTTTTCGGGTCCCCCTGAAAAAAAGTTGAATCCACTCCTCTCCTTCCAAACTTCTGAACTAAGTTGTGGGGTGCGGGGTTTGTGTGCTAGCAGATAAACTGCTCACAATAGCTCACAAGAGGCTGTCTGCAGTTGCCGGGCCGGATCCGGCCAGAATGTGGCCGCCAAGGTCCCAACATAATGTCCGCTGGGCCCCCTTAGCTGCGTGTGTCTGGGACAGGATTGCACCCTTTCCCCCCCCCCTGATGACAGCCCTGCCCTCATGTTCCAGTTTCCATGGGCCCACAGTGTCAGTCACAAAATTGGAGATGAGCAGCGTATTCGCAGAATATCACAAGTTTAGTAATATTCGGAATAAATACCAAAATTTGTGATCTTCATTATTATTTATTTATTATTAGTTTTACCTTCATTACGCTTATTGCGAACATAATGTGTTGCACTTTCCACAGATTACCTTCACTGTGCAAATCGGCACTTGTACATGCGCATATTGTGAACACAAAGCACAACAGTTCCGGGTACTGATGTAAAAAATCTTGAAAATTCATGGCTATGAAGATATAGCACTATCTTCCAGATTTTTGCGAATTCTTAAAGTGCCGATATTTGCAATACACTATTTTCCTGATCAAGATCCACATAATTTTCCCATATCAATGATATGCAGAGACAATGATACCATTTCACTACAAGGGGAGGAGGGGTGACACCTTATTTTGCACATGGCTTATGGTTTTGCAAAATTTCTCTCATCTCCTTCAAGAAGCACTGCTGCAATGTCAGTGTAAAAGTGATCGCAGGGGCTTTGGTTTGAACCCCTACCCCCACTGTGAATGGTACAGTCAGGGGTTTACACCATGCTGTGCCTGTCTAGAGCTGCATCGTCATGCAGATTATCCCTGCTATCAGGATGCAGTATTAAGGTGAGCAGTGCTGGGAATCTTCTCACTGATTCTCCATATGACATAGCTAGTGGAATGGTCAGGACCACCAAGGTTATGTGAAATGTGGCTGGACAGGTGGAAGAACTGCAAGGTTTTTCAATGATGTCAGGCTGTATGGTCATCGCCACACATTTTCACTAAACTTAACAAAGGCTGGTGACCAGTCACTCGTATTCATATTGGAAGCTCCTGAAATGTGGGAGAATTAAGGCCCCCCATACACTTTCAGATTTTCCTGTTCAATCGGCCCAAACCGATCAATTTTAAAGTCGATCGACCAAAAATCGATGCCTGTCCACGTGGTTTGATTGACCTAGATCGATCAAAATTTACCATAAATTTCGATCGATCTAGGTCAATCAAACCACGTGGACAGGTGATCGGACATGTCGGAAAATTTTGATTGATCGAGTATACATTGAATGCTATTTTGTTGTGGTTCAGTTTAAATAATAAGCATACTCATACATCCGGTGGCAGACATTTTGGTGTGTTTACGATCGACTTCCTTTAATTATGCTTTCGATTGATCTAACCAACATTGATCAAATATCGGTTTCTCCATGTGGTAGGTAGAGATGATCGAATTTTTGAAAAAAACATTTGAGTTAATTGTAAAGCCCCTGAGCATGATATCATCACCAAACTTGCTGGAGATGTAGATAAGGGTTGGTGGTATACTACAAAAAAGCTATGTCTCTAACACAAATAGTTTTTGCATAAATTAAGT
This sequence comes from Ptychadena robeensis, assembly GCA_036250615.1. Classification (NCBI taxonomy): domain Eukaryota; kingdom Metazoa; phylum Chordata; class Amphibia; order Anura; family Ptychadenidae; genus Ptychadena; species Ptychadena robeensis. The sequence continues at coordinate 210,219,339 of CM070032.1, forward strand.
TCAAAGTCAAGTCAAAATTTTGAAAATCGGAATTTCAACTTCAATTTTGAACTTAATATATGCAAAAACGACATGTGCTAGAGCAAAACTTTTTTTTTTATGTTCCCACAACCCTTCTCTACATCTCCAGCAATGTTGGGGATGATGCCATGCTCAGAGGCTTTGCAATCAGCTCACAAAGTTAGCAAAAATTCGACCATCTCTAGTGGTAGGTAAATCGATCATACTTCGATCGATCGAACCAACATGGATCATAAATTACGATCGAATCTGACATCGATTGTAGGGAAATTGAAACATGTATGGGGGCCTTGTATTTTCAGGGTGCCTGCAAAATGTTAGCCTCCCTGAGGCTTGTGAATGTAGCCTCAGTTTATGTAAGAATATAAATATTCATATAGTGATGAGTGGCATAGGCAATATTCAAATTAGCTAATAATTCTACTAATATTCGCAATTCCAGTGTATGGCCATGCATTGTGAAAATAGATTTGCAATCATAATCACATGGCGATTACCATAAAATGAATGGTCACATGTGGTATTAATTTTCGCACTGCGACTATAAAATCACTATACATGCCCATAAGCTTCCCAAAGCATAATATCGCGAATATTCGAAATTGTTAATATGCACCGCCATATTCACGCAATGTTCAAATTTTCGAATGATATTTGTTGAATATTCGAGCTCAACACTATATTCAGAATGGTATATACAATGCAACATTAGAGAGATGAATCCTTATATAATAAACACACCACATTCTCTTCAACTGTATGCGGCTAGCCCACTATCATATATTTGTAGTGCAGCCTACATGCTATTTATATATACTGACATCAAGCTAGAGAACACATTATACCCTCCGCTGTATCAGGCTTTTACATACATTAATAGAACACAAGCGATCCTACACTCTAGTTTCCAGAAATGAAAGTGTCCCCTTCCTCTGGGGACCGCTGTCTAGATAATCTGCTGTTCAAAGTCTGCTTGCCTTACCTTTCATCTTTTATCCTATTTCACAGATGACCTCTGGGACCTTCAATAAAGGACGGACTGTTTTACAATTTAATGTGGATTTTTAATTGCTAAGTAGGTTACAGCGATCCATTCTGTGCTGCTGCTTATAGGGGAGATTTACATTCATCTGTGATGCAGCAAGGCACAGAGCATCAGTGGAGTCTGCGGTTATATATACAGTGCTGCTTGAAAGTATGTGAACCCTCCAGACATGGTCACTGTTTGTG
>CM070032.1:210224999-210235311 GCA_036250615.1 Ptychadena robeensis
ATATACCTTCCAATCACTATGTATTCTATCAGGGAGGACCTGGCACTACATAATTGTTGGAAATTGTATGGAGTGATCTAAAGGTGTATGAGGGGGCTTCAATTCAAGTGACCCAATCATCACAGGGCCCCTCTTTTAAAATGTCGCCACATTACTTCTCCCAAACTATGAGGGATGGAGGCGTTATGGACTAGTGTTGATCTCGAATATTCGATTTTCGAATATTTAGCTTGAATATCGCTATTTCGACATTTGGCGAATATTCGCGAATATATCATCGGATATCTGATTTATTGCGCTTCGATAATCGCAATTTTATAATCGCGATCCATTGCAATGAATGGGATTGCGATTATATAATCACAATGCGATTTTTTAAAACGGAAATGACGGATATTCTCCCAGACGGATATCCGAGCTCCATTGACTTGCATGCATTGCGCATATTGGATCGCAATTGCGATTTTTAGATCGCAATTCATGTCGTAAGTGCGGATATTCGAGATTACGAATATGGAATCGAATATTATGGCGGATATTCGCGAAATTACGCGAATTCGAATATTGCCTGGTCGCTCATCACTATTATGGACCTTCCATTTAGTAAATAGTTACTTGAAAGGACTAAAAGGGATGGAGCAGTATGGATACTCAAAGCAATAAGAAACAATGTGGCCAACAGTATTGTGAAAAGCAAGTTTGGTGCCATGTTGTGTCACTTTTGGGGACCTTGTATATTTGTGTGTTTCCTGTTAAAAAACAATGTGTGTACCACAGGGGATACATATTGGACTCGCATGGCAGACACGTGATTATATGATATAAGTGTATTGGAAATACTCATGCTACCTTGTCAAAAAATACATCCAGCACTATGTGTGTGTCCTTTCACACAACACATGCTGCAGTTGCAGAGCTTTAGTTTACTGGTAACAGGCCCACTCTGGGTAATGTAAATGAAAGTCCCTTACTGGCACATAAACCATGTATTGGTGCATGCCACTGCGGTAGGTCTCCCATACTAATGTAGTGATGTGTGTAGGTAGACTTACACACATCACCCAATTTTTCGTCCGATCGACCACTGTGTGCATTGCTGGCGGTCGCTCGAAACAGACCGACCCAAAAACTCTTGCATGTCAGATCGCACAGTGATCCGACATGTCTGTAAATTCCTGGCCAATTCCATTACTTCCCGGCCAATCCCCGCTGATGAGCTTAGGGGTCGGCTGCAGCATGGTGACATCATCAAACTCATCCATCTATTGAAGGAGAATCGCCTTGTCTATGGCTACCTTAAGTCTGATGCTTTGAGCTAGCCATACACTCATTGATTCCTGAGCCATCCCTAAACAATCGATCACAAAGATTGCTCGCCGAATCGATGGGAACCACTTCGGGTGCTTGATCCCCGGCCAACACTTTGGATGGTGATTGAGGTTCCCCCTCCAAGGTAATGGTGATTGAGCAGGGACATTTCGTTCAAGCAGGATTAAATGCTCAAGGTGGGCAGCGTTCAAATGCTGTGAATGTGCACATCGATCGTTCAGGAATCGAATGCAAAATCGACCCATGTATGGGTACCTTTACATGATTAGGGTATACCACATAGCTGTCCCTTTTGTCTGAATTGTTCAACCACATTCACTCACCAAAACTCAACTGGAATAATTGAGACTTCAGACAGATTGGGTTTTAAATGGCCCTGCAACCTTTTATTACCAACATAACAAAATAATATATAACAATCATAAAATAGACCATTACAAATTACAATGAGGGTCCCTTGAAGGCAGTTATCCAGCACCCTGTATCTGCATTACCCAATACATCAGCCTCCAGCCGCTCTACACTGACTTGGAGACATTTACAAGAAAATGCAGAAACCACCTTACAGAACTAGTTCCCTGACACTCTGACATCTTTAACAAAAAGGGTGGGACTCCGTACCTACGACAGTCCCTTCCAATGACCGTATCCATGACCAGACCACCTTCAAGAGCCTTACAACCCTGCGGCTTCCGTGACAAGTTTTGAAACCTGAAAACAAAGGAATTGATCAAAGTTTTATAAACTAAAGAAAATTAAGGGAGGGAGGGCGGGAAATTCATCCAACGCAGATCCTTCTCCGACTGAATTGTGGTGAAGTCTCCTCACACAGTAAACCCCGCCTAGCAACTGACCCAACCTATGTGGTAGAGCTGGAACAAGATAACACAATAACATAACATGGATACCATAAACAACATAGCTAAGCATGTTTAGAAGAATTGCTAACCCTTAGTGTGCCAGCTCCTTCTAACCCAGTCATGTAGTCCCTCCGCCTAGGTCTCTGTCTTTTGGCTCCGGGCCTGTCTTTATATTTCATAATTTGAAATGGTTGTAAATGCATAGAGCAGTCCATATGTGAATAGTAGGCATTAAAAACCTGACTAACCTGTCTAATGTGTAGCATGTTGCGTTAAGCTAGGAGCAATGCCGCAATGTATAGTGTGAAAGAGTTCCTCATAAAAATTATATATATAGATTGCGCAGAATACAGTGATTTAGGGATGGATTATTTGGCGTTCCGCTTTCCCAACTGTACAGCAGATGAATTTACTGACTTTTAAATTCTAAAATTATAAGTGAGCGGTGTGGTTTTTTATCATTCTAGCATGAAATTTACAGCATTGGACTGGCAAAAACAGGAACTGAGAATTCATGACTTCCTCTTGCTGCTATTTTAAATTTGTTTGGTTGCATGTTAAATTATAGTGTGTGTATGTATGTATGTATGTATGTATGTATGTATGTATGTATATATATATATATATATATATATATATATATACACAAACGAACATATGTGTACATTTAGTGCATCTTGTTTTGATGCCTCTGTTCTTATTTCCCGGAAGACGTCTGTTGAGCTGTTCTCTTAATCTATGGATGCTAATGCGGTTTTGTTTCCTTTCTTCCTACCAGTGACCTGTAAGAGCCTTTCTGCTAAATCCTCTGCTACCTCCAAATGAGCAGACGCTCCGATCACGCACAAGGATAAGGAAACAGACTCCTCCGCTTCACACCACCACTGGCCGAAAAGACCCAGCACTTTCTACAATTGTCCAACCATCTCTGAGGCTGATGAGGTTCTAACACAAATGGCTCCTAAACTTTTCATCCTTCTGCTGCTCTGTGGAAGTATTGGCTCTGAAAAGTCCCTTTCTTATAACGCTGCCCCGGAGCCGCTGGATTTTGGATATGTACCCACTGGAACATATGATACCAGTGCCTATCATGAGCCAGGGGCTATAGGCTTACTTTTTCACATAGTTCAAGGATTCCTGTATGTTGTACAGCCAAATGCTTTCCCTCAAGGTAAGTGGACATTGTCTAACTCACTGTAATAAACTATTACTGTGAATTTTTTGGGATCTTCGATCTTGACTTATTTTTTAAAAGACAATGTATGTGATATACAATGCCATACTATACTATAGCAGTATAAATACTGAATCATATTTTCTGCTCTAAGCAAATACATTTGGTAATCCAGTTGGTTGGGGTCTTTCATTCATGTAATTTCTCTTTTGTGTTTATTGCTCATTTACAGCCAGTTTAATTAACTAGGAGTAACAAAGATCTGAGCTTTGTCTACATGGAAGTGACTGTAATTCCAGACCCTGATTTAAAGATTCTCTAGGATGCTGTTTTGCTAAATTGATTTTTTAAGCATCTATCTGATGGATATTACAGTTGCAGACATTTTGTTATCAGTCTGCATATACTTACCAGTAATTAGAGATGGTAAAATCTTTTTTCAAAATTCGACCATTTCGAGTTAATTGCAAAGCCCCTGAACATGGTATCAACACCAAACTAGCTGTACAGAAGGGTTGGGGGTATACTACAAAAAAGAAAGTATGTCTCTAACACAAATAGTATATAATATTTGCACAAATTACGTTCAAAGTCAAGTCAAAATCTCGAAAATCGGAATTTCAACTTTCTTTTTGAACCTAATTAATACAAAAACGACATTGTTCCCACAGCCCCTCTCTACATCTCCAGCAATTTTGGTGATGATACAATGTTCAGGGGCTTTGCAATCAGCTCACAAAGTTAGCTAGTCGAAAAATTCGACCATCTCTACCAGTAATTATTAAACACGTTTAAATCCAAAATTGTATAGATCAGGCTTGACACAATTCTTTTTTTCATTTGTGTTGATTAGCCTGTATAAAATGTGGTCATAATGTTGGTCAAGGCCAAAAATACAGACAAGTTATTTGAACTCCTAAATGGAGTTTTGTTCCATTGGGTGAAGTACCAAGGATCAAGTTAGATGGGTAATGCCAAATAGGTTTACATTTATTTATCTGAGTTTATTACATTAACTAAGAAAATGGTCAGTGATCCATCGTTTATTCTTCTGTAAATGCTTCGGAAGCAGGGAATATTAGAGATGGTCGAGTCTTTTTTCAAAAATTTGACCATTTCAAGTCAATTGCAAAGCCCCTGAGCATGCTATCATCAACAAACTTGCTGGAGATGTAGAGAAGGGTTGGGGGTATACTACAAAAATAAGTATGGCTCTAACACAAATTAAGTTCAAAGTCAAGTCAAAACTTTGAAAATCTAAATTTTTATTTTTATTTTGAACTTAATTTATGCAAAAACTACATGTGCTAGTGCAAACATTTTTAAAATTTTTTCCCACAACCCATCTCTACATCTCCAGCAATTTTGTTGATGATATTATTTTCAGAGGCTTTACAATCAGCTCACAAAGTCAGCTAGTTGAAAAATGCGACCATCTCGAGGGCAGTGTTTCCCAAACTTTCCTTGCAGGGCCCCCCTTTTTCTATTTGGGAACACTATCAAGCCCCCCCCCCCTCCCCATTCAAACTCCGGTTAAGAATGAGGGCCAGCGACCCTGGAATACCTTCACGCCCCCCAGTATGGGAACCACTGCTCTAGGGAATATGCTTCAATCTATATCAGTGTAAAAGAGAATACTATCCAGAATCTCAACACCATTAACCTATCAATAGGATTCTTTTGGGACTTTAACCCAAGACCAACTTTTATATTATTTCCATTCGATCTTTCAATGGCTTATATTGCAGTTGCATAAGCCTTACATAACTTAATTGGTCTTATGTTTAATTTACTTTTCCTTACCAGGTTGTTTTTATCTCTTTGCCCCACCCACATTGTAAGCAGCAGAAGGAGCTGATCCTGTTATAGCTTACGTACTGTTGGCAGATTAAAGGCCATATCCACTGGACATAACACTCTCCTACTCCTATAGTGTCCCTGTTTATCACTATTGACTTTTCCACTTCATAGTTCTTCAGTTGGGTGGTTGGATGTTTCTAAAACATTCTGTGATATAATGGTAAAGGGTGTAGCAGTTAGCTGGGAACTAATATACTATAGATTGGGGACATTTGACCATTGCACAAGACCTGATTGGAAAATACAGTCCATATGGCCATTAACACGGAGTTTTTCTCCCTTTCTGGATATGAAAGCCTTAATTCTTTTAGGAAGGCTTTCTACAATATGTTCAATTGTGTTTGTGGAAAATGTTTTTCATTCAAAGAGATTATTTCTAAGAAATAAAATAGTCGCTAGAAGAGAAAGCCTGGGCGTCCAGTGCACCTCAATCGTGTTTAATGGTGCAACATTTTTATGAAATTTTGACTAGCTGACTTTGTGGGTGACTTTCAAAGTCCCAGAACAAGGTATCATCACTATATTTGTTGGAGATTAAAGCCCCCCCATACACATATAGATATGCCATTGATTCCCTAAAGATCGACCCCAAAAGATTGCACAAGGAACGGGTTAAGCAGGGATCCACCAAGATGGTAAATCCCTGTTCCATCTGAATACCCTAGACAAAGTATAGTGTAACCCACCAGATTTCGGGAAAGGTCATTAGGATGCACCCTATACATAAGAGCTGAAAAATTGTTTGCCTTTTTCCTACTCTGCTGGCCAGAGCTGCTTTGACTGGCAGAGCAGGAGTTAAGGAGGTTGGGAATCTGCCTCTGACAGTTTCTCTGCATCCAGCCCCAACAGCAGAGCTTTATGTGACTTGGGTGGCTTGAGCCTTATTGCCAGGAGAGCAGGAAGCTAAGGCTGTGGGTGGTCGTACCTTTGCACCATTAGACACATGCATTACCACCCCAAGAAATTTTAGGAGGGTGCGTCTAAGGGTTTGAAAAATAAATCAAATTGTCAAAATTATGTAACCATCTCTAGAGTTAAGGGCGCTTTGGAAACCACTTAGGCTCCACCACGCCATATTCCTCAAACTATGTATTCATGAACCTTACCTCTGTCTACTGTAATGTTGGACCATAAAGTAGACCATAAAATGTCTTTAAAGCTTTAGGATTACCTTAGGAATAACATACTGAAGGGACTGAAAAACATCAAAAGTCAGCCCAGAGCTAAAATACTTTTAGATAAAATATTCTGAATTGTTTACATTACTAGAATTACTTCTTATCTGTACATACAGAAATGTGGTTATTTGGTCCAAAAGTGTAAATGTTTTCTTAAAGCCGTGGTTCCCAAACTGGGGGGCGCAAAGTCCCTCATTCTGAACCTGTATTTGAATGGGGAGAGGGGGGCTCGATAAAGTTCCTTAATAGACAATGAGGGCCCTGCAAGGAAAGTTTGGGAACCATTGCCTTAAAGAAACCTTTTATGAAGGTAAAGAACATATTCATGCATACCATTCTGTGCTGTGCACACTCACATCAAGCTATTGGCTTGCTCTCAGGGGACACATACGTTGACAGCAGCGAGCCTATGTACTTGCTTTCCTAGCAGATTAAATTGTAGTAATGGTTTTACTATGCAAGTTGGGGAGATGTTCTTAGGCCATAATCCATTCAGCAACAGTATAAATAATTAGTTAAATACCCTAAGTCTCATTCATAGAAAAAGCAATATTTCTTGTTCAAGCCGGTGGAATTAATTTGCTAGATAATTAAAAGATGGCTCATCTGAGCATCCTCTGACAATTCTGGGAAAAGTAGGTCAGTAGATGGAACCTGTTTTTTTAAAGATGAGAATATGTTGTTCTCCTTTGATGAAACTCACAGGAGTCTTTGTGCTATATTCACTCAGTGGTCTTTAATATATTAAACTTATTTTTTAAGCGCAAAGTAAGTTTAATATTTGCATTTAACAAGACTAGCTATACACCTGTGAATGCAATGAACAAAATCTAAAGGTGATATCAATACATACGTCTTCCTTTACTTGTCCAATTATTTGGAACACTTCATTGGAGAATGGTAGAAAACCAATAAGGTTGTTACTGTTACCTCCTGTCAGCGAGCACCCAGTCTAAAGATGCCCATAGATGGTTCATTAAGTGACCGATTTCACAGCAGCTAAATGGGCCGCAAAACGAATGCTTCAAACTTCATATCGGCCATAAATCGGCCAGGAGATCAATCCCACAAGTTATGGACATGTCCGTGATTTGTGGATCGATCTAACTACTTTGGATGGGGAACATCGTCCCCACCTAAAGTAACTGCCGGCACACAAAGGGTGCCTGGCCGATCTGCCAAGAATTCGTCAGCTAAAAGAAACCTCTGAGGGCACCTTAAGACTGACGTCTCATTGCAGGAGAGCAGAAATATAACCTGTAATTGTTCCATTGGGGAACATTTTAGAAAAAAAAGTGAAGTGTGAAATGTGATGTTTTACTTGAGTTATTGTGCCATGTGCTGGGAGCATGTTCCCAAGTTCCTGTATCTGACAATTGTCCGGTCCGGCTGTGGTTATTGATGCAAGTAATGTCTACAGCAGAGGAAGACTATTAATTCCTGGTATGGTATGAAGTTCTTTTCTACCCAGCTGCATCCTGCCTACATGTCTGGCTGACTTCAAAAGCCTATAGCACTGGTAAAGGTGGGCAGACACAGATTGGTTTTCCATCCAATTGATGAACGATCGATCACCGCGGGCGTTTGCGGTCAGCAATCAAATCAAGAAAAAAATATGGTACCTTCTTTAGAGCATGATCGATCAATCCCACAAAGGTCAATTGAACAGGGAACGAACATGTCCGTAAATCCCTCTTGATCGTGGAGGCAGAGTTGAAAGTGGCACACAGGATTGGCTGCAGAGCCACCCCTCACCCTCCCACATTCTGACTGTAGCAGCTGGGCTCGGCTCAGCATGGCTGCTACTGACAGCGTGTGGGGTGGGGGGCAGGGGGGCATTCTGTGTGTCCCTCTCAGCAGCTTCCAGCCAGTGTTGTGCGGTATTTGCGACTCGCAACACCGTGTGCACCGGGTCAAAATGGTGATCATCGATTCCTCTTCAATTGACCCGCAATCAAATGCAATGTGGTGACATCACTGCGCTGCAATTGATCAAGGGTTGATCCAGCGGGTATCGGCCTGAGTGTGGCTAGCTTTAGAGTGATATAGATCTACAAGCCTTGTTCACATAGATTTATAAAAAATATACAGCACTTATATTTTATATATTTGAATCTATGAAAAAAAGTTCACATATACCAAACTGCTAATATTGTACCCTGTTTTTTTCCTTCACCCCCCCCCTTCCTTTAGTTTCCCTTTTTAAGAATGGTTAATGATAACACCCCATGGGAGGGTCCAGCTGGGTGCTGAACATTCCTATACAATTTAGGAAGTTGGGGAAAAGTACAAATATACTAAAATTCACACTGTTGGTATCAGGATTTTCTGAAACCGCAGCCCCACCGATGTGTACAGTAGTTGCCCACAGTGTGCGGGCACTTGGGTAACGCTTGTCAAATACTGACAGCAACCCCCATTTTATACTGATAGGTAACCTGTGTTTCCTGGGCTGCAACGGTTTGCAGTCAATCAGTTGTTGGAAATGATGTGTTTGCTTCATAAATTATTTATATAACTGAACTCAGTGAATGAAAGAGGTGGGCCAGAGACCGTTCAACTTTGCAAGATGAGGCTATATGATGCTAGATGTCCATCGGCCAGAAAACGAGGTAGGCAATTAAAATACAGCATCATCATGAGATCATAGGCTTTAGGGTAGGGCTACACTATGCGCTTGGATGCACTGATTTCAGCGCATCCGAGTACAAGCCCCCCTGTTTGCCCCGCTAGGGCCCTTTTAAATCAATAGGCTGACATATGATTAACGTGTCTGAGTATGTTAGTCATACATGAGTATGACATGTCCAGTGACTGTCAATGGACGTGCCATATGTCAAGCCTCAAACATGACAGAGACTCAGACTGAAGGATCGGGATTGTGTAGACAGCCCTATCATAGTCCATTGCCATCAATGGCGGGCTTGTCCACTGCACTAGAAACGTTTAAAATGCAAGTGTAGCCATAGCCTTAGTTTAGTTTTGAAGTGGAAATTTAGAATGGTCGAGGACTCCATAACTCTTACTATCAGACTGATATAAATAGCTTTTTAAAAGCTTAAAATCATAGGATGTAAAAATGGCGGATTTGTTAGGACCTCATATTCCATCTTGTGAATGCTTATAAATCACTTCTTCACTTCACAAAAAACTCTATTCATCATTTCATGTGATGTGCTACCATAATTGTTAATGCTTAAAACATCATCAATGCCTTCACCCTACTGGTGGCATCTATCTGGCATCTGTCTACCCGGTGCCAATAAGAATTTGGATCTCTCCTCCAAAGCCTCTAGAAGTTCCAGGAGTTCAGAGAACCGTTGTCATGTCAATAGCTATGTCAATGTCTTATATTGGATTTCCGTACTGTGTGTGATTTGAGAATAATATGAATTTGCCTTTTGAGATGATTTATTAATATAATTCCTACATGGATAATGGTTCTGGTGACATCGGAACATTACATAACATGTATTTATAGCGTGCCTACACATTCCTCCTCCATCATTCTGCATTCGCTCAGCAGCTCCTCTGTCATAACAAGTGATGGCTGGGCCAGAACTGCCATTCTGGATTGCTGGCATGTATTCCGGAATGGATCAGCTACTGTATGTGTGCTTCACCGGGAGAGATTTGAGTCATGCGATTTAATTAGCTAATCCTTTAATCTTTTTTCTTTACCATATGTCAGTCAATTTACACTTGGCACCTATGAATATGTTCAGGGCTGGCTTTCTTACTGTGCACAGTAAGTTGTATGTTACAGAATAAATTATCCATTTGTTCAAGTGATTTAAATGTCTAATATAGAGATCATTTACTGACATAAATGAGGGCTTAAGAAATCCCACTCCTTTGCAGTTTGTTGTATATAATATAGTAATACATACCATGTTTCCCCAAAAATAAGA
>CM070032.1:210250851-210277687 GCA_036250615.1 Ptychadena robeensis
GTGGGCAACTGAGTTGATATGGAGGGCCACAAGTGTGGCCCTCGGCATCACTAAAGGGTCACACATAACATTCTCAAACTATACTGACTTGTATAAGTATTTTATACTGACAAATGACAACAGACATAGCTAGAAGAAGAATTTTGTAAATAAGATGCGACAGTTGGGGATTGGCAGATAGGCGAGTTCCTATGCCCTATGCATTGTCAATAAGGTTTTGGGGGGCTGCAAGTGGAGGACTGAGAGGGGCTGCTGAAGAATAGTGTTGAGCTCGAATATTTGAATGCCGAATATTTTTTGAGAATATCGGCAATTCGAGAATTCGCCAATATCTCGAATATGTCGGTGAATATTCGCAATTTCGAATATTCGCAATATGGGCATGTATCGCAAAAATAATATTCGCATTGCGAAAATAAACATAGCATGTGACCATTCATTTTAAAGATTTTTGCGATGCGAATATATTTTCGCAATACATGGTCATACCGCGAATATTCGAATTTCCAAATATAGAATCGAATATTAGTAGAATTATTCGTGAAATATCACGAATTCGAATATTGACTATGCTGCTCATCACTACTGAAGAAGGGCCACTGGTTGGGCAGGTTTTTTTAAAAATGCGGTCCCCCAATTACCATATGTGGTGAACGTGAACCTCATGCTCAGTAAGCTCCTTTTATATATAATATGTATATTTTTTTAGTCTGACACAGCTGTAGAGAAGGACTCCCAACAGACATATGAGAATATATTTCTTGTGTAATAGTTCATCTCACAGACTAGGTTTATGAGAGAACACCAATAACCTGACACTTCTTCTACCTCCTGGCTATGGCTGTGTATCAGAAGCAGAAGAACTGTCCAGATGTAAATGAACTGGAAGGCTGCACACATATTATTGTGCCCAAGCCATTTGTCTGCCAGATGGAGCGCGCTCCGAGTTATCCATGTGAACGCTGATATGCATTGTGAATAAAAGGCAGTTTTTACTCCTGTAACTCTTCGCTATCAAGACATTTATTAAGTACAAACTAACAATAGTACATTTGATATGAGTAGAACTTGGGGTTCCCTTTAAATATATAATACTATTTATACAGGTGCATCTATTATATTGTGTTTACATTTCCTTTTTTGTGCAATAGTGTCATACCCCCTGAAGAAGTGGGTTAAGCCTGCGAAACACATGGGGGAACACTACATACGCAGAATGGACTATATCAAAATTGTTTTTGATTGTCTATCTCATATCAAATGTATCGAGAATTTCAATGATTTGCCTATTATCCTGTTGGGTCCACCTCTAAAATTATACACATTGTTTCATTCTCCTTTTAAATATATAAGCTCCTCATCCCTATATATAAACTAGAAATTTTGGTTGATGTTCTTCCCTTTTGGTGTATAGACCGAAAGAGGGGTTCTTAGGAACACCAGTTGTATGGGTACCCTCATACCCCGGGACTTTAAAGATGGAGCCGGAGAATTAGATTCCTTTAAACAATAATTTTAAAATTCAATAGCTTTATTTGACCAAATATATACACACAGGTGTGAATGGGGTAAGTGTACTTGTCTTGACCCCCATACACATGTAAAAGCAAGATACATAAAGTGCTGTACAGTACAGTATCAATCAACAGACATACAAAAAACGTGTAACTCAATGCGTTTCGCCCACTTTACTTAAGGGCTTCTTCAGGAGTATTGATTCGTTGGTGTCTCTTGACGTCTGTTTGGTGGAACAAGCATAAAATGGTATCTCCTCAGCCATAGATCTCAGCCATAGCCATGGGGTATGTAAACCAAAGAGAAGACTGTGTCCTCTATACCAGTAACTATGTCTGTCAGACTAAGTTCTTTACTATCTTTTTCTAGACATATTAAGTGTCACAACTCCCCAACTAAACCATCCTGGGACGAACTCTAAATTAACCATAAAGTTATATTGCTTGGTAAGCTTGCTTTAAAGAAACAAAAGCTTACAATATGTTGTATGGGATTTCAAGATAAACATTAACTATCAAAATTATAGCTTTATTGCGCCATATCTGGGGCCATTTCCTGGACACACAGACCCGCTTTGCATTTATATCCTAGGTCCCCCAATTTCCAAGGGGTGTACCTTATCTGTTTGGTGAAGTATTGGCTATTTTGAGAACCAACATACAATAAGGTGACAACATTATACCTATGACATTTATGACAGCAAAACCATAAAAAATATTTTTGAATTATCATGTATTTTTAAAGACAGCAAAACCATTAGAAATATTTTAGAATTATCATGTATTTTTAAAGACATAAAAGTAGTATGAGTTACTAAATGGAATGGAGTGAATCTATATATAAGATAACACCCCCACGTAGATTGAGGGGTAACACCTGGGGGTTTTTCTCCCAGGATACTATTATAATATCTGGTGTTGTACTAATGTGCCCTCTTTCTAATATCTAGGAGATACCTTTTTTTGCTTGTTCCACCAAAAAGACGTCAAGAGACACCAACGAATCAATACTCCTGAAGAAGCCCTTAAGTAAAGTGGGCGAAACGCGTTGAGTTAAACATTTTTTATATGTCTGTTGATTGATACTGTACTGTACAGCACTTTATGTATCTTGCTTTTACATGTGTATGGGGCTCAAGACAAGTACACTTACCCCATTCACACCTGTGTGTATATATTTGGTCAAATAAAGCTATTGAATTTTTTAATTATTGTTTAAAGTAATCTAATTCTCCGGCTCCATCTTTAAAGTCCCGGGGTATGAGGGTACCCATACAACTGGTGTTCTTAAGAACCCCTCTTTGGTCTATACACCAAAAGGGAAGAACATCAACCAAAACTTCTAGTTCATATCAAATGTACTATTGTTGTATCTAATTGCAATCTCGTAAACCTAATTTATTGAACACGTATGATCTGTGTTTGATTTATTGCCGTCCGTGTGTCTCTGACCAACTTATGTTGGAAGGATGCCCCCCACAGTGCTCTTTTTTTCTTTCAAAAATAATGATTTCAGATTCATATCATCCATTATTTTTACTTGGACCCAAAAGATTGTTGTGCAGACTGTGGTCAACTCTATAGAGGTATAAAAGTGGTTCCAAGGGCGCTATAGTGTAGACTCAGCCTTAGCCCCTGAACAAGGTATCATCATTGAAATGGTTGGAGATGTAAACAAGGGTATTCGTCAAAATTCCATCTGGAAAAATGTGCTGAAGCAATACTTTTGTAACATTTCCACAACCTCTGTACATTACCAATAATTTTAGGGTTTATACCTTGTTCAGGGGCTTCATAATGAACTCACAAATTCAGCAAGTTAAAAAAGTGACAATTTGTAATAAATGCAACAAGACAAAAAAAAACTAATAGTACCATAAGAGCTCTATAATCAGAGGTCCTATATACCCACACTGCATTACTTAAGGCGCCTATACATGTTTCGATTCTCTCGTTCGATCGACCAAAAATCGATGCCTGTCCACATGGTTCGATCAACCTAGATAGATCGAAATTGACCAAAAGTTTGATCGAAAAGTGATCAGCCATGTCAGAAAATTTTAATCGATCAAGTATACATCGACTGATTTTGGTTTGATTTAAATAATAAGCATTGGTGTGTTTACGATTGACTTCCTTCTATTATGCTTTCGATCGATCGAACCAACATCGACCAAATATCGGTTTCTCCATGTGGGAGGTAGTTCAATCGCACTTTGATAGATCGAACAATCATCAATCATAAATTGTGATTGAATCTGACATCGATTGTGGAGAAATTGAAATGTGTATGGGGGCCTCTAACCCATTAAGCCAGTGGTTCTCAACCTTTTTAGATCTGTGACCCCGGAAGTGATGTCACACAGTGTCACTGCCTGTATTTGGAACACGTATGTGCTCCCCTCCCTTATATTTTCCCACCCGGAGTTAGGAGGGAGAATAATGCCCCATCTCTCCCAAGTTTACTTTTTACTTCCCATAAAACTTTGACTCAGATCTGTAACTGTATAAATATGACAATTTAACTGACTCAATAATAATGATTGAACAATAGTGATGGCCGAACATCGGTCCACCTGTTCTCAGGGAAATCTGAGCTATACCGGAAGTGACCTCCCTGACGTCATTTCCGGTATATGGAATGCACAGTTCCTTGTTACTAATTCGGAAGGGACGTCGGCCAGATGTACCTTCCGGCCTGGGCCTGATGAAGCCCTAAAGATCGGGTGTCTCTCCCCTGTCTCTAGTGAAAATAATTCTTCCTCCGGCCAGACCAGGCAGGGAAAGGTCTGGATGGAGGAAGAATTATAGACTTCGTCTCATCAGCAAAGGGGGAGGGTTGAACACCTGTACAGTTCGACAAGAAGAAAAGCGAACATACAATGCCACCACTATTGAACAATAAACAAGCTGCATTGTGTTCCATATCTGTATTCTGTATAACAGAATTGTTAAGTTGACATTAATTAAGTAAAGAACAAATATACATTGCAATTAACAAGTAAAGGACTTTATTTCCTATGATCGCTTTGTATCTTCTTGTGTCAGTTTGTTAAGGTAAATCGCACTAGTAATGTATTACATCATTGGTTAAAATTGTAAAGGTGGCCATACATGGGTCCTCACGCTGCACTCGAGGGTTCATCATTGAACGAACATTGACCTATGTATGCCCACCTTAAAGCTGGGCACACATGGGTCGATCATGGTCTCGTTATTGTAATGCCACCATGCTGCGATCAAGCATTTGTCAAACGATGTGCACCATGATTCCCATTTGATAGTTTGGATGGGGACCCTAGTCACTATCCAAATTAATGGCAATTGACAGAGATTCATAGGCATGTCTGTTCAATGTTCGATCGACCTGTCTTCCAGGTGGAAAAGAAAGGTTTTTTTTTCATTCAATTCCTGTTCAATCGACCCTCAACTGATCGCCTTGAACCTGCAGGGCAATGGATCGTTAGTCAATCAAATGGGTGATCAATCTATATGTGGGGGGCTTACGTCTAATCACTGAGGTATTCATAACAATGTAATACTGTGAGATTCAGTGATGATGGTTACTGGTGGGTATATCGGGGGAGGGACTGAGAGCTAAGTAGGAGCTGCTTCTGGACATTACAAAGATTCACTACTCAGAATAAGATAACTGAAGGGTCAGGTGCCTGAAGTGTTCGTAAGACAGAGATTTACTGCTATTTATGGAAAGAACTAGTAGCCGCTCTCCTTATAGGGTCACGGATAAGGATTGTGACTGGTCCCCTTATCGTGTCACAGATACAATGTCTGCTGAACTTGCACAACTCCTTGTAAATGGTAAAAAACTAATGAAGGCCTCATTAACATATGGGTTCTCAAGCGCCTACTATAATGCAATGTAGTGCTGTTTGAGGTCTCTTGTGTATCTCTAAGCATTTTGGCATCAAATTATTGTTGAGGTAACACAACACATGCATGACAGGATGACAACACATGACAATATAGTCAGGGGTGCACATAAGTGGTACTTTGGTACTGAAAAGGGGCCAAAACCTAGCTCTGCGTACCGGCATTATTGTTACACAGCTCATATGCGTACTAACAACTTGGAGGCGCTCCGTGTCTGGGCAGCCACAGCTAAATGTTACACGTATACAAATCCCTATCCCTAAATAATATAAATCCCTATTAGAGCCAGACATCCATCTGGCTCTATCCTTAGATGTGGTCTTGTATGACATGGGGGAAGGGGCAGACTAGTATATTCGCCCCCCTACTCAAACCATATGCCGAATGGGGGTATGGATTTGGGAGGAACCCATCATCCATATAAAAAATTTGTATTAAATAAAAATGAATAAAATAAACTCTCCTTCATAAAATAGTTGAGAGCACCCCCCAATGAGCGCTTTTATAGGCGTCATTCAGGCGACCGCAGGAAATAGCACAGCAAAAAACTTTCAAAATACTTGCAGACAGCAGGGGGTGCAAATAGAGTATAAAACACTGCCCTGGATGTACAATGTGTAAACTTAGCCTTAAGCTAGTACTCCACTACGTCTGTGCCAACTGTGACCCCAGTTTAGGGGGGTGGGGTGGTAATCACAACACTGCTGCAATAACAAACTCATTGAAGACCAATGGGCAAATACGTGACCAATATGCAGCCGTGTGCCAGTCAACAGAACGTGCCCAATGATTTTCAATGGACGCACCCCATATCAGTACCCCATAGTGTGAACAAAAATGTACGCCAAATGAGGAGAAAAAAACCTAGTGGAGTTTTGCCTTTCCTGACATACGTGCATCAACTTTTGTTCTATCATGTTTGATTCAGTTAGACAATCAATTGATGGCATTGCTGCACAGTGTCATTGATGCAAACCTGATTCCTTAATCTGGCCATATACCTTTAGATCTCTCTGTCAGATATCCTTTAGATCTACCAACAACTATGTAGTGCCGGGTCCTCTGTGATTGAACACAGGTAGACTTGATGGATTAGAAAGTCCCTCATATTACATGGTTTTTCTTAATTTAAAAGGAGATCTAAAAGAAATCTGACAGAGAAATCTAAAGGCGTATGGCCAGCTTTACATTTGATTCATACAGTTATATAGATAAAGGTTTGTATGCATGCTCTAAAATATGATTGGTTACAATGGGCAACGTGGACACCTGCTGATAAGGAGAGATCCTTTTCTACTTCCTGTTGTATTCTCTGTGCTTGGATGTCTAAACAATCTCCTCCCAAAAATAGGAAATGGTAGGGATGTCTGACCCTTTTAACTTTTTATCAAAGAAAAAATAAATAAATAAATAAATACTTAAAACCAACTAACCTGGATGACCAGACACTAAGGGGATGCAACAGGAGAACTTCTTATTGTATGTGGAAATGATTTACACCTATACACAGGGGGGCACATAACTTTTTTAGTGAGCTCCTCAGATGAGTACCAGGAGATGGTGTTTGGTACTCACCCCATATGTAGGGTGGTCTTCCTCACTGTCCTCTGCATCAGCTTCCTGCATTGTAGGTTCTGCTGCAGATTGATTCTGTTCTTGATTGATCCTCCGAGTAGCTGTCTCCATCCACAGGTCACCAGCTGGCTTTGGGTCAAATGTAACTCTTACAGTACAACAAGTTTGAACCCCCAAATCTCATACCTCAGTGGTACAACCCTGCAGGCCAAATGTCATTTTACCCTTACATTTGCCTCTCTAACTTTCACCCCCAGATCTCCAACAAAGTTAGAAGTCCAATATTGTTGGGGGGATTATTAATTTACATACCCAATGTCACACCCCTAACCACAGCCTTTCATAGTTATTCATATTTCCCTGCAGTTATCCAAGTGACATAAATTGTATACATGTAACATTTGGCTGTGGCCGCCCAGACACGGAGCGCCTCCAAGTTCTTAGTACGCATATGAGCTGTGTAACAATAATGCAGGTACGCAGAGCTAGTTTTTGGGCTCTTTTCCGTACCAGAGTACCACTTATGTGCACCACTGATTATACAAACTGTAACAATAAAATTACTGCATATCATTAGATTGATTTTTGATAAGATGTTTTAAATTCATTTTGTAATAATTGTTTGCCATAAAGGGCTTCATTTCCATTCTAGAAATATTGAACCTCTACAAAGCACAGCAGCTGGTTTGAAGTTAAGCTCCCTATTATTAGACTGTACAAGTACTGATCTAATCAGGTTATGTCTGGTCAAGCTCCTTTGTGTTGTGTGGATGCTCAATAGTCTCTGTAGACAGGCTGGTTTTTGTTCCCTTGCAGGCTTTGATCTCATTTACACTTGTTATCAGGCGGACATATTGGCCTTGGCTTGTATTGCCCATGATTATATTGTTATCATATCCTTTTATTACTCTCATGGCTCTATAGGTGATGGGCTGAGTGTCGCTCATTGGTGTCTACCTGAGTTGGATCAGGATTGGACAGATTGTGTTTTATACTTTTCACCTAAATTCAAATGCAGCTTTTTAGGACATCGTAAATAACAGTAATTAAAAGGGGAAGTGCATAGATATGGTAGGTATGTCGTTACAGTTCCACAGACATTATATTTCAAATATTTAAAAGATAAGGTGCTTGCTGGTTAAGTCACCTCTATTAGGCTACATAATGGGGTTACTGAAAGGATGAAAATTGACAGTGACACACATGTAAATAGATGATAATGTAATTGTCAGGCTTTACTGCACTCCAAATCCGGAGGCTGTGATTTATAAAACTTCATAAAGCAGTCCTTAAAGTCCTACTAGATTTGCATAGGTTACTCCCAAATCTAATGCTTATTGGTTCTGTTAGCAGGAAAGGAGGCGAACTTCTCTTTAAAGATAATTCATGAATAATCAATTTAACCTCCCTAGCGCACTGCTGAGGTACAGATTTCTGTACAAAAAGCGCACCATAGACATTAATGGGAAAACGTTTTTTACATTGTAGGCCTGTAACTTTCCAAAGTATGTCCATACAGGAGTCTGGTGACATCCTGAATATAATAACATGTTCAGATGATTTGTGAATAACTAAAAAAAATCAGTTAATGAATAGTTCAGGAAACTGTATCAGGTAAATTAGCACTGCAACCACTAGATGGCGCTGCAGATGTGCCAGGTTACATAGGACAGCATTGTAATACATTGAAGTCAATGTATTACATTCAGTTCTGTACACTTGGTGTCCCCGCCCCCAGAACAGAAATCTATCACACCGAGAGATAGAAGCAAGAAGAATACAGCTGTAGAAGGACATGGTGACACCAGATCATTTATTCAGGTGAGTATTTTACATAGGGAATCATATTGAATAGTGTTTTCAATGCAGAAAACACTATTCAATATGATTTCTATTTAAAACTCCAGCCCACGCCCCGATGTGACATCATAACATTGGTGATGGGAGGGAGTAATCTGTGCTCCTGCAGCTGACTCTTCATTAGATCAGAGACTCATGGATCAGTGTGTTTGCGATTCTGTGGCTCCGCTCTCTGCCTGACGAACCTAGCTCGTCCAGTGCAGTTCTAACAGGTCAGAGCTGGATGAGCTGGGACTGTCAGAAACGCCAGGGGGGGGGGGTGTATCAAGTTTCTTACAGTAATCCCTCACTCTCACTTTTCTCTCTTTTCTACAATGAGCCCCTGGTCTGTATTTCCAGGTTCTTGTATTGGGTGTCAGGTGGGGATAAGGCAGTTGCACATTGTGAACTGTTGTCTTTGTTGGATATACTGTAGTGAGCTGGATAGTTCTGATAACTGTTCTGTAGTTGGAAATGCTGATGATCCCAGTTGCCTTCCATCATCACCATGACGTTTTTATGAGTCTTGGTGGGCTTTTTATTGTCCACTTGTACACCGTAGGATTTGCTGGGGAATGTAGTGCCTCTATCTTTCACAATGAATAACTTGTCTGGGGAGGCTACACCAGAACCTAAGAGGCGCTTATGGCCCAGACAGACGTGGAGTTGGACCACTCATGCCCTGTGCCAAGTTACACTTGGTCCTTACTTACATCCTCCTTGAAGGATGTATTGCGTTGATGAAAAATCAACACAGAGCCTTATGCTGACATTAATGCATCCCCAGAATGGACCCATACAGGATACATTGTCTGCATCAAAAAGGCTAGAGATTACTAGGAAGAAAAAATCTCTCCCAACGCTGAGGGTCCCCATTCAAAGTATCAAATGGGATCAATTGAGTAAAGTGGTGCGCATCAATTCTCTGTTCAATCGACGAACGCTCAAGCGCAACGTGGTGACATCACCACGCTGCACTCAAGAGTTCATCAGTTGAACGGACATTGACCCGTGCATGTCCACCTTAAAGCTAGACATACACGGCACGGATTCCCTGGCTGATCGATTCAGCACCCGATGGATTCCGGCGATTCCGCCGGCATCCACAGGTGAGAACGATTAGCCAACGCCCCCTGATCAGAGCAGAATCGGACCCGAAAAGACCAACAGGTTGGTTCTTCCTCGGATCCGATTCTGTGCCCCCGATCCATCGGACGCGATCGGACGGGCAAGGTGGGCTGCAGGGGATTCCGGCACGATGGATCCGCGTGCACGCGCCCGGAATCCATCGTGCCGGAATCCGGCACGAATCCCTGCCGTGTATGGGGGCCTTAAGAGATTGGAAACTGAAGTGTATCTACTGCCAACAATTAAGTGTGCCCCATCTGAAAATTATACACTGCTCAAAAAAATAAAGGAAACACTAAAATAAGAGATCCTAGACCTAAATGAATGAAAATTCTTTTTAAATATTTTGTTCTTAGTATTGGGAGAAGATCCCTCTGGAGACCATCTGCCACCTCTTTATGAGCATGCCCCGGCATTGTAGGGAGATCATACAGGCACGTGGAGGCCACACACACTACTGAGACTCATTTTGGCTTGTTTTAAGGACAATACATCAAAGTCAGATCAGCCTGTAGTGTTTTTTTTTTACACATTACGAGTGTAACGAGTCTAACTACAAAGACCTCTATGGGGTGATACATTTTATTTACATTGATAATGTTTGTGTAATTTTGTTGTCAGCACATTCAACTATGTTAAAGCGGTTTTAAACTAAAACTAAAAAAACACACTTACAGCAGGAAATAGGCACATTACTTACCCGTCAGCAGTTCAGATCCTGGAAAACTGCTACACAAAAACAAATAAAACTTACTTACCTTCTTCATGTTTTATCTGATGGTGGGAACATCTTAATTTAGGGAAAGAGAAGCCACTTCCGGATCCATTCTTCTCAGGGCAGCTGGCAGCTGACACCAACCTGCCATGCCCCCACCATCCATGGAGCTGTGGGCTGAATGAAGAGAGGCTTCTCTCTCCCCTCTTCAAAGTCTCACAGATGTGACGCTGACGTTATTTTTGATGTAGTGTAGTTCCCCTCTTCATCTCAGAGCACAGTCCCTTTTCTTGGGATAATTTTTTTATTTTGTGCTTCTCTTTTCTGGTTTGTGCAGCAGAAAAGGTCTAGTGGAGTCCTAGTCTAATTGGTTAACAGATCTGAAACTGAAGAATATCTACTGCAAGCTCAGTACATCATCTTGGGATATGTTTTCTTTATTTTGTGCTTCTCTTTTTCATTATTATCATTATTATAATCTTAAATCTAATTTTTTTTTTATTGAGCCTCAGTGAGTGCAAAGCACCCATACGAAAACTCGTAATGTAACCAGTGAAAACTAAAAGTGAGTGCACGACAAAACGTGAAACACTTCAAGCAAGCACGTATTGCCCGTGATTTTCCCACTCCAAAAGGAGCTAAAGGACCGGTGGCTATTAGGACGGCAGCCGAAGCCACGCGTCCCTCAGATGATCTTTTCCCCAGGGGGCCTTGACCGGAAAGCCAAGTCCCCCGTGTACTCAAATCCGGGGCCCCTTTCCCTAGGTGACCGTGGCCGAAGCCTAGTCTCCCAAATAGTCGGGGCTCGAGAACACAGAGAGACTGCCGGGCCGGAGCCGAAAGCAGCCTCTCCCCACCACGTTCTGGGGCAATCCAGAAGGACTAGTCAACCTGTACTAGTAAACAAACAATACGTGCAAGGTAAGTGGGGGGAAAAGGACTGTCACAAAAAATAAATAAGTAAGTGTCCGGTGACCAGCACGGGACGGGCCTAGCGGCCCGCTATAGAAATTTCTCCGGTCGAGGCCAAAAGGCCGTGCCCAGGAGGTGGTTGCTATGAAAGTTGCGCTGTAAGTGAGATGTGTAACCAAGGCTCAACCTCGACCCTCAGCTAATCACAAGATGTAGCAGAGCTGTTCGTTTCAGGAGGCTCGACGGTCGGTACTGACACGCATCCCCCGGTTCAAGGACATGGTTTCCCAGATCCGTCGCCAATTACCCCACATGGCGGCAGTCAGCCAGCAGCCCGAAAGACCGATTGTGTCTCTGTGCACTGGACTGTTTTACCTGTGGAAGGCCCTGTACTTTAGATGTTGGTTATTTCAAGTATTGCTTGTATTCTTTTTATGGGGAAATTTTAAGTTAACCATATTTCCTATAAACCATACCTACTTTTTGTCGTGGCAAAATTTAAGCATGTTTGAAAATGAATATGTAATTTAGATTTTTATTTAAA
Source organism: Ptychadena robeensis (assembly GCA_036250615.1). Taxonomy (NCBI): domain Eukaryota; kingdom Metazoa; phylum Chordata; class Amphibia; order Anura; family Ptychadenidae; genus Ptychadena; species Ptychadena robeensis. Next base: position 210,262,970 of record CM070032.1, read on the forward strand.
GTTGATCCTCACAAGTTAAACAAAATGATATGCCCTTCCATTTACTGGCAAATAAAAATAGTTTATGCATGCTGGTACACAAAGTCTTTTGTCTTGGTGGTGATGTATGCCCGGCATGGTGGCCCCTAGGAGAAGATTAGTGCAGCAGAGTGGCACAGCAACTCATGTTTAGCCAATGTAACTAAAAACTGTTGTTGACCTTGTAGAGCTGCTGAACCGTATGCAGGAGGACAGAATGGGAAATAAAACCAGCAGCAGGGGACTTCACAGTCACCCGTCTCCCCGGTACATATTGTGATGACAGGTCACATGTTGCAAGGATAGGAAAAAATCATCTTGGTAAATATCACAAACTAGTTTAAATGACTTTGAACTATATGCTTATTTTTTTCTGACAATGCCCACAGTTATCATTTGTCTCAAAATAAATATTTATCTGAAGCCAATACATTTTCATTGTCAGTTGTCTCCAAGGTTCACCCTCTTTCTTTCCCGTGTAAACCATTCCAGTGGGGAAACATGTTCTGGTGACAACTATTGCTACATAAGATGGTGGATGCCACATTATTAATTGATGTCTCTATGATTTTAACCTTTTAAAAATGTTACCCCCCCCCCCCTATTGACTTATTGGCAAGCACCTTCAGTATTTAGCTGGGAGTGCTCCCTACAGCTTATATGTGTGATCCCTACACTAACCATTCCTGGACCAATTATGACTAAGCCCTGGTACAGTGGAGTGAAACGCATAAGAGGTGAGCCCCAGGGGTGTTGTATTACATGGATACTTTGTGTTGAATAAACTTTTTGGAAATTTTAGCCCGGAGAGCAAAGCTTCGTTTGGATGGATGTACAGGACCAATACATTTTTAGTGTTTGGCCAACATAAAACTTTTCTTGCTTTTCATCTTATCTGCAGGGAATTAAATGAAAAGGTTACCATTGAAAACATGTTTCTAGAAAAATTGCTACATTACCTGTTTTATGTACTCATACTTTTTTTTCTGCAAACCCAAAGATTAATGGGAGGTCATTCAGGTACAACTCAAGAAACTCATGTGAACCATATAAAGGATATCCAGAAAGCTGTTACAAAAATGTGATTTTACTACATCTTGTTGTGTCTCCTAACTTTGATTGTCCTTTTCAGATTGTATTGGTAAATATTAATATTAGGCTATAAGAGACCAGCATCTTCTTCCTATAACTGCACACTGACTCACTTAACATGCCTCTCCTTCCCCAGACACCTTCTATAAACTACATACACTGCATATGTTCATATTGTCAGACATTTCCTATAGTTGCAGACATTATAGTCGAATGCTACATTTATCATTTGAATGCATACAACCGCTAAATTTGAAAGGCAGCAACCTTATTTGTCTACAGACAATAAGCAGCTCAATGTGGCATGATGTGTCTACAGAAATGCTGCAGGTCCAACATAGTCTTGAAAACCTCTCCAGTCCGACAAAATCTCTCCAGTCCGACTTACCCATCTTCTCATTCCTAAAGGCCCCCATACACGGGTCCGATTCCCAACGGATTCCGGGACGATCAATTCCGGGCGCGTGCACGCGAAACGATCGTGCCGGAATCGCGTGCAGCCTATCTTGTCCGTCCGATCACGTCCGATCGATCGGGGGCCCAGAATCAGATCGGACAGAGAACCAACATGTTGGTCTTTCTGATCCGATTCTTCACACATCAGGGGGAGTTGCCATGTCGGAAGTAAGCGATCGGACACGGAATCGTCCAGGAATCCGTGGGACAAGGTGGTATGGCGCGATCGGACAGACTTAATTGGCCGTTCGATCGGACCTCCGATTCCCGCTGAGATCGCCGGAATCGATCGGATAGGTGATCGATCGGCCATGGAATCCGACTGTGTATGGCTAGCTTAACTTCATTACCTTGCCAATCCCATTCAAACCCCACCATGTATTGTCAATTCTGTCCCCCAACCTCTTAAGGTCCCCACACATGTATCGAGTGGGGGCTGACAGATGAGCTGTGGAGAGAAACGTGATGAATGGCATCGGCCACAGATTTATGGACATGTCCATTCTCTGGCCGACCGAGCTTTGGGGAGACAGAGATCTGTCACCCCATGTGGGCGGCAGCACGCACATCAGTCGACGGAAAAATCGTCTGCGGCTCCTTACGTGTGTGGGGACCCTTAGATTGTAAGCCCGATCGGGCAGGGTCCTCAACTCCTCCTCTGTCATAACTTGTACCTGTGTTATATCTCAACTTTATTTAATGTACAGTGCTGTGTAACATTAATTAATGTTGATGCTTTATAAATAAAAGTTAATAATAATAATATTCTCTAAATTGCCAAACAAAATGCTCAGTTTAGTTTTCTGAACTATTGTTGACATTCTAAATACAAGAAAACAAGCCGTGTCAACCTGAGCACCAAGATATACAACCTAATTATAATGCCATTTAGATATATACCAGATCCTAGCCAATGTCCATAATACAAAATAAGTCCAACCTAACCATCTTCTGCACAGTTGTTCATTTATTGATTCTTGGTGGTATATGTTGGTAGTGTCGGCTGTAACTCTTTAAGAGGATTGTCTGGTCCTTTGAGTCCATGTTAAATCTTGGCCCAGGTTGACCCTGGCTGTTGTTGTTGTTATAAAAGTGACACTGTTGTCTTATGTAACATCTAACCTAGAAGCATATGATAACATTGCCAATGTCCTCTCTTCAATTTGACCCGCCTAAGATGTTGGTCTGCAGCTAAGCACCATACATTTAAGCAGGGTACAGATGGCTCGATATTGGAGCCGTCTGATGTACCCTGCAGCAGCGTTATGATGTCATCACGCTGCTGTCAGATCTCAGCTGTGCTGCGCAGAGACAGTGCTGCTCTCCTCAGCTCAATCGAAGCTTTGCCTGGAGACCAGCAGTCTCTATGCAAAGCATCGGACATCGGCCGTAATTACGGTCATGTCCGATAAAGCTGTTTTCGAGTGGGATTGATTGATCCCGATCAAAAACAGCGGTGGGCGCATATCGATTTGGCCCATATCTTAGCACCTGTACCCTGCTTTACATCTTCTTCTATCTTCCAGTGGTCAAGAGTATTGATGTCCTTTCCTTTATGTTTGAAATCTTTCAGAAATAAAAACACAAGCCAGGAATTTGGGAAAACTGGTTTACCTTTAGCATGCAACTGTCCTTTTAAAAATGTTCTTAAAATTTGTTTTTCTATCCCATCTAATAGTACTTGTACATAGAGGCTGTTATGCACACTAAATTGCCCCTTTCTAATATTACAGCTTTCTAAACTCAAAAAATGTTAAATATATATTGCGCGCGCTAAATTCGCAATAAAAACTGCAGATATTCGCAATAAAAAAAAAAACCTGAATATTGCCAAATGCGACTATTTTCCGAATGTTTTCCATAAAATTTGCGGCATGCCGCGAATACGAATGTTGCCTATGCCGCTCATCACTATTTATTACCACTCCTGCAGAAATAAGTCATGTCATCACTTCCTCTGTATAAGTCTATGGAGCTATGTTTTCCCCCTTTCCCCAATAAAAACAATATATGTGGTGGCCTCCAGTGGCTATACACGATACTGCAGTTTATTAACCCCTCGGATCCGACCTTCTGGCTTTTTGAGTCTAAACTGCAAGGTGGGCACCCCGGTAGTTGCGGGCTCCATGCATTTGGTGTGAGCACGCACGCTGGTCGATAGCCTACAACTACTGCCTGGAATCGGCATGTCTATGGCCGGCTTATGTAGTGTAGAAGCCACTTCCTAACAGATAGGCCCAATACCCAGTGATCTGAAACATTTATGCCAAACATTGAGCAATGGGTCATTAGGGAGGGGTATAAGAGCTAATGATATCATATTTTTTTACAAATAAATATTTTTTTTAAACCAAGATTTAGAGCTGATTGTTTGCAAAGGACGGCAGTGCTTTAGCATCCATCAATATCAGACTCTATAGTGTGCAGCATTACTGACAATGCTAGTGCCAACAGCTTGAGAAAGAGCTATAAAGACCCAGAACTACATGGAAGCCGGTGTTAATGCTTATTGAATGAAGCGCTAGTTCTATTTGCCAGGTAATCCCTTTTTGCTGCTTTTACATTCGTCTGGAGATTCGAATCTCGCTGAGCCTCGGGGGGATCCTTAAGCTGCTGCACAGGGCATTGTGATGGTATTCCAGCTCTTTTATGGAATCTGCTTCATATTGAACATTAAGATGTGCAGACACAATCCGCTGACAGGTTCTTGTTAACATTTGTCACTATATATTGCAGCTATCCAGGATATTAGAAAGTAGTATTAATATTTCTGACACCCAGCCTTTGTCCTCATTGTGTGAAGTCACCCTATTCAGTTGTAGTGTTAGAAATATATTTAATCATTCTAATGGTCCTAATCATGTCTATTGGGTTGTGATCTGTATAAATGAGATAAAGACAATGTGATTTGATCTCTAAAATGTTAATTTGTTCTGGGTTCAGAAAGCCTGAGTGAGTCTACTGTATATATAGTCTATATAGAAATATTATATGATCAAACATTGTAATATCTGCAACATTTCCTAATGAGAGCATGAAATATGAAAGTTGTGTTATTTGTAGCAGGATAGCTGTACTGCAGCTCAAAATAGATGGATGTCCAAAAAAAAGAAAAAAGTTTGTTATACCTAATTTAGCAGTGGTTAATTAGTAGATTAGTAGGGGTATGGGGGCCGCTGGTGTTATGAGTCGGCTGGTCTATTATTTCAGCAACCCTGGGAAGAGTAGATCCTATGGCAGTGGTTCTCAAACTTTTTAGATCCACAAGCCTAAAAGTGACATCACTTCCTCTTTGTGGAAGATGAAAGTGCTGGTGTGGAGTATCACTTCCACATTCTAAATATCGGAAGTGACACTCTTCAGCCTCTCCTACCCATCTTCTCATTCCTAACATTACAACCGTGCCAGCCCCCCCCCCCACCTATTGTATACTCTATTCCCCAACCTATTAGACTGTAAGCCCGTCCAGGTCTACTCCTTCAGTGTCATAACCTGTACCTGTGTGTACTATATTGTGTTGTATCTCCACTCTAATGTATTGTACAGCGCTGCATAATAGCGCTGTTGGCGCTATATAAATAAATGATAATAATAATAATAATAATACTGTTCGCACACCCTATTAGCCTGTGGATTTCTGAGGTGTCCAAGCTCAGGTTAAAGATTAGATTTGGTCAGGGTTACCATGAAAAGAAAAATACATGTAGAGGCACCCTTTTGTTATTAAAGCCAATTCATTGTATAATATATAAAGATAGTCAATGCATTTCACGGTAGCTAGGTCACACGTTTCATTACTCCTAGATCACTTCAAGACAATCATTCGAAAAGGTCTCAATACTCTTTTCTTTGAAATTGTAGAGTGGTGCTCAAAGACCTTTTTTTAAATCATTATCCTAAAGAAATGGACCTAGGCAGGGCTTTTTTTCTGGGGGAACGCACTGGAACGGAGTTCCGCCACCTATTTTCAGTCTGGCCTCGAAATAAGGGCACTGGCTGCAGTGCGTCATGGGGGGGGGGGGGGGGGGGGGGGGGGCGTGTGTGTGGTTTAGTGGGGGGAATGTTGGCCATTTTGCGCTGGTTACGGGCATGCCACGGGTGGGCCCCCCCCTCTTCCCCTCCCTTGCAATGTGCAGCAAGGGAGGGGCGGCACCTTCCCATTGGTTATTGGCGGTGGACCTATGACGGGGTTTTTATGTATTATCCAATAAATTATTTTATTTATACTAAGTATATCAAACATTTATTTCAATCTTCAATCTATATAGTTTGATGAATGTAATGTATAGGTATGTTCTACTAAAATGGCAGAACATTCCTGACCCCCCATTAATGTCTTCTATTGGTTCTTCTAAACAGACATATAGTTTAATAAAACCTTATAATTTTTACTTTCTTTCTTGTAAAACTCTCTTAATCAAAATATAAATGTGACTTACATGCAATGTTGTAACTGAGACAGTCTATAGGTGTTCAGAATTCCCACAGGAAGCTAATTTTCTACTTGTGTAATTGGCTCATTGTTTTAACCATAATTCTTCACAGTCAGAGGGTATAGCGATGTACAGGGTTTTTTTGGGTTTGTTGTATTGCTGTGATTTCTCCAGTTGTGTGAGCTAAGAGGCTTGCAGTGGTTTGCTATTATCCAGTCTATGTTGGAAAATCCAGAGGGCTGAGCCAGAGATGCATAATATAATTGCTTTAATGTTTCTAAACGTACCAACCACTGAGAAAATGAAGGAACCTTCACTGGTCTGCTGCAGGAGTCATATCCTGGTATCGTAAAAACGCAGGAACCTTTGTCCTACTCCCACCTGCAACAACAGAGGAAGACTAAGCACTAGAGTTGATAGAGAATATTCGAAATGTAAAAATATTCAACAAATATACGACATTGGAGAATTTGAAATATTTAACGAATGTGTGCTCGGATATTCGCAATTGTGGATATTCATCATATTATGCTTCAACATTGTTTACCGGCAAACATTGCGCATTGTGAATGTATACACGCAGTATGCAGTGCTCGTATTGGCTAAGATCACAGAATGAAGAAGAGAAGCTGTAAAGCTGGTTCGCAAATCTTTGCGAATAAATTTGAACAGCTACGCACAATGTAAGGCAATAGAATCGAATTTACGAATTTCGAATGTTCCTTAACCCCCCTAGTATTTCTGACGGCTCCATCTCGTCCAGCACTTTCTTGTCAGTATTGCAGTTGAAGCTTAGATCCCCGGCAACAGCACATACTCACTGTTCTGTGCTGTCCCGGTGGATGTGATGCTCTTAGCTGGCTTCTGGCTTCTTCTTCAAGCCGGCCGATGTCTCCACCCCCGCCCCCCCCCCCCCGACGGGGTGTGATGACGGGGGAGGGGGCGCGGGACATTCAAAGAGCACATCTGGAAACCACCGGCAGTGTCATTTCAAAATGTGTTCTTTGTAGTGATAACTGTATCCAATACAATTGAAAGTAAAACAAAAGCAAAACACATTTCCAATTGTAAATAAAATGTTATTATAAGCATAAATATAAATACATACTGTTTTGAAATCTTTCATACCAAATAAGTATTTAAGAGATTTTATCATTCAAATGATATATCTCATAAATTTTTTTATGTACTTTTTTAATAATAATTGTGTGTTTCAAACATTATTATATTCAGGATGTCTACTAGACCCTTGTATGGACATATTTTGTGAAGTCACAGTCCTACAACATAAAAAAATCCATTAGAGTCTATGGTGCACTTTTGGTACAGAAATCTGGACCTAAGAGCGCTAGGGAGGTTAATATATTCACGAAATTACGCGAATTCAAATATGCTATATGCCGCTCAACACTACTAAGCACCAGTATGGTGGTCAATTTGCAAGTACTGATGTTTTAGATATTCAATCCATCTGTGTTCTATAGCTTGGAAAGAAACGTTTGAGAAGACAACCTTGAAATAAACTTAAGGCCCCCATACACCTTAGAATCTTACCATACAATTTCTGTACAATCAACTTTTGTTCTACCAAAACCATGTAATATGAGGACCTTCCTAACCCTTCCAATCACTATGTATTCTATCAGGTAGGACCCATCACTACATAGTTGTTGATCTAATTAAAATTGTATGGGATGATCCCATACAAAAGTGCATGGGGGGCTTTAGATTAGTGCAAGATGTAGACCAAGATGTGAGTAATATGCTGGGGAAGACATTTATTCTCACTTGGGGTTCCATGTGTACTATACAAGGGCCAACTGGGTCGATGAATTAGCCAGAGAGCTCGAACTGTTACTGTTGTTCACTTACCTAAAAGGTTTAGTAACCTCAAGTAAAAAACCTCTTGACTCTTGAGCTAAACAGTCCTGTCCAATTGTATATATTTTTTTGCTTTAAAGAAAATGGGGGGTGACCCAAATTGCTCATCTGGTTGCAGTGAAGGCAGTCCATGTGATTCAGGATTAAAAACATACATGAATGCTACAAAAATGAATAAAATTATATTAATCTAATTAACCTATTAAATAAAATGATTATTTATACAGTATATAATAAACTTAAAGCAATTTCCAGCCATTGTGTTGGCCACCTCTGGTGGTAAGTTGCTTCTGTGAAAGAATGAATCTCTGCCTGCTGACTATGCAATGTCTGCACTGGGAATATTACATAACATTATTTCATCTGCAAACACAGGACAAGAGGTATTTTAATCTCAAATCACAACGCTGCTTAGAAACAACCCAGAAATAAGCATTGAGCTTATTTTTAACCTTAGTCCATTTAGAGTATTAATTATTGATCAGAATCCTCTACAGTCTTTAAAGCAGCTTTGCTATTCATTTCCATATTGACTTTATCCAAGACACTTCATTTGGATGTGTACAGAAGTATGTCAAATGATCTGGCCGGGCTAAGTATACAGAACCATTAGCCATCCACTCTTCAAGGGTGATGGTTTGATCTGCCGTTCATATATCACTGCTTGGGATATTCTCTGCCCTGTTATATCCTCTTAGACATATAGGAAATAAATAATTGATAGGTCAATTGTTGCCAGAGTAAGGCTACTTTCTTATGTTATATATAACCATTACATTTATTTATGACTTGTGTGTGTCACCAACAGAGCTTAGTACAGCGAGGGTGTGAGAAAGTTAAAATCCCTATTATCACTTTGTTAAATAAGGACAAACATGGCATATTGTAGAAATAGTATTTAACATTTTGAAAAACCATTCACAATAACAACTACGTACCTTACATCTTCCCTTATCAATAGTGTAGATCTCCAATATATAAATCGCTAATTTTTATTGTGAAGATTGTCACTTTGAGAATTCGGGAAGATATTGAATATAGTGCTATATCTTGGTAATCTTGAATATTTGTGATTCAGTTGACTGCAGTACCATGCATTGGGTTCGCAATATGCGCATGTACAATACGATTTCCGCAATGTGTTGTATAATGTGCTGATTACACTGCAGCTGCTATTTAACTTTCTGCCACTAGATGTCGCCGTGACAACACACATTGCGTTATGCAATATTGCATGTGTACAAGTGCCGATGATCGCAATAAAGGTAATAATGACTGCAGATCACGAATTGACACATTTACAAATTTACTGTGAATATTAGATGACAAATTCACAATATTTTGTGAATATGAATATTGCCTGTGCTTCTCATCACTACTAATAATGCATCACCCATAATCTAGAGCAGGGGTCCTCAAACTAGGGCCCTCTTAGGGTCCCCATACACCTTTAGATTTCTCTGTCAGATTTCCTTTAGATCTCCTTATGTTTTACCAAAACCATGTGATATGATGGACTTTTTAAACAAGTCTACCTGTGTTCAATCGCAGAGGACCCTATACTACATAATTGTTGGTAGATCTAAAGGATATCTGACAGATAGATCTAAAGGTGTATTGGCAGCTTAAGGCTTTAAGACCAGCCCCCAAGTCACCCTGTTTGATTTTTGAATTGTTAGAAAGTTGGAGCTTACGGAGAAAGCTAGAGCTGTGACAGCGATGGTAAGGGTGCACATACACGTGTCGATTTTTTCGAAGATTGACAAAAAAGATAGATTTTTTTTGCTCAATTGGACCTTTATTGAATATTCTAAATGAGTATGATCGAGGTAAAAGGAATCGATATCGGACATGTCCGTTAATTTTAATCGATTGCACTGTAATCAAGACATGAATTTTACCAACCAATCGAGGAAGCATTCAAGGCATGCTGACCACAACAGCACTTCCACTTGAATTCGATGATTAAAGCTAGCCATACACGTGTCGGATTCCATGGCCAGTCGATCACCCATCCGATTCGGTTCCGGCGATTCTGCAGGTGTGATCAATCGGCCAATTAAGAGTATCCATCGCTGCATACCACCTTGTCCAACGGATTCCGGGACGATTCCGTGTCCGATTGTCCACCTCACAAATGGCAACTCCCCCTGATCTGTGCAGAATCGGATCAGAAAGACCAACATGTTGGTTCTCTGTCGGATCCGATTCTGGGCCCCTGAACGTTCGGACCTGATCGATCGGACAAGGTGGGCTGCATGCGATTCCGGCACGATCGTTTCGCGTGCACGCACCCGGAATCGATCGTGCCGGAATCCGGTGGGAATCCGACACGTGTATGGGGGCCTTAACAGAGATCAATTGATTACTCATCGTGTTGCATATTTATAAAAAGATCGAGGTTCAACAAATCAAAATCGAAAAATAAAACTATTCTATCTAATCGAATATTGATTCTCTTTAAATCTTTACATGTGTACCCAGCTTAAGTCGTGAGTCTATCTAAAAAGATAGTTTGTCTATTAAAGTCATTAGCCCCATTATATGAGGAATAAAGCCATACATAGTCTTTATTTGTGACACTGTCAATTTCCATAATGCCTATCCTGTATCAGATATTTATTTTGTATGTATTGTGTTATTTTTGTACTTTCCTACACCACTATCATAAACCTCTCTCCCAGCATGGTAGAGCCCATTCCCGTTGGGTTTTCTGAGTGTCAAGTTGGTTAGCCGCATAAATAAACATCCTGGTTCTCTAGAAATCTAAACTCTTTATTTTCATCACAATGTAGCCCTGCCACCTATTTCCTCTTTGTATTCCACAGAATGGGAGCTTGGATGTCCATTTCCAAGTTTGAATCATAAATAACTGGGCTTATGTGTGAATCCGCATATTAAGTATTTATTTATTATAATCATGTACTGTTACTTTTGGAAGATTTGTATTCTCCTTTATTTATTTTTTTCTGATTTGTCTGAGGCTATACCTCTTTGGCTGTAGTGCCAGGAGGTCCAAGGTCAAGGATGCTGTTTGTAATCTGCAGGACTTGCTATAATGCCAAATGGGAGGCAGAGTGTGAGGGCAACTGATTGACAGGCTAGCGAGATTAAGGGTGACCTCTGACCTTCTGTATTAACTTGTTTATGGTTTCCTGGGTCCCTTGTTGGTGCTTTCGGTCATTGATTTCAGCATTAAGCAAGACCTCTGATTCATGCTCAGCCCCCACTCAATGCCATTAATATTTATTAAGGAGAGGGTAAACGTTCTGGTCAAGATGGCCCTTATAACATATTATTTTGTTTTTCTGAGTTTTGAATCCTCTCAAGAACTTCATTCATTGCAGTCTCTACCTCTAATTGATCCTCTACTCCTCTGGCTGTGAAGGGGGCTAATAATTTCCAGAGTTGTCACATGTATAAAAGTTTTCCACACGAACATGTGTGAACTATGCATGTGGGAGTGTTGACCCGTCTTTTCGTTTACATTAAATGGTTAACCATCTTAAAACTATGAAAAATGACACAAGACAAAATTCAGAAAAAAAGTGGATTATATATTTTGGCCACAACTTAAACAGATTAACATTTACAAAACTTTTGTACCTGACAGTGCCCCCAACCAACCTAACAGCACATACACCAATAACCTCATGCACCAGCCACATGTCTCACCTTCACCAGCATGGTGAGTACTCAAGAAACGCTGCCTCCTATCCCCACCTTTACCAGCTCCACCTTGGGTCATTGACCCTCAAAAGAGCGCAACGTTTACCTTCCCAGTGACTGCCCCCCTCCACCAGCACGTCGCCCAAGTACATTAACTGTATAGATTCCTAGGCACTGCCAGGGACCCACCCCCGCTGTGACAAATAACAAATGAAATAAATAACCATAATATACAAGAAAAATGACAATACAAAGCAAACCCCTCCGTTCACCCCCCCAATAAACCATCCGTCCACCCCCCGAAAATTACCCAATCAACGCTAAATCCAAAGAGTAGGGAAGGAGGGTGGGGATGTCTTCCTTCCAAAGAGGGTGACGTCACATCCGGCCTCTCTTCTTCTTGATATGATGATCCCGCCTCCTCTTCGCATCACTTCCGGTGATGCCTGCTTCTGTCCTGCAACACCCCCCAGTCAGGCACCCATCATTTCCACCCTGACCATCCTGATTATATATAATCTGTCCCACCTTGTGTTACTCCAAACAAGTTTGTCTCTAATAAACAAAAGATGCAAAGTAAGTGGATTATTACTTTCATTCTTGCTTAGCTTCATAAATGTAGTGAATATTAACTTTGCAAAGAATTTTAAATCTTTTGGAAGTGTGAGAATTTTATTACATCTTGGATTTCCCATTCCTAACCATCCTGGTGACCCATCATCATCATGAGTACTCATCATGAGAGAGAGAACATATCTCTCTAGTGTAGATTAAAACATGTTAAGCATGAATATTTGTATTGCAATGTTTTATTGCGAATATCGGCACTTTGAGAAATTGCAAATATAGAGCTATATCGTCATAATCTTGAATATTCAAGATTCTGGGGAAAGCACCATGCATTGAGTTTGCAATATTTGCATGTTCAAATGCTGATTTCCGCATTAATCACTTCTATGCAGCTGCTATTTCACATTTTGTCACTAGATGTCACTGTGACACGACGCATTGCCCTCACAATATTCACATGTAAAAAGTGCTGATATTCGTATTACATAATAATGACAGGAGATCTAGAATTTTTCGAATTAACTTAGAATATTTGGAGAATAGTAAAATGACGCAAATTCTAATATTGCCTATGCTGCCCATCACAAAAACCATACAGGGGATCTAAACCCAGTATATACCCACCTATATAAACAAAACAAAATGGCCACAAATATACAGTAATACAGGAAATGCCCAACCTTTAGTGATGGCCAAACTGAAGTCTATAATTTTTCCTCCAGCCGGACCAGGCGCGGAAAGGTCTGGCCTGAGGAAGAATTATTTTCACTAGAGACTAGAGAAACCTGATCTCTAGCCTCCTTAGTGTTCATGACGAGCCCATCTTCACACAAACTCTGGATGAGCTAGGCTCCCATGAAAGCCGCATATCCCCGGAAAGCTACGGTGATGCTGCTTCCAGCCGCAGGGTTGTGCGGCTTCACTTCACGGTGACGGGTGAGCAAGGGTGAGCAGTGCCATAGACCTCCATGTTAATGGAGAGGCCTCTGCTTTCCAGCCCTTACAGCCGGCATCATAATTGGCACCAGCTGTGTGGAGAGGGGAGGGAGGAAATGGCAGGCAGTGTACCTTGTACACTGCTGCCATTGCCTGTACCACACTGTTAAAAACGGCGCGGTACAGGCGGTGGTGGAACTGCTGATGAGGGGTTTAAGGGAGAAAAGGAACACGCTCCCGTACATGCTGATACTCTACTTCTTTTTCTGTTTCCAACACATCTCCACACTCTGCAATATGGTCGATTTGGTTCCTGTGACAAATTTTTTTTAACTTCAGTATGCCCTTTCAAATCCTGAGAAAGTTTTGATGTCTCCATTTCAGAAACAGATCCTGGGGTCCAGAAGGCTAAATGTGTGTAACATTGTATCTGATTTTATATCTCATTCTGATATTCTTTTTATTTATTTCAGATCTGGTAAAGCGAATAGCAGTGCAGAAGTTTGGCTCATCCCGCAGTGACTATCAAAAGGTAACGTTTTTTTATTGAAGTTAGTGACAACATGGCTCCACCAGTAGAACCCCAACCGCTGAAAATCCCAATTAATGACATGATTCCATTTCCTTTTCTATCTCTTTTGCAGAGAAAGTGTAAAGATAGAAACAAGCTATAGTAACAATGTTACAGCATAGACCAGGGGTGGGCAAACTTTTTGACTCATGGGCCACATTGGCTTCTTAAATTTGATAAAGGGGCCAGACCAAGAGCCTGTAATGGCCGACCCATCGTAGGTGTGCCAATTGCATTCATCACCGGCATCACTAATGATAGTGACGCATGACAGAGATGTTATCTTTTTGAATTTCCTGCTCTTAAAAAAAAAAACCGATCATTCATTGTAAAGAGCAGAGTAATTCCTTGAGACTGCCTGTTGTTGCCATGAAAATGTGCCCACAGTGTCATCAAATGATCACTGATCACGCCACTGCATCTTCTTTAAGGCAACATTTGGACACCTCTAGGCATTATGTGCACTCATTACACAGAACAAACGGAGGGGACATTGTTTTCAACAAGGGCCGGAAAAGAGAGCTAAATGGGCCAGATCCGGCCCTCGAGCCTTAGTTTGCCCACCCCTGGCATAGACAGCTAACATTTTGACGGGGGACAATTCAGTACATTCCCCATTATAGATGTTTATAGTATTTCACAATAGTAAGTACACCCCTGACAAGGAGATTAATTGATTATATTATCTTTTCATGGGTCAACACTGAAGACATGGCACTTTTATACAATGGGAAGTAGTCAGTGTACAGCTTGTATAACAGAGTAAACTTTTTTTTATATTTGATAAAGGAGGGAATATAAAGAATTTTGGGTTTATTGATCAAAAAATCCTATAAAATGTTTCCATGATGGGAAAACAATGGTTAAAGCCCCCCATAGACACAGCGATTCCCGGCGGTAGTTGCAAGAGATCGACCTGCATGTGCGCTCATGTCGAACGCTTGGTGGTCGTTCTTCCACAACTACAGAGGTGCCCACCTTGACGAAACTACCTGAAAAACCCCTCAGTGCAGATGGCACGGCAAACCACCTGGCGGTATTTTTCTGGCCGATCCTGATACGTTGGATGGGGACCTCTAGATGCTGACCGCT
>CM070032.1:210284446-210295505 GCA_036250615.1 Ptychadena robeensis
CCCTATAAACCTCCCTCTATACCGCCCCATACCTATCACTTCCTCCTCTTTCTAGCCATCTTCCTGGATTAGTATTCCTGCCAACTCTGTCAGTAGTCTCAGTAGCAGGGTACAATAGGAAAAATACTAATCCAGGATTAGGGTGGGGAAGAGGGCTAAGAACAGTCATTTCCTGGATAAAATGTGGATATAGAGTGAAATGTTGCCACCCGGTGTTAACCATAGCCCCCTAGTGATGCCATTGGTCTGTGCTCTAGTCAGGGTTATGCAGACAGAGGGGGTGGAGAGTTCTAGGTTCTTTTTCAAATTAATCAAGGCTTACACATGGCAGCTATTATTCACTTTTTTGTCATTCACAATAATATTTTTATATGATACATGACTTGTAACAAGGCATCTCCTGAAATTTTTACTATTTTGTTATACTATTTCCACAGTCTGGGAGTTCTCTGTGCTTTTGCGGCAAATCAGAATCTCACTAGTCAGATTCGAGGATCAAAGAAATTGGTGCAAAGCAACTTCAAGGACTTGAGAACCTTGCTTACAGACACCCCCATGGTACTGTATTTCACAAATACAATGTTATATGTCTTAAGTAGAGATGGACCAACAGGGTGGACAGGGTTGGGTTGAATTTCATCCATCATGAAACTCAACCCAAGTTAACTCGGTCCAAATGCCCAGGAAGTTAAACATGTCAGGTCACTTGTTATTGTCTGTTCTCCATCACCTGTTACAACAGGGAAGAATTTAATGCCAACTGTCTTCATCCTGTGTCCCATTGGGGAAATTTTCACTTCCTCAATTAAAAGTACACAGAGCATAATTCAAAATCTCTTCATATGCAGGGTAAATACCTTCCTAATCACTGAAACAGGCTGATAGGACACATTTCCCCTATATCCAGTAAAAATATTGGATTTCCAATTCCATTGCGTTCTGGTGATAGAGATTATATTTCAAATGGGGAAGACAAGTCTCCACAACAGGGACACAAACTTCATTTAAAACCAAGAACAGTCTAAAGCTTGATTTTAGCGTTCGATAAACGATCAACGTTTTACATCGATCGGATTTATGTTGTATACTGCACACATGGTGCGATCAATGAAAATAGATTGATAACGATCAAAACATCGATTGTAAAGTGATCGGACATGTTGGAAAACTAAAATAGTAGCGTTGCGTTTGTTGGTCGGGTGGATTGTATTCAATGAACACATTTATGTATGACTCTTTCATGTGTTTTTTGATCAAAACAAAATCTGCGCTTTTGGTCGTATTATGATCGAACCTTCCATATGCTGCCACTTTGGATTCCTTTACGAACGGTGTTAGATGAAAAGAGCAAGATCTAAATTCAAATCGAAGATCGATTGATTGTACTAAAATCGAACCGTGCATGCCTAGCTTTAGGCCCCTATACATGTTTCGATTTCCCAACCATCGATGTCAGATTCGATTGTAATTTATAATCAACGTTGGTTCAATCGCTCGAACCACGATCCAATAACCCCCCACATGGAGAAACCGATATTTTATCGATGTTGATTAGATTGATCCAAAGCATAAGCGAAAGAAGTCGATTGTAAACACACCAAAATGTCTGCCACCGGATGCTAATTATTTCAATCGAACCAAAGTCAGCCACAAAAAATAATATTCAATATACATTCTATGTGTAATCAATCGATCAAAATTTTTTAACATGTCCAATCGCTTTTCGATCAGCCAAGGTCAATCAGGCATCGATTTCCGGTCGATAGATGTAAAGGTCAATTGTTTTAAATCGTATGGGGAAATTGAAACTTATATGGGGCTTTAACTCCACATTCTAAATTACAGCCTTTTACACTGTGGCTTTATGAACCTGTATCTGTGTCAAACACAAAAGTAAAAATATTTTCCAGTGACATATATGATCGCCTGTCTCTAACAATGCTGTATTTCTTTTATTCTTATGTCAGCAAATTGATTATTTATTGGCCAAGTTCAACACTACCAAGGAAAAGGCCCTGTCTGAACTCAATAGTAAGTAAAGCTTATGTGTGTCTTGTGTGGTTTTTTTTTAATTTGTTTTCTAGTCTTTTTTTAATTAGGAGCTGTTACTATCACTTGATCCCCCAAGTGGTATTCCTGAGTGTGGTTTGGGGTAGATTACCGACTACCGAAAGTGGTAGCCCAAAACCACACTTACCGAACTGATCCTGACGAGCCAGAGGAATCCTCTGTCCAACTCCTATGTCAAGGCTGCGTGTCCCCATTGTCATTGATGACACTTGACAGTTGTGCCCACTTGCCATAGGAGCCATAAGTCCTTGAAACGTGATCCACCGGGACCTGCGCTGGAGGCGTGACTGGGTGGAATATTTAACATTTTCTGCACCAGCAAAGAGAAAAAGATTCATATCGGAAAATGAAAGAAAACAAACAATGGTTAAGATCAAATTTTTTTATTAAAATGCCAGATTAAATTAAGCAGCGTGAGTGCACCTCATTTTGTGCTAAAGGTCGCAATGCACTGAACCTCCCTAGCGTTCTGTCCATACGGGCAATGGTGGCAGTGTACAAAATAGACTTTCCACCCTGCCCCTGTCCACATCACTGGCTGTGTGAGCTGGAAAGCCAACGGCCTCCCATTAACATGGAGGTCTATGGTGCCGCCCCTTCCGCATCACCGTGACGCGATTGGTGATTGGCTCAACTCCTGCAGCCAAAGAGAACATCGCCCAGCTCTTCCAGAGTTTGTTTTTCAAACAAACTCTGGAAGAGCTGGGCTTGTCACAAATGCTAGGTAGGTTAATTTCACCTTTTAGAGAGACATGCAGGCAGACCTGTATGAAAATAATACCTACCTAGCCATATATGGAGTCATTGCTCTGGGGAAAAAACCTAGTTTACCATCTATCCTCTCATGGGGCCTTCTTTTGCAGTATCCTTAGAAATTATCTCTATGAACCTATGGAGATACATTTTCATTATGGAAATACACTACATAGCACCATCTAGTGGCCACATGTATTACTTCAATTACGTAACTTGGGAAATAGAGCAACTATAGAGGACTACTGCAAGGGCTAGAATCAGGTGGCTATATTTTTTAGGATTGTAGAGCACTTCTCTACCATCGTGAGGTAAGAGGTTTCACTGTAGGTCCAATCAATTGTCAGTTTTCTGTGCATACATAGCAGCATGGGTTTTGTCTGGATAATAACTTCAGAGCATGGTAAAAATCTGTAATGGCCCCCATACACCTTTAGATTTCTCTGTCAGATTTCCTTTAGATCTTCTTTTGTTTTACCAAAACCATGTCATATGAGGGACTTTCTAAACCATTAAGTCTACCTGTGTTCAATCGCAGTGGACCCAACACTACATAGTTGTTGGTAGATCTAAAGGATATCTGACAGAGAGATCTAAAGGTGTATGGCCAGCTTAAGAGATGCTGCAATGTGCTCTCTACTACTCATTTCATCCTAGTGAAACACACTAATGCATGGCTGTTTCCTCATTAGATGTCGGACCATTATTGGGTGAGCGCGTGCATGAACAGCTCGGGAAGGAAGTCCGCCCAGCTTTTGATTCTGTTCTCAACATGGCAGGAGGTAAATGTAATCTTTAATCTCGATTTCTTTTTCACAGTTTCTGTTACATTACACCATTGGTCATGCTTCTGTCTTTCTCCCTCGTTTCTCATTTACAAATTCCTAATGCAAAATGTTCTGAGCGTCGTGCGCAGGGAATTGTGCGTCTCTTCCTGCTGACTCTTCTCACCTAATAAAAATGAGATGAAGTCTTTACTCCCCAATGAAGCCATTAGACACATAACTTTATGTAAGCAGTGTGACTCATATCCCTTACTGTTCAGTATCATTGAGGTTACCCACGTTATTCTTTTGTGCTCGTGTAGGTGTCTGCAGTTATTAATGAAACTATAAATACTTCCATTTACACAGCGTCACACTAGGCAAACTTTTCTGGAACCTAGCAGTCATAACACGATTCAGGTTTTGTTGAATGGAATTCCTCCCTTTTCATTATTTCTTAAATATACAATGCAAAAAAAACAATGAAGGATTAGCTCATACAAACCCACTGTCTTAAAACTTTTACATGTTTAAATGGAACTCAAGAAAAAGGACAAAACAACCTTTCTATGTGGCTATTCCCACACTGCAACTCAGGCTAATGGTCCCCATACATGGATTCTCCAAACGATTCCTGAGCAATTGACCACCACGTGTGTTAACCAATTGTTTGGGAATCAGCTGTGAAGCCTTTCTTCGAGCGGGATCGATTGTGAAAGCTTGATTGAACAGGGAACCAACATGTTGGTAACTCCCTGTTCGATTGCCATTATTAAATGGGAATCCATTGCGCAAAGTGGTGATCATCAATGCACCGTCCAACTGAGGGTTGAACCAGGGTAGATACCCGCTCGAGCATAGCAAGGTGCCATCATTAGTGTTGAGCTCGAATATTCAAATTGTGAATATATTCAACAAATATCAGCTATTCGAGTATTTGCAAATTTTAAATGTTCGCAATATTCTGCACTGGGATGCTTATGGCCATGGATTGCGAATATATATTCGCAATGCGAAAAAAATAATTAGCACACTAGGAGAACTTCTTTCAGTATGATCTGTCAGGCTTGACTAGAAAAGTAGTGTTGGCACCTGATTTCACTTACTACCTAATGCAAATGTGTGAATATTTCTCATGCTTAAGCATATAGTGCAGAGCAGGTGTTGTACACATTCTGGTGTAACTAGAGACACATAAAAAAGGCGCGAGGGCATCTTAAATATTGACATACTAAAAAAGGCATGATCGATAAAAAAAGATGGTCAATGAGATGCCAACATGTTGTCATTAGCCTGCAAATGCGTGTAAATTGTATGCAGATTGAAACTGATCTAATACTATGGAGAGCTTTATAAAGCTAATGCCTCTCCACTAGGGATGGTGGAAAAAATTGCAATGCAAATTTTAAGTGGAAATTTCGCTGGGGCCCGTTCGACTTTTAAGCGAAAATCTACCCAAAATTTCAATTAAAATCTAAATTTCAACTAGAAAATAAGTTATAGTGTTCATCATGAAGTTCACAATCAACACTTCATTAACAATTCATCACATGAAAACTCAAGAATAATTTAGAAAATAATAAGTGATGAAATTTCACAGTTGGAAATTCACAATAGAAACTTTGCATGAAAAGTCAAAAATTTGCAATTGAATTTTAACCATCTATAGCTCCACTTGCCTTCCTGCTCTCTTATATGCATGCTTGACTAAATCCAAGATGTCCATATGACCAAATTGATGTATTTAGTATGGATCAGCACCAGGCTAATAACTACAGTTGGAACAGGCTGGAGGTCAAGTGCTGTCATGTCCATAGACTTAAATATCTGGGGTCAGACACAGGCATTAATGCCATGGAAGATTGTGCCAAGATAAACTGGAGAAGCCAATTCTCAAATGTGGTATGGTTCCAAGTCATTCAAACACACAAGCCATACTTTGGAGCCTTTAGTTCCCTTTAGAGTGTTCTCTACAGAAACCATTTGATCATTACTGCCTACAAGACCCTTATTTATCTTTATAATGGTTTGAAGATAGACTTGCAGTGGCGCTTTTCCCTTATTGGTGCTTTAATTTAACTTTTTGACCCGAAACAAAATTAGGTGATTATGTGATACTTGTTTTTTAACTAATTGTCCCATGTCAATATAATCTTCCCAGGCTGTACAACAAAGAATTAAAAGATTATATCTTAAAGCACATAGTCCTATCAAAGGAGAATCGGAGCAATTTCTCATTCCTAGCAGGAGAGAGAAACACCGGGCCAGGCGATATTAATCATTTTTTATTTCAAGTTTAATACTGCGCCGATAGATAAAGTAGGATCTGCAGAGACAGGCCTGTGTGATAAGACCTGATACAATTGTCTCACAGCTGGAGGGCACAAAGTGTACAGAAAGAACACTTACATGTCTTGTTGCAACAGAAATAATTTGTAGGTGATTTATCCTCGTTTCTGTGAGATTTCTAGCTGAAATGCGCTCCCAGTTAGTCAACGCTGCGATACAATATGAGCTCACAGGAATGTTAAGCTGCTTTCACCTGGGGTAATAAGTAGTACATAACACAACAACTGTATTTACAAGGAAGCTTATCTGTGGTGTTAGGGTTATGTTATGAAACGTTCAACTATCTGTGATCTTATACTGGTCGAATTTTATCAAAGCAGATACTTTTATATCTCGTTATACATTCACCCCTCTAGTTTCTCATTTGTATAAAAATACCTTCAAATATTTTTATATCGACAGAGCTGTGTAACCAATGACATGGAGGTTAATGGCACTGCCCCTGGACCATCAGCATATAACATATTTGGTGACGCCGGAAGGGATCATCGAGCCTGCAGCGATGCAGAATCAATGCGGGCTCGCTCAGTTCTGGCATGTTTGCCTGATCCTGGCACAGGCACAGTTTGTTTTAAGAACAAACTGCACATACTGGGTTCGGGCATAACACCAAGAAGGTTAATAAGATAGTTACACTTATTATGGGGGTGGGCTGTTCCATTACTGACAACCACCCCCATGTTATCTGAACTGCAAGGGACTAGAGATGGTCAAATATTTTTTAAATTGTGAGTTAATCGCAAACCCCCGTAACGTGGTATCATCATTAAAAATAATGGAGAAGGGTTGTAGGAACACTACAATATAGAAAGTATTGCTGCTAGGTGTTAAACTCCAGCCCAGGGGCAAAACCCGTCCTGTACTGGATCACCAATGGAGCTAAGGAGACATACCTGTACTTTAGACGGGGACACTTGTTGATTGGCCCAAAAATGGGGTGGAAAGCTAAGTGTGTATGCTTACGTTTTATAAAAACAACTTTTAGTCGGGTTAAGTATTCAAAAAACCTATTGTGTTATAATTGGCTGAAATTTCTCTTTATTCTGCCCTTCTACAACTCCACGTACAATAGGGATCAGAGTAAAAAAGGAATGTTCTGCACTTTTGGCCAATTAGACCATATTGCATTGCACAATGCTGTCAATTTGGCATTTGTATGCGCTGGGATTTAGAGAAAAGCTGTTTAGCGAATGTAAAATCTCGGGAATATGACAGTTCTCATTTATATTTCAGTGACACGGGAGCTGCCAAAACAGCGTGCCTTGACATTTTAGAAGTGACACTGTGTAGTAAATGAGGCTTTTTGTCTTGTTACCTAAAATAACTAAAACAAAAAGCGAGGCATTCCAGTTCACTTTGCTTTTGCTAAATAGAACTTTAAGATCTCAATCACTATATGACTGTTCACCAACTCTACATGGGTTCCACAAGGACATGCTTTACCCACATTTCAGACCTGGTTGTTGGTGGGGATTGGGTCGGACTGAGTTGAAGGCACTGGCTGGCTGCCCAAGCCCAAGCATATTTAACCCAAAAGGAAACATGACCTATAAAGTGGCTCAGACAGCTTTATGGTACATGGTGCAGGGCCGTTTCTCCCACTATGACAAATGTCCCCAGGTGGTCCCCTCCGCACGCATATTGTGCACCCTTCTCGACACGGCTGCTCTTCTGTCCCGGATGGGGGGAAGAGGGGTGTTGGATGTGTGTAAGTGAAGGAGTGTAATGGGAAGGCAGTGTGTTCCTTTTCTTCTTCTCCAGTCACAACCAAACCAACCCCCCCGTTCGACAAATCTCAACTAGCACCCGCACAAACCCCCCCCCCCCTGATTCAACAGGGGGCTCTAGGTAAGAACCACAGGCAAGAAATAGCCCTGACCTGGGGCACCCATATAAGTCTTCGAATTGGTCCGTGTTCTTGTATCCTTGGCCCAAGCTTTTGGTTCTCTCTAAATTGAGCCCCAATTACCCTACTGCTAAAACATGTCATTACACAGCAAAATATTGGTGGAGAAAAAAAACTCTAAGAACAGAGGAACAAAGAAGAAGGACTTTTCATTCTGAAACAGGAGGGCCCTAAATCTTAAATAAGAGATGGTCAATTTTTTTTCTTGAAATTCGACTTTGTGCCCCATGGTATCATCACCACGATTCCTAGAGATGTAGAGAAGGGTTGTGGATTTTTTGAGTTGGAATTTTCACTTTATTTGAACCTAATTTATGCAAAAACTGCATGTGCTAGAACAATACTTTCTTTTTTGTAATAATCCAACGACCCATCTATTTTGATGACCTTGTTCATGGCAGTTTGAAATTTCACAACCATCTTAAATTGAAGAGAATCTCTAATGCTGTGATTAGCCTAGTACTAGGATCCAAAGGGTTCCATATCGAGTACAGGATCGATTTCTACTTTAGGAACATTTTATGCACAGATCAGGTTAGTTTCAATGATAATATTACCATATTTAGCGGAAGGTACTGCAAAAGGAACTTTTGCTCTGGGAACTGCAGTCCGCACAGAACCACAGACCCAGGTCTATGCGCTGGATAAGACCAATCTGTCACAATAGCCTATCTACCTAGTGGTGCCATACACGTATAATAATGCCTATTTGGCTTACACACATCAAGAGTTGATACTCATTGGATATCCTTAATGAGTCTTATACAATTCCCAGTTCCCCTGAAAGGGTGACCCCAGTGTGGCCGAAGGATTTGGATGTTTTTGATTTTGCATTGACCAAAGTGTTGACATATGACAAATGCATGCTATCCTGATGTAGCAACATGAAGTTGCGAAACATGTTGAAAAAAAATTGCATGTATATGGTGGACAACAAACAAGGTTGATTGTATGCTTGATCATTTAATACTTAATCATTCTGAGGTTGATTACTTTGAATAAAATGTTGTAATTTTTACTTATTCTTAGATATTTGTTATTGGTTGCCTTTATAATCCCTCTACTCTCCCCATGGGAGGTAGGTAGGTCTTAGAAGAATTTTCTTTTCTTTTTTGCACCTACCTTTCTCAAATATCCAGGATGATGGCAACATGTGTCACATGGCACAATAACTCACGTGTAGTGGTTCATTTACCGTATTTTCAGAATTTCACCATATTTAGCATTTATTTTAAGTTACCATGTTTATATATTGTTTTAATTTTGTATTTTTGGTTTATTTTCTTTCCTTTGTACTTAGTCAAAGTGGAAAGGGCAATTAAAGGTAAAATGTCTCCTTAAAAATGGTCATGTGGTGTATAGTAATAGTGACATATCCCTAGTTGTGTTGTTGTTTGAGTATCTTGTTCCATGGACTAACTGGTTAAGAGACGTGTGGTGATGTGTAACAGTAAAGTGTTAGCATGTGTTAAACCGACGTTATCACTGGTGAATATCAAACACGTTCTTACCTGCCCTTGCTATGCTAGAGGGCTGTGACATTGAAACATTCTGAAGATTGGGTGATTACATATAATATTTCAGTTTGTGACTACGTCATTGTTTAGAATGTTGCGCGGTCTAGGGAGATACAAAAACAACCTAGTCCACCTTGACTTGTTCTATACTACCACTGGAAGGCTTCAGGGATTAAACTACAGTCTTATTTTGGTAAATGTGCATAAGTTTATGTGTGGAGAACACTGTAATATATTTTGTTATGGAGCAAATATATAAACTTGCAAAATGTGCACTTTGTACAGGTAAGTTCAATTTGAGCAGTAGGATGTCCAAAAATACACATGAACCAAAACAGATAAGCCATGAAAGCAAGTTTATACTACTTGGCCTACAGCCAACCCATGGCCAAATTGGGTAATCATCTAATGAAAGAAAATGTTATCTCTCTGTCACAATGTACAATTAGGGGCTTCTTTACACTGGCGGTTTTCCACCGCCAGGTAAACAACCCAGGCTACTTGTCTAACGTTGCGTCTGCTGGCCGGTTTTCAAGCATACACCCGATAGGACCTCCATGGGGTCCTAATTTTGACGACCAGCGAACGCCTGCACTGTTTTGCAGCCACTTGCTAGCAGTCGTCTCCAGCACGGCTGCGGAAGCGCACTGTTGTTTCCCAAACTGCTTTCAGCCCACAGAATATGACAGTGTAAATTTAGCCTTAAGGAGTTTCTTGAATAAGTCTCTTTTTATTGTTGCAATAAGGTTGCAAACAACAGCCTGGGGGCCATATCCGGCCCTTTAGGATTTTAATCCGGCCCTTTGTCACCTTGGTGTCAAGACACTCTGGCTCCCTTCCACTCATTCTTTCAATAAGTGGAGATAATGCCTAGAGTATGATTATAAAGGTCTCCTGCTAGAGGTTGTAGTTTATGTAGATTTACTATCCAAAGTCAAATTTTTATATATATATGTATATATATATGTTCATTTTTTATATCTTATTTTCTTTTTTAACTTCCCTGGTAATCCGTATGATTATAACTTTTATTTAAATCAATTTATCAATGTTTTTCATTTTCTACCCAGGCTAGGAGGACTTTGGATGGGGAGGTCCTTACAGGTTCATTGTCCGGCCCCTCTGTCAAATTTAAAAACCCATTGCGGCCCACGAGTCAAAAAGTTTGCCCACCTCTGCCCTAGGGCCTGTTCACACTGTATTCTCCGGTGTTTAGCTGCAAACAAATGCATTGACAAAAGAAAAAACATGTCCAAAGTCCAGCCCATAGGCCAAAGGCAGAGGTGATTTACACTGTGAGGGTGGTAATTGGTTATGCAAAAATGTTTTGTAAAAGTGTGTTACAACTTTTTACCAGTTATTTTTATCTTTTATGTCATATAGGAGAACCTATACTGACTGCTGAAATAAAGTTATTAAAGAGGACTTAACACATAAGCAAATTGTGCTAATGTCCCTAGCTATCCCAAAGTGAAAAGTTCAACAGCCTGTCTTATGGAAAATCTCTCTCAACCATTCCCAGAGAGTCATCTACTGTGCCTATTGCAACATCTATGACATCAGCTAACCCAGAGGTTCCCAAACTTTCCCCCCAGGGCCCCCCTTTTCTAGATAGGAACATATTCGAGTGTACTAATACTAATGTGAAATGGCTCTCAAATTTTATTTGAAATACAACTTTATTTGTTTTTTACACCAAT
>CM070032.1:210317009-210372931 GCA_036250615.1 Ptychadena robeensis
GCACTGGGCAGTGTGGGCGCACACACAGTTGGCACAGGGCTGTAAGTGGTGAAAAGCAGTACAATAGCCCTTAAAAAAGGGTGAACAAATCCCCTGGGGTAACAAAGTGCCACCAAATATGAGCACTGTCAGTAGGCACTGTGTGATATGAGGCTTGAACAATCACTGCCAGCAGCCCACAGCAGGCAACAGGGTAGCGAAAAAATAGCCCTAAAAAGGGCTTTTGGGGTCTTTTCAGGACTCTGTCCTGACAACAGAGTAACAGCAATGAGGAAGAGTACACCGTAGAAGAACACAGGCAGCTAAGTTCCCTATGCAGCGCAGCTCTCTGGTCTAACTTCCTCCACTCTCTCATTCAGCATGTGAAATGGCGTCTCTCCTGTGCTGTGCTATAGGGGGTGGGATGGTCCGTGAGGTGGTGGGTGCTGATTGGCTGTATTGTGCCTGCTGACTGTGACTCACAGGGTCAAAGTTTGTTCAATGACAAAAGATATGGGGCGGGTCAAACTCGCCGTATGTTTGCGAACGCGAACATGCGATGTTCGCCACGAATAGTTTGCCGGCGAACAGTTCGGTCCATCACTAACACTCCTGTCCCCTAGTAATATCTTAAAACATAGAAAAGGGAAATGAGTCCCTCAATCTTGCCAAGAAAGGAGACCGGCATCCCAAAATACATTATAAGGAGAAACACAGTGAATATATGAAGAATATATATATAGAAGAATGGTGAATATATAAGAAAGCACAGTGTGAGTTCCCTCTGGGGGACTTTAAAGGTCTCCTTTATGGATAGTTTTTTTTTTTTTTTTAAGTATAGATAATATCATTGGATTTAAATGAAATTTATAGTAGAAAGTTCAAATAACATCTACCGAGATCATCATTCATACATAGAATTCGGTATAGTATTCAACATATACAGGTAAGTATACAATGCGATACAACAATGGCTCTAAACAGCCTCCAACAAGATGATGTCAAAGAAAACATGGCCTGAGATGGAGAATGACTGCTCCTTCTTGTTTAGAGCCATTGTTGTATCGCATTGTATACTCACCTGTACATGTTGAATACTATACCGAATTCTATGTATGATTGACGATCTCGGTAGATGTTATTTGAACTTTCTACTATAAATTTCATTTAAATCCAATTATATTATCTATACTTTTTTTTTTAACTATCCATAAAGGAGACCTTTAAAGTCCCCCAGCCTCTGCTGGCCGCAGAGGGAACTCACACTGTGGTTTCTTATATATTCACCACTAGTGTTTCTCCTTATAATATCTTAAAACATAATAAAAATATTCTTTAAATTAAAAAATGTAATGCCTATTTTTGAAATGCAACTTGTGCACAATGCCAGATAATATGGGATACAATACCAGTAAGGTCTTTATTGTCACCACTTGGGTGATTCATCCTTTCTGTCCATCCTGGTGGCCACCCACATTCATGTTGAATGTAAGTAAGGGTCCCTATACACCTTTTCTGTCAGATTTCCTTTAGATCTCCTTTTTTTTTACCAAAACCATGTAATATGAGTCTTCCTGTGTTAATTCGCAGAGGACCCTATACTATATAGTGGTTGGTAGAGCTAATGGACATTGATTTCTATGGACTTATTCAATCTCCTGATTTCAATGAATACCATCGGGCATTTCAGATGTGGTTGTGTCCGGGTGCGGCTCGGAAAATTAGGTAAATCGTTTTTTTTCCACAACCGTCTCACGCCGCCACCACACCTGTGGAGACTAACCATTGGGGACTGGCCCAGTGGAGCCGCAGCCTAAGAATGTTTAAAGGGATCACAAGTGATACAATCTCCCCCAGTAGGGGTAAAACAAAATTAGGTTGATAAATGGTTTACTCTATCCCCAGTAGGTTCTAATCCCCCAATCTGAATGGTTATAGTGTGTAACCATCTGAGTGTTGCGTGCATGGTGTGCTTTTAAAAATGTAATCCACTTGAATTTGCACTTTGGAGTGTGGGAGAAAACCGGAGTACCCGGAGGAAACCCACACAGACACAGGGAGAGCATGCAAACTCCTTGCAGATAGAGTCCAGACTGAGATTCAAACCTAGGACACTAGTGCTGCATGACCAGACTGCTAACCACCTGAGCCACTGTGCCGCCACCCAGGACAAATGCTCAGGAGGTTAATAGTGTTGTAGTGGAAGGTTTTGTTTTGGTTGTAGGTCTACTTCACAATAAATATGCAATGTAACTGTAAGTTTAATTTGCATTTTCAAAGTAGGAAAAAATCTTTTTCATGCTTTAATGGATACATCTTAACTTCACAAAATTATAAATGCCTGTAACTTTAATTCATTTAAATAAGATTGTCTAGACATTTTTTTATTATTATACTTATCCTGATATGGTAGCACTGTGAATTTAGACTATTTGGTCCTTGATAACCATTGTTATGTTGTTGCACAGTGGTGTTGGATTCAGCTTCATCTTCTCCTGGGTCCTCATGCTCATTGTAATTGTCACTTTCCTGGCTGGTGGAAATGTTGAAAAGCTGGTGTGTGAGTCATTTCAAGACAAGTCTTTGTTTAAGGTAAGAATTTCTCTTTAATATTTAATATTAAAACCTTGTAATATGAGGACATTTCTAAACCTTCCAATCACTGTGTATTCTATCAGGGAGGACCAGGCACTACATAAGTGTTGGTAGATCTAAAGGAAATTGCATGGAGTGATCTAAAGGTGTATCGGGGGCTTTAGTTACCCATCGTAACCCAACTGTGTAGTGTGCGTGTCTATGTGAATGATGAATTTCTCTGTATGATTGGGGTGTCTATGTGAACGATGAATGTTTCTATATGATTGGTGTGAAAACCAAAAAAGTTGCATGAGTTGTATTTCAGATAAAGTGTGAGGACCTTTTCACACTATTACTAGTACATGATACTGCAACGCAAACATGGACAGTGTGAAATGCCCCTCAATCTAAAACTGTGTAGTTGGAATGGGGGTGGGGGTTTTATAATGTTCCCATCTAGAAAAGGGGGTCCTTGCAGGGAAAGTTTGGAAACCACTGGTCTAATCTATACACTATTTTCAATCATTTTGACAAATAAACAGAATCTATCATATTTCTATTGAACAAAATCACCATTTTGTATCAATGTTTGGCATATGAATTGAAGGTTGATCTGTAATGTAACCTGTAATGGACTCCCCTTTGTTTACTTTAATAAGACATTGCTTCTGACTCAACAAAGCTCCTTAAACCCAATTACCACATCTAGATGTTCTGTATAACATAGTCAATGTTTACTTTTTTTTAGGAGTGCAAGTTCTCTATAAACTTCATAGATATTGTGTTTGGTCTTGTCTACTGATCTCAATTTGAACTTGTTTTACTTCACTAAGCCCTTCATGCAAAGAAAACCTTTATTATCAAGACACTGTAAAAAAAATTTGACATGTAATGTGAGAGATGTATAAAGGAACTGTTCGTGTCGCCATATAATCCATAAAAAAATGATGCCCTGGGCAGGAATCCCATTTACCTCTCCTTTTAGCTCATCGTATGGTGCATACCTTCTCAAGCTGTAGCCTGTATCAAAGCCTAGAACTGTCAATCACTGACTTGTACTCGGAGCTCCAGGCACCACTGGCCTGCTTGGAATTTTTTTTTACTACACAAAAATTATAGTTTTTTTTATACATTCATCATAAGTTTCTGATAAAATTAAAAATACAGTTAAATCTAAGACCACCAAAGGGCTGATCTAACAACCCAAAAATGTGTTTGTAAATTGTACTGCTGTGGTTTCAATTACAAATGGCTTAATGTCTGGGGAGATGGTGCTTTTACATTGTGTATAACGAGGATTACTGTAAATAAAAAGTCTTTAAAGTATATATACAATCTTAATTTATAAATTAGGACATTCAGTAAAACGCAATTTTAAGTTTTTGCATCCTGTTGGTGAGAATTAATTTCTAACTTGCATGTTACTTAACTGTAAATGAATAGGAATTGAAAGGCAACACAAACTAAGGCCATGTCTCCACAAGGTTTCGTGATCCGTCAAGACCCCCTATGTTAAGCACAGTGCTGGGGGGGGTTCGCCGCATCACATACACTTTTCCTGCTCGGCGGATGCTGTGTTCTCAAACATTGTGTTAACATAGTGCAGTGCATTCATTGGGGAATGTCTGAACAGAGCATTGGCCAAGCAGGTAAAATGTATGTGATCCGTCGGAACCCCGGCCAAGGACTGCACTTAACGTAGGGGTTCTGACGGATGACGAAACGTTGTGGAGACATGGCCTAACATCACACGTAGAGACTATGACACAGGAGAAGAAGAGGACCCTGCCCAATTGAGTTTACAATCTAATTCAGTGAAGTACATGTACCTACTATCCCCCTATTAGATTGTAAGCCTGTCCGGGCAGGGTCCTCCACTCCTCCTGTGTCATAACCTGTTCCTGTGTGTACTATATTGTGTTGTATTGCCACTCGAATGTACTGTACAGCGCTGCGTAATATGTTGGTGCTATATAAATAAATGTTGTTAATAAATATTAATAGGAACAAAAAGTGGCAGGTTTAGGCATGGTGAACATGGGCGCGGTTGCCCAGGGCGGCATCTGGGATGTTGCCTCCTACCAGCGCGCCTGCCTATACATTGCACAACCGTCCGGGGAGAGAGAGTCTGGAGGAGTGACCGTCCAACAGCACCAACACCCCACAACCCCCCTGGCAGTGACCAGTGATGCTTTCCGGGGGGGGACTGATCTCCCTAGGACCGCCCCTGAAAAGAAAAATGCATCCAAATAGAAAGAAATGCTTAAATGCTTTCTTGGCAGTTGTCCACACGGGAAGATTTCAATTTAGTCAAAACCTGTCCCAGTGTGAATGGTCACTGGTCACAATGGTAAGACATATCGAAAAAATAGATTTCCCCAGCAGACATAGCACATAAATCTTGACAGAGGTTCCAATTACTTTCTGCTTTAGATATATATTAGATAATCATTTTTAGCACAGGATCTTGGATCTGTCCTCCAGCAATGCATAACTTTTGCATTTCCTTTGAAACAGATAAATATATATAAATATGGATCACTCACAGCTTTAAGCTCCGTATCTAGAGTTCCCTGTGTTTTTATGTGTACATCCACTAACAATTTGCAGTTGTTAAGGCCTTAGGAAAGATTTGATCATCTCTTATGCAACCTGCTCTGAAATATTTGATATGTTTAATATATTGAATAACACGCTTGCAGAGGCTTCTAAAAATTACCAATGAGTCTATGAGTCTATTAGTTGCTAATACCATTAGTAAATGGACCTGAGCGCTCAAAATATGATATGCATAGATGGCATCTCCCATAGGTTGTAAGACCATTGCCCTTTACATGACAAATTACTAGTAAATAACCAGTGTACAACTAAATGCAGAATTTAGAGACTTGCCTTTTTATTTGTAAATACTGTGGACCCTTAAATTGCAAACTTAGGGCTTGTTTCCATTATACGTCAGGACCCCTCCGCTAAGTGTATATGCTTAGCAGGGGTCCTGACGTATACCACAGACATTGCCTGCTCGGTGCATGGTCTGTTTGCATCGGCGGAGTGGCTCGGTGTAGTGAAGACAGAGTCTCTGCTGAGCAGGTAAGTCTATCTGCCACGCCAGGGACCCCCGTTAAGCGTATACATAATGTCCTGACAGGGTCCCGACGTAATGGAAACATAGCCTTAATTCATTCCTAAAGGTTGGATGTAAGTCAAGTCTTTTCTCAACCATAATTCTGACTGTAAGTCAAAACTTTAGATAAAACTATTTTGGTTGTAACTAAAGTTTGTCCTAAGTTAAGCCAGTTGTAACTGATGGGTCCACTGTATGTATTACAGTACTAGCTCAGTACTTTGAATCGTCATTTTGTCATTTTCCATATAATTGCTGTAACTTTACAAGCTCACTAGATTCCATTAGCGTCATACCTTCTTGGCATTGATGTGCAGCAAATATAGACAATGTAATAAACAAGTTCACTAACCTTTAACTATGTATAACACAGTATGCCTTACATAGAATGAGTTCTTACCCACCCACAACCATTAAGCACTATGCAAACTCTTCAACATCTATGACCCAAGACCCCTTGTCGTGTTTACCTAAAGTTTTTATGTAGGTGGGTGTGGGTGACCCAACACCAGCTAGTATTTTACAAAAGACTGTTTCAGTCCTCCCATAGGAACCATCTGAAATCCTACATTCTCCATTTTTTCAGTCCGATATGTTGCAAATTTCAGTCTATATTCACAATTGGAACCAGCAGTACAAAATCATGAATAATCAGAGCTGGCTGGTTGCCTTAATGTATGTTCCTGAGATCCGCCAGGGACTGCTAAAGGAGGGAGAAGGATCAGGGGGGGGGGGGCAACAGGAGGCAGCAATGGTGGTCAAAACCTGGACAACATGGAGCCATAAAACCTTGGTATTCGGCTAGTTAAGAGTGCGGCAGCCGATAGGGAGGGGTGTGCATAATGGTTCCAGCATTTAAGCCTATTTTTAACAATTTCAACTTTATATTGTTTCACCCTAGCCCCATGGTGACAAAATACACAAAACAAAATAAATGACCTCTGTCATCCATCTTTAATAATGCTCTAACCCAACTTCTACAACCCAACACGTGTACTGTGAGAAAATCCACAAAACATAGCAGATTTTAGAAGCCACGTTTCTTGTGTTGTGCCTTGTGTAATGGTTAGGGTTAGTGCATTCCAGTAGAAAGATCTTTCCAGACAGCTGCCTTAGGCTAAGCACCAAAAATGTCATATTTCTATACATCTGAGAAATGTACAAATTTATCAGATAAATACCTGACTTACACCTCTGGCATCTTAGGTGCAAACATATAACTTGGAAAAGGAAAGGCAGAAATATTACAAATATGATCTATATGATATTATGAATATATGATGAATATGATCTATATGAGATGATTAATATATATAATGAATATGATCTATCTTTCCTAATCATTTTACAGCAATTTACAAGGTTAGTTCTAGTTCAAAAATGTTTGCCTGTTGGGTAGATTCCTCCAGTGAGTACAATTACTGTTATTATTATAATTTGTTTCCAACAATAGAGAAATAAAAAGGCAATCTCCATAGTGGGGCACAAATAGAAGAAAATATTGTTTATTGCCTTAAATTAATTAACAAAATCAGAAAAACAGTGTCTGCTTTATATAAACCTTTAATGTAAAGCAGAGCATATCTCAGTGGTCATAAGAAATTAAGGCTTATACCACAAAATGATTTGCTGAAGTGCAGCAAAATTGGTAAACCGCGCTGCAATGGGACGCACACACATCAATTTTCAGCAGCCATTCAAAATTAATGCAATGCAAGTTGCAACCACTATGATTTTGCCATAGTGGAATGTAGCAGAGTTTTGCCCAAAGAAACACTTCTTTATGACCATCTCATGGGCTGCACAGAGTTTTCTTGTTTCTATGGCTATGTAGTGATGGGGACCACGACTATATACTCACCATCCAATCACCAACTCTATTAATAGAGTTTGAACAAAGAACAGAGCCCACTAACTAAAGGCTGCCTGCAGAAAACCATAACAAGCACATATAAGACCAATTGAACAAGGAAAGGAAGCAGCAGTGACTGGTCTATATAACTGGAACAACTCCAAAAATGCGTGCCTATGATCAGGATCCTTTCCAGAACCATACACCTGCTAGTTTTAAGACTCTTGTATCTCATTCTGATGAAGTAACAGACTTTTTTTTATAAGCAACCAAGCTTTGATTTGTTTTTACTCCTTACCAATAAATGAGCATTTTGTTTTGACGGGCACCTCCATCTGAGCCTCTTCTTTGAAGTGGGATAAAAAAAAAACCTTACTGAATATATAACAGGAAGTTCCTGCCTAGAGACAGCATTTTAGGTTGGGTTATTGCTCGGGTCTGTATGAAATGCACAATGAAACATCAAGATTCAGGTAATAACACTCATGCCTTTGTTTTGTAAAGTTCAGCTTTCAGCCACAGATGAGAGAGGGCAGGAGTGCTTGCCACCATCCCTAATGTTATATGGGTTGATAAACAGTAACTTAGGCTCAATTTAATGGGAGCACCCTTCAACATTCTCAGCCTACCTGACTTTGTTCTTCATAAAGAAAATGTAGGGAATCACTGCAGTATAGTCTTCTTGGCATCAGAAAAGGGGAAAAAAAAAACATATAACTAAGCGGTTCCTGTGATTTTCTGCATATAAAAGGAGTCAGGTAGCCAAGGATGCCAAAATATCCCATTGCAGCCCTACATTGCCAGTATTAGAATTCTTTTTCCTGTTAGTCATGTGATGCAGTTTCTGATCATGAATTCTGTGTGTCCCCAGGTCCTGGATACCCCTTATCTTCTAAACTCACAATGGAAAAACTACTTGTCTGGAGTCTTGTACCAAAATTCTAATGTCAATCTTACATTCGAAAAAGTATACAGGTAGGAATCCATCATGGTGTCCGAGTAGACCCATAGACATAGTGTTATGATTGTCAAGAGTGACTTTGTCTTTAATAAGTTATTCATATGAAAGATTTCCTAGTTGAACAAGTGATAAAATATTCAGCTAATTTATTAATACAGTAGATTTTACCTTCCTCCTCCTTGTATCATACATGTGCTTGTTTCTGGTAGAAAGTTTTTCTTTACTTCAAGATCAGGCTGTCTACCAAGAGTGAACATCAAAGGTTTTTGACAACCAATTAGAGAGGTGCTCTTATTATTAGTGTTGAGCTAGAATATTAGAATCGCAAATATATTCAACGAATATCGTCTATTTGAGAATTCACAAATTTCATGGATATTATACATTGGAACGCTTATGGCCACATGTGGCCATTTTGGTATACCACATGTGACCATTCATTTTGAAGGTAATCTCAATTATAATTTTGCAAAACATGGCCATACACTTGAATTGCAAATTGAATATTCACGAATATCGAATCAAATATTAGTAGATTTATTCATGACATATTGCGAATTCGAATATTGCCTATGCCGCTCATCACTACTTATTATACGCTTTATCTTTAAGTTAGGCTTTGTTAGAATTAAATATAATTTGCATAATGACCATCTAGCACCTCTTTACAGCTTCATTTTGCTGCTGTCCATGGGTGGCTTCATTTCTTCTCTACAGATGCAGTGTAGTGAATAAAGCCACCCCAAGGCAGCATGTGAATTGTTGGTTGGATTGCCAGGTAAAAATAAATTAAAATAAAACCCCAACTAAGACAACTAATACAAACCTCAATGTGTAAGGACTGATATGATGCAATTTTTTTAAGGTTTTGGAAACATTTCAACTTTTAAACATAGTGAGGTATAATTAGCATGGGTAAAATACATTTATCATAGTAAATCAATATCCCATAGAGTGGATTGTGAAATAACTATATGATTATATAGAGAAGTCGCATCATTTATCTTCTCTGTGTTTTTTTCAGTGACTGCAAGGACAACAAGGGAATTTTCACTGCATTTCAGATTGATAATCTTTTTAACCTCAACGAATTCCTCAATATCAGCATGGTAAGGATAATTATTCTGCTGTATACATGAGATAAAAGAATTTGAAGCATGTGCATTGCTCTTGTATTGCTGTATCATCACAGTTGATCCAATGCTTCTTTATTTGAAACTCATTTGAGACCACAATGTTTGTACAGTTGACGTGCTTCATTTTCTCTCAATAAAATTCTTATTGTTTTAAAAAAAAAAAAAAGAATTGAGACCCCTGAGAAAACACACAGTTTTGGAACAAAGAATATTCATGTCATTGCACTAGTGTATGAAATCTATGGTGATTAACCCAGAAGTTATTACTAGGGATGGTCAGGTGTTGAGCTCGAATATTCGAATATATTCGTCGAATATCGGCTATTCGAGAATTCGCAAATTCCGTGAATATGGCAGCGGATATTCGCAATTTCGAATATTCGCATTGGGATGCTTATGCGCATGGATTGCGAATATAGATTCGCAATGCGAAAATAAATAGCACATGTGACCATTCATTTTAAAGGTAATTTAGAGGCGAATTTAATTTCGAATCTAGAATCATTGTGAATATTCGCGAATATAGAATAGAATATTAGTAGAATTATTCGCGAACTATCGCGAATTCGAATATTGCCTATGCCGCTCATCACTTATGGTCAAAAAAATTAGCAATGCAAAATTTTAAATAGAAATTTCGATTTTTTTTCTTGAATCGAAAAGTCCTCAACTCAAGCAGTGCATAGCACAGTCAAGCCTTCTTAAAACAGAAGGAATTAACATGCCCCAATCCATCACAAATCCAAAAAGTTAATGGAAAAATCCTCACTTCTAGGAAATTTTGCATAGTTGAATTTCTATAGGGTCGAAAATTAACCTCCCTAGCTGCGATCCTGACCGCTGGGGCGGTTAAAAATAATCGTCGAAAGTCATAGTAGAGTGTTGCGCCATGTTTGCCATTGATGAATACAGAAAGTTTGGAGTTTAATTGATGCTCTTTATTGGCTAACTGAAGTCATTAGAAAAGCAAGCTTTAGGGATGTCGAAAAAACCCTTCTCAAAAACCAGAATTGTATTAAGCCTGAAGAAGGGAGGGTGTCATATACTGAAAACTTGCTTGCAGAGCTGTGTCTCCAGCTCCTTCGATGTCTGGCAGCAGCGTCATAACATCATCGAGCTGCTGCCGGGAATCTCGAACTATCGAGCCCTGTGTTCTCTGCTAAAATCTGGCACAGGTGTGCGGCTTGTTAGACAGCAACTCCTCATAGATGAGGCTTGTAGATGGATTGTGTGATAATATGCTCCGTGGCTGTCAATGCGCCAGAGTAGACAGATATGGGTCTCTGGTCTCACTTGAACTCCAAAATTTCTGTATGGTCTCAGAGTGGAAAACATGCCATGCTACTCCTTCTCCATCAGAACAGACCACACTGTTCTAAGAAACTTCTTAGGAGCAGAGCCCTCCCTTATGTACTCCCTGTGCCAAAGGGGATCATTGCCTTTGATCTTAAATTGTAAAGTACCTCTGACTGCCTGTGGTTGCAATACTTTAAAACACTAGGACATGTTTGGTCAGAGACCAGTTAAAGGAACCCATAACCTGGAGAAACACAAAGTTTGTCATGGCTGATCTCTATCTGAAAATGCTTTCTGCTGTTATGACTGTAAAGTCATTGGATCAGCATAACATCCAGGTAACTAGCATTTTCCGAAAGAGTAAACCACCTCTGCTCTACATGTTCATTCAGCTTCTATTTGGTTGCTTTAATCAGTGTTTGATGTTTTTTTTCCTTTTTTAATTTAGTATGTGGATGAGATATCAGAACGAATTGACACAATGAACATCAACTTAAACAGCATTGTGCTACTTGATGATAAAGGAAAACAGAACTTACTGGAATTCAGTTCCACAGGAATTGATGGCATAGACTTTGAAGCATTTCTAGCAGAGGTATGTATGAGGCATTAACCACATATCTCGAAGTTCATATTCTGTAGCTGTGCTGGGTGCAGGGGTTTAAAGACAAAAAAAAACATAGAAAAATAGACATATAAACATTACTCACCTACATCGGGTCTTCCTCCAGGGACAACGACCCCTAAAAAGAAATACTTACCTTTCCTGGCTGCTCAATCCCATGCCGCCATGCC
Source organism: Ptychadena robeensis (assembly GCA_036250615.1). Lineage (NCBI taxonomy): Eukaryota > Metazoa > Chordata > Amphibia > Anura > Ptychadenidae > Ptychadena > Ptychadena robeensis. The sequence continues at coordinate 210,328,730 of CM070032.1, forward strand.
TGGAATATCCAGCCTTCCAGTTGCCCCTCTGCGTCACCTGGTTCACATGCACATGGGTACATGGCAAAGGAGACCGCAGAAGTGACGTCTAATCATACGGGAGGTGGAGCATTGCGTACTTATTTTTTTTACATTTGACCTCCCATCATTTGAACTCTTATCTGCCCAAAATAGAAGGCAGAATCATAGGTGATAGGTCCCCTTAAATCTTTTTGACTATGTTAGGGCTGTGCTTTTAGAACCCATCTAGAAAATTATATTGATAATTTCTAGAGATGGCCTAATTTTTTTTATTACCTGAGTTATTTGCAAAGCCCATGAACATAGTATCATTACTAAAATTGCTATGCAAATATGGGTTGTTGCAACATTGCAAAAAAAACATTATTGCGTTTTTATTAAGTTCAAATTTAGGTTAAATTTCGACTTAACGTTGAACTTTATTCATGCAAAAACAATTCAGGCCAGAGCAATACTTATGTTCCTACAACTCTTCTCTACAACTGCAGCAATTAATGGAGATAGTACCATGTTCACAATGAACTCAAATCCAAGCTAGTTGAATTTTTGAAAACCATATATTGGGAAACCCTTCCAAATCATTAAATTCATTTATTCTAATCACTTCCAATCCATGGCCACAGATGTTTAAAAATCCCTAGCAGATAACTTCTATGAAGGTTTGAGAAACAATGGCCCACTTTTAAGAACCTAGTGTAATCCAACATTGGTGCATAAAGACTAGGTGAGTGAGTATGGTGTGGAGTAACTTGCCTGCACCTTAGCCTGATGGAGCACCTATGGGGAAAAATTTAAACTGTGAGGCCTTTTATTTCAACATGAACAAGAATGGTCAACAATTCCAATAATTACTACTAAATTTAATGGAAAACCTTCCCAGAAAAGCTGAAGTTGTTATACCTGCAAAGGGTGGGACAACTATATTTAAAACATCTGAAGGTGACTTGTGTTAATCCCTAAAAGTATAAATTCTACATCCCAACTAAATAGTTTACTCACAAAATTGTTCTACCTGGCCCCACTGGTAAGAATCTATAGGTAGCTCAGGGCATTCAAATATAGTTACAAGCAAAACCAGCAGTAGTTCCTGTCAGGTTCTAAACTTTCATTACTATACTTATTGGTATATTTAATATAAACTTTGTCTTTGGTTATTAAAGTAGTTCATAAGGTGTACAATTTATAGGCAATTAAGAACCTTTCTTGGGCTGAACCCCCATAGTCAATTACCTGTATTTATCTCTTTTCACAGGTAGGAAAAAGTAGTACCAAAGGTGATCTCTTGGCATTTGCCAATGAACTGGAAGCAGATGCTGATATGTTGGTGAGTATGTGTTGGACTTGGCTACATCTTCTAGTGCAAAATACTTTAGATTGGGGGAAGATCTATATAGACCATCAAATTGTTGTGACCCTCCCAGTGAAAGGATGTACCTGCACACAGGTGGTATTGTGGTAAAATGTTCTTCAACCTGAAATTATTTTGAGAAATTGGAAACAAAAATAATCAGTTGAGCTAAATCCTGGTTGTGGTCACCTTTTGTTCTGGTTCTTCTGATGCTGGGCAATATTTGTGATGAGCGGGGGGTAGATGGATAAATGTTTTTTGCTCCTATGAAATAGCCCAATACTGACATGCTACTGACTCTGTATCTCCATGTGCTTGTCTAAAAACGAATCTCTGTAGATGCCTTTAGATGCTATGCGTGGTCTGCTATAATGTTTTACACCCCAGCCCTTACACCATGCCTGCTAAAGCTAATGATACATCTGTATACATCAATTGCTTATGTTCCTAATTGACAAAATCTGTATGTTACTTTTTATTGCATGCTATTCTAACCATATTGGGGGAGATGTACAGATGTAGTCTGTGTTACATTTTACTACCAATGGTATTTATGTAAACCACCCCGAGTTTGCTTACAAACATTACTCGCCCCAAGCTAGGCTCTAGTTGCTTACCTGTTTTGATTTTGCCCATACACGCATGGATATGGGCTAGATCGATGGCCGCTTTGAGCACCGTGCACACGGACATCTATCTGGCTCATATCAAATGCGACCATCCCTGTTTTCCAGCGGAATCAATCAGTGCTGCTCCTCCAGCTCCTTCGATATCGGGCTCGGGCTGGAGCTTCCTTGAATGGCTCGAGCCGCGTATGCCCAAATGTTAACAAATGTTAATAAGATAGACCACTGCAAGGGGTTAAAGAATTAAAACTGGAAAGTTGTTTTACAATACCCAAGACTGACCTGTCTATTTCTACACAGGTGATATACCACAAGAGTGTTAGATAGGACACAGTTTTTTCTGGATAGAGGAGTTTCTTAATCTTTAAAAGTTGTGGGGACAACGTTTTGGATTATTACAGTACCTGTTTACCAGTACTCCCTTTGAACACACAGGGGTAGTGCCATTGCCTAAATGTATTCATTGTTATTTCTGGGCCTTGAAATAGTGACGCAACATGGAGCTGCAGCATATGGTCAGGTGCACTTTTTAGCACAAAATGTTATGGACAGCAGGAGTGTATAATGCCCATGCTGCTTGCACGGTGCAGGAAAACTATTAACTACATTACATCAATGTTGAAAGAAAAACATAAATGATAAATTAGTTGATGACTGAAAAGAAATATCGTATCACTGGTATTAAGATGTTTAACTTACTTTTTAGATTTTTTTTAAGTCTATTCATATTTAGGAACTTCCATTGGTGACCTTGTGATCATGCAAGTTGCTTCAATGATGAACAGGTTAGAATTGTAAACTCCTTATTGCATCAATGTTAAAGGTTAGTTCCTCAGGAAGTACCAAATGCAAAAGCTTAGCAATGCTGCCAGGAAAATATCATTGCAGGAGGAGAGGTCAGCAGTGAAATTATAGTATAGTATAGATGAGTAATATTATAGGTTTCTTTTAAGTAATCACATGGGGCATCCAAGCCACTTGTTCAGGGGTACCACTGCACATTGTATATATAATGTGTTCTTTAACCCAGGCTACATCTGTACAAGCAAGCTAATCTAACTTTTGTCCAGTATTCATTCAGATTCATACCCAATATTAGGTGTTTAATCATACATTTCTTGTCTAAGTCATTAATGGGGGTCACCTTGGGGGTCGAAGGACCATTTCACAGGGGTCGCTGAGTTCACTGAAAGCATCAGAACTGCTGATAACAAGCAGCAAAGCTATATAAATTCATTGATTTGTTTTCTAACATTTATGAGTTTCAGTCCTTGGGTTTTCATGTAATTTGTGATAATAATGAATCCTAACTTCTCATTATGCAATTTCCCCCATTTTCTCATGCTTGCTAAATGTCTTTTGTCTCAGAACTGTCTCTATTGCTTTTTTTTAGCCAAAAGGAGTGTTAGGAAATGCTTTAAAAGGACACGCTAATAGTATACGGATGATACACATTCAGCAGATTGTACCAATGGAGCAGACAATGGTAAAACACATGGGTTATGGGTATACTTTATGTAGCATAGAAAGTAGCTTTAGATGGCTAAATGCATGCTATGCAGATTATGTTGTTGATAATGATACTGTATGGCCGGTGCACTAGGGAGGTTAAAAATGGTAAATAATAAAAAATGGTCCATATTGTTATATAAAAGGACCAGGTGAAGAAGTTCATATTCTATAGATTAGTATTATCACAAACTTCAATCGATTCCTAGGAATATAGATCACTGCTTAAAATATCAGGACAATAGATATTACCCTATTGTTCAATAAAATGATTCTATCTGAACTTAGTTTTCAGTTTAATGAACAAATAAATAGATATAATAGTTAAATAAATACCCGTGTGATCATGGTCATGAATACATAGAATTATAACATAACAAAATCACAACATCATAGAGTAGATGAAAGTTCTTGTATATAAGAAACAATGTAGCCCTGTAGGGATATAGCCATAATTCATTGCTTTGTATACTTGCTAAGATGATTTTAAAACATAAAATTACTAATAAGTAGTGATGATCGCGAATATTCGGATTCCGAATATTAATCGCGAATATCGTCAATTCGGAAATTCGCGAAGATGGTGAATATATTGCCGAATATTCGCAATTCCGGATATTCTGTATTTTTTATCCATAACACTTCCCTCTCAATGTGAGTGGACAAATAGGAAGGCTGCAACAAGAGCTTAGCAACACCATCAACAGATTTTTAAATGAATATTGGGGTGATGCGAATATTGCGAAAATCGTCACTTTTAAAATTCGCATAAAAATTCGCGCCATCTTAAACATATATTGCGCGCGCGAAATTCGCAATAAACTGGCGATATTCGCAATAACAAAAAAACCTGAATATTGCCGAATGCGAATATTTTCCGAATGTTTTCCATAAAATTCGCGGCATGCCGCGAATACGAATGTTGCCTATGCCGCTCATCACTACTAATAAGTTCTAAGGTGGGCTTGCGTAAACATGTACATACACTTATTGGATTGTAGAGGTTAGATTAGTGTAGTCAGTCTACAGGTGCAGTGGTGGACAGGAACATTATGAGTTGGAGTCTCTATTGCAGAGTCAAAGATGTTTGCCACAGTTTTCCTGTCAAAGGAAACGTAACCTCTACAGTTACAAAGTAAGTGCAGCTTAGGATAGGCGTGATGGCTTCGTTGTATAGGGCCATACAATTAAGACCCTAATGGGCTTGGGAGGCTCAGCTGGACCACCCCAACCTCACAACTAACTAACACACAACTAAATGCCTTTGAGGGCACTAGGTGACATCATGGATAAAGCTCTGCAGTCGCTGTTTGTCATAGATTTTTAGAGTTTGTGTGACACATTGCTAGGTGTTCTTGTTTGGGGACCAATTCCCTTGAGAGAAATACAGTATCCTCAACATTATAAATTTTTTACAGTTATAACAAACCTCAGCAAGTGTAATGCAAATTAAGCAGATATTTATGATATTGGGGGTAAGAAAAAAATTTAACAAAGGAGAACTAATAAAATTAGTATATATAAATATAACATTTATTTGGGAAACATATGAACAAATGTTGATTGGCCACTCTGGACAGCAACCTGGCATATGTCATCAGAACCTTATATTACTGTGACTGTGTATGGACCATTTTCTTATTGCATGTAGTTATTACAGTTTATATTCTGGTAATTGGGGATCTGCTTATTGATAAAAGAACAGTATTTTTGCCGATCAGTTTTGCTTCCACAATCTGCACTGCATGGTGCAACCAGTCAAGGCAACATTTGCCATCTGGAAACCAGTCAAGGCAAAAAAGCTAATATTTCACCCAATTTTGTTTTTAGTTGCGTATCTACCAAGGTATCACCATCTAAACACTCTTTTATAACTGGTATGGAACAGGCAACATTTAATTCTTGCCAAGTGTGGTCAGTGCCACATACAATCTGTAATAAGAAAGCACAGATTCTACGAGTGGTTTAACCTTAGGGTTCAGTTTCCCTCTGGCTGGTTATAGAATCCATCATGAATGAAATCTTGTCACTCAATGCCCGCTCTGTAATTTCCTGTAGATGCAATGAAATGTACTAATGGGTTTAGGAACCAAATGGATTGTACTGAGTGTAAGGGCTTTAATATGATCAAGCTATCTAAAGGCCCCCAGACATGTTTGTATTTTCCTGTTCGATCGACTTAAACTGATCGATTTTTAAGTCGATCAACCAGAAATCAATGCCTGACCAAAAAATCTATCCAAAAGTGATCAGACGTGTCAGAAAATTTTGATTGTTCAAGTATACATCAAATGCATATCGAATATTATTCTGTTGTGCCAGACTGATTTTGGTTCAATTTAAATAATTAGCAAACTTATACATCCAATGGCAGACATTTTGGTGTGTTTACAATCTACTTCCTTTGATTATGCTTTCAATCTATCGAACCAACATCCATCAGATATTTGTGTCTCCATGTGGGGGGCATTTTGGTTGCAGTTTGATTGATTGAACCAACATCGATCAAAAATTACGATCAAATCTGACATCGATCATAGGGAACCATGCTCAGGGATATGCTAGGAACTCTGTTGTAGTTTGATTTGTTTGTAAATGATATCTCTTTTCTTCTTCTGTGCTGTTCAAGAAATATGTTAAAGCCAGGGTAAGCAGCATGATCACTCATCATATTGTATGTGGTCCGAGTTTTGCTATTGGTGCTTTTTGAATTTGAGGTTGCTACCCGTATCTTCCTCCACTGCTTGCTTCTCAACAATATCTAATGAATGACCTGCTAATGCCTCTAGGTGCCTGTATATTACTATCTATTACTACAGGAACACTTACCAGTCTAAAGTAATCCTATCTTGCTGAGAACAGTTTAGGGATGGTCGAAAAAGTTCTCAATGTGAATCTTTTAGTTGAAATTCGACAATGGGAAATTTTGGAGGGGCATTTTCAACTTTTCATCTAAAAAAGTTTAAAATGTTCCAGAAATGTCACCTTCGAAAATTTGCATGAGAGCTCGAAAATTCACAATGGAAATAATTTCGATTTACTTCATTTACAACCATCTCTAGAACTGCTCTATAGTAAAGTTGGCTATCACATACTTATCTTTAAATAAAGCGTTGGACTTTTTTTCTTCTCTTTTTATAGAAGGCATAATGCTGTATTAGGGTAATGTCCTTCTTTGAAAAAACATAAAAATCATATAAACCTAATAATATTATAAAAAAATCACAGCCTTTCTCATCTTTCATATCCATGCAAGTAACATTTGTGCAAAGAGGTCAGGTTACTTGTAAGCATGTACTGGAGGTGGGTTAGGTGCAGAGCCATAATAATTATACAGATTGTTTTATCTGGTTACCAAAGTGTGTATAAAGCCCCCCATACACCACATACAATTACCATGCAATTTCTGTACAACCAACTTTTCTTCTACCAAAACCATGTAATATGAGGACCTTTCTACCCCTTCCAATCACTATGTATTCTATCAGGGAGGTCACTATACTACAAAGTTGTTGGTAGGTCTGATGGAAATTGTATGGAGGAATCTAAAGGTGTATGGGGGGCTTTAGTGGAAATGTGTATATCAGTGGAAGTATGTGTATCAGTGGAAGTATGTGTATCAGTGGAAATGATGACAACATCACATTGTTGCATTTGTTTATATTTCAGAGTGATTTGACTCAAAGCATTAAGTTGTTAGAGAGGACGTCATTTGATATTGAGGTAGGTGATCATTTGTTTTTAAAGCAATTTTTTAAATACTTTATTATTCATATGAACAGTTCCATTTCATTTAATATGTCTCTTCTTCTGGCAGTCTAATGTACTGTAGTATTCATCTAGCCATGCATACATTAAATGTTTTCATCCTTATATCTATTGTATGCAGGGCCGCTGTATATAAATGCATACTCTGATCCTGTAATCTAAAACGCATTGTACCATGTACTGTGTATATATATATATATATATATATATATATATATATATATATATATATATATATATATATATATATATATATATATATATATATATATATATATATATATATATATATATATAAATTTATAACATATATTCAAATTTGGTTAAATGGCTGCCAATACATCTTGTGTATATTTCTAAAAATCCCTTTGTATACTACAAACCTAGAACTACCTCCTTGGTACAGTTATGTGCGGTCATTTCCACCATACCTCATGGACGTTTTATCCTGTGACCTTATTTTACAAAGACCAAATCACTATCCATCACTATCCTAAAGATGTGACCTTGTGAGTCACAAAACACTCATTTTAGCATTGATATACTACCGGTTTCAATTAAGTGATCAATAATAAAGAAACTTAAAGTATAGGCACCTCCTCTCAAGCCTTTTTCTCATTGGTTCTCACCATATCTTAATAAAAAATCAAATGTATTATTGTTGTACATGAATAAAAAAACAATATGCATAGCTGAGTTGAAGAAAACCAAAATTACACTAAAACTAAGCCAAAACTCATAAGAAATCCCAGAGGACTGTTGGGCATTGTTAATTCTTGGGTGTTCAAGATGAACTATGAGAGTTTAAAAAAAACTATAAAATCTACTGTATACCAAATATTTCGTGGAGGCCAGTCCAATTATTTTATGCATCTATCTTTTATTGACCCCCGAAAATTCCACAGCCAAAGCAAGACTTTTTTTATTGCCAATAGATCACAGTGCCTTTAAAGCAGTGCTAATGGCCATAGACATCTGTAACAAGTGTCTCTGTGAGTCTCATGTCCTTGTACATGGAACCATAGCAATTCACTTACTGATAGTATTTGTATATGAAAACGCTTGTCAGACATGGGCTGTCTACCCTGACAAAACTTGTTGGCAGAGCATAAAAGAAAAGACCAGACATCGCCTGACACATTCTCATTTAAAACCTAAACACGCAGAGGATTTTATTTCAGATTATCATCACTGTGATTAAATATAAAGACCAGCCAAGCTTTCACCTTAGATCTAATGATGAATCATACAAAACAACCCGTGTAAATCATGTTTATGTAGTCTGTCTTTGTAGAAGCCTCATCAATACTGGAGTGACAGGTACTTTTTATAGTTGTATATAAACTTTTCTTCTTGTACAACAACTCAAAGTATAACTAAAGCCAAAACTTTTTTTTATGCTATTTTAGGCACTTTAGGGAATAATACAATTTCCATTCCATTTGTGTCCCACTGTGGAAATTTCTTCTTACTTTGAGTCATGTGCAGGCATCGTGATGTGGGAAATCCCTCTCAAAACATACTGATTAACTTGTTTGTAGATTTAAAGAAGATTGTCCAATCAGAATGTACAATAATTAATGAGGCTAAAGCTGGGTACACACGACTCGATACACGGACATTTTAAGGAAGCTCCAGCCAAGCGCAATGATGTCATCGTGCAAGGCTGGAGCTGCTCCCATATCGAGCCGCAGCGCTTCTGTGGCTGGCAGCCTGTCCATTACATTGGATGAAGACCCGCAGGTTTTGGTTGAATTCCTTCATGCAGAAGCCGTTGATCCTGCTCGAAGGAACCCTGGATGGCTCCAATCTTGTAACAGATTAAAGCAACTTCGGGCACCGTGAGCTCGCACGGTGCACGATGTTGCTCTAATCTGTTTCTTCATCGAGCCGTGTGTACCCAGCTTTAGGCTTCACACAAATGATAAACAGATGTTACTTTCAAAGCAAATAGGTGCTGTACATTCATCCAGCAGGGCTCTCTAAATATTCCTTTTCTGTTCTGTAGAGAATAGGGTGCAACATTTAGGTGTTAATAGCCCACATCAGTGGTTGCTCATAATCCAACCTGACATGGCAGAATGTAAAATGACCTCAATGACACCAGATTCCCAATCACTCCCAGTAAGAAATAATACTCTTGTGCAACAGAGCTCTAGACTATATTTGAGGCTTTGGACAGCAGTCATTAGTACGAATGTCCCTATTTGAAAATTTTATCTATACAAATATACCTAATAGAGGTATGGTTTTCTTCTATTCCATAAATAAGATCACAGTTTGGCATTACATAAACTTGAACACAAAAAAGAATGCAACTTATTCAGGCTGTATATATTGATTTTTTTTTTCAGGGAAAAGTGCTCGATGTCATTTCATCCATCAATGCGGCTCAAATGCTGATCAACAATAACGCTTCTACAATCATAAAACAGGTAAACTATGAGATCAAATTGTCTACAAAAGTCATTTTTAAATATTACATAGTCCGTTCAGACTTTATTATAAGCTGGCAAATATACGTAAAAGGATCAAAATAGGTCAATATGATAAGGTGATGTAGACTGGCATTCCCTAGTGATGGGGTATGGTGCTGACAAGTGTTGACCTCTTCTATTTTGGGTTAATTATAATTTTATAAATGTGCTCTCTAGCATTTATAGGCAAATTGTGTGGCCATTTGAGCCATCAAATGTTTATTAAAATGTAACCAGTTAAACCTAGTTTTTTTATTTTTAGTTCTGCACATTAGTCCTGCATTGGTTGATAGGAATATAAAATGCTATAATTTTAAGTTTTCATGAAAGGTTTGATGTAGTATAACCTTGTAGGGTTTCCATTAATTTTAGTCTAGAAATTAGACCAACAAGAAGGACGAATGGGAAGCCCGCCCTTTCACAAGAAAGACATTTGGGTCTATTTTTCTATTATTATTATTAATAATAATATATTAAGCCAGATGAAGTAGATGAGAAAATATATGGAGGCCATTATGATGGACAGTACATTGTAAGTCTTTCATGATCTTGATATGTAAAAAGCTTCATTATCACAAATGCCCAACCTGATGGATTTAATGCTGGCTATTGGATCCATGTACAAGCAGGTAAACAATCACTACTAACATCAATGGTTAACCTGAATTATTTTTGTCCACCCATTCACCAGCACATCTCTCATGGGAGAGTACAATGTTTACTAGAACACCCAGCAAACTGTTATAGATGGTTAATAGCTCAGGAGAACTCCCTGTTGTCTATTATATAAAGAGTGTGCATTTACAATCAATGTTTTTTAATACACAATATAACAAGTAAATTGCCAGCATAATGGAGTCTAAATGGAGATTTCACATTTAGATTGCAGGATGGATTGCCACCTTTGTATTATCTTCTAACCTACATAAATTGTAACTCTGGTAAGTCTGAACAAAAGTTCCAATTGCTGACTTATCTATGTATTTTTTTTTCTTTTAGGAATCTAAAAAGTTTATGGACACAGTCATCAGTTATTTTGTACAGTATGTGAAGTGGGTGAAAGACTCTGTAAGTAAATGTAATTTTTGCATGATAACATTGATATCATTAACCTCCAATCAATGAATGTTTGTATTTATAACATAAAATTGGAAACATATATATGTATAAGACAAATTCTAAGGTATACCCTCACCACAGTAAATCGCTACCCACATCCGTACATTTCAACGATAAAGACAAAAAATGTGGCACCCTACCGGATACAAGGCGATAAGAGCCCTTATTCCGGTCACAATGGACTTTAAAGGTAGCTGTCAAAGAAAAGTAATAAAGAACAAAGTAACAGTTGTTTGTACAAATAAAGTAGGATTTATACAGCGTAGATGAAGAGATAATGTAAGTTGGTCACATGACTCCAAATGGTCCTTTCAAATACACGTAATGTCCAATTTCAAGTAACAAATCAGATAAATTGTAAATAACAGAAAAAATTTGTATGTCCCAGCTATAAGATAAGAGAAGAACAATCACTATGTGTCCAATCGATTAGATGTGTATAAAGTAAATCATAGTAGTTGGGGCAAATATTTACCCAATGGGCGTCCCACATAGGGACCCGAAGGTCACCACCGGAGGGGGGGGGGCTCAAATACGCCTTTGTTGGGGAACGGGGGGTCTATACGAGTCATCCAGGTACAACCGCCAATCATTCTATTAGAGTAAATAGGATCACTGCAATAAGAGATCAATGTTGGCATAGGCAGATCCCACCACACACAGCCACATAGTTGGATTAGTGAGAGGAGTTTTTGTACATGGGAGTGAGGGGCCAGCCAGGGAAGAGAACTAATCATGATATGTGTGTGCTGTGACTGCCAATTGCGTGCTGAAATCCAAAAGTTATTGTGAGTTCATGTGGAAAGTTGTTGGATACTTACATATTCAGCAGGTGTAATAGATCGTGCTATTGAGTATAACCTCACAGATGGGGTCATAACTCCTAAAGTTGATATATAGAGAATATATCAATGTGAAAAAAATGTGTTGATTCGCCTAAGGATGTGTGTGTGGAGCTTTAAGTGAAGGTGTGTGTGTAATGCATGATTGGTAATATTCATGAGATTTATGTGACATGGAGCTAATATGTGACTGAGGTGGAAGTGATTGAAACACAGACAAGAAGATATTACACCCAATCCACTATAAAAGGAGTCTATCACAATCAAAAAAGAAAAAAGAACACAAAAAGATTGGAGGGTAATTCTAATCACTGTTCCCATCCCTAAATAATTATAAAAAAGCAGAGAGGGTCCCTCATGGGATTTTTAAATGGAACAGTAATACATATATTTCCTCGATCAAAGTAGCGTAAAAACCGTATTTATTTAAGACAGACTTATTCACAGTGAGAAACCTTGAGAACACAGATACCTTTGTATGGCATGAGTTTTGTGTATAATTAACAACAATTAACAATAAAAACGCACTTGGGTACAATACACAATGTCCCTTGCAAGCAGAAAGGTTTTTAAAGCATAGAGAGTCCATACATATTAGAGAAACAGTTGGTGATGGTCTAGATGAGGTGCACATGAGGCAACATGTTTCTCGATTTGAGGAGGGGCTTATGTTCTGGGCTCAGAGGGGCATATGCGTGCGTCTCTGCAGGAGAGGGAGGGCCGGTCCAAGCTAGGCGGCACCGAAGCCCCCCACCCACTGTTGGTAGGAGCGGAGGGAGTTGTATATGCAGGATGAAGCTTGAGTTTCTTACTTATAGTTTTTGCCGCTATCAGTGAAGAATCAAGGTCCAAAAGTGTCATCTAACGGTCCAACAAGTACCCCCTGTCCTGTGAACCTCCGGGTGCGGTCGTAACCACACTTGTCTCCCGAGTATATTCCCAGGACAGGGGGTACTTGTTGGACCATTAGACGGCACTTTTAGACCTTGATTCTTCACTGCTGACAATTGAATAAGATACACATACTTTATGATTACAAAGCTTGTGTTACTATTACAAATGTTATATTATCTGTCACAACCCTGATCCAGTCATCCTAATCCACTTGATCTATCTCTTTTTTCAGATAGCCTTGGACGTTGCTGGATGTAAACCAATAGCAAATGTTGTAGACACCGCAGTGGATGTGTTTTTATGCAGCTACATTATCGATTCAGTGGTAGGATCTTCTGTAACAAGTTTTGACATATTCCCCATTTATATAATATATATATATATACAGTACACCCACGTTTATTTCTGAGGTTTTATGCATTAAAAAAGCAAAAAATGCACATGATCAAAAAATAATTTAGTCCTTAAAATGTAGATAAATATAGTGTCCGATAAACAAGATCAGATGACATATTACAACATTATTTATTTAACACAAAGTGCAACAGCACTGTGGTGAGTGCAACCTTGGTGCTCTCATAGCAATTAAAGCTGGGAACACATGGCTCGATATAGGAGCCGTTCGATGTTCCCACAGCAGCTGACGATGCTTTGCATGGAGACTCGCAGTCCCTATGCAAAGCAATGGACATTGACCTTGGTTTACAGTCATGTCCCATATCCCTCGGACCAATCAATCCCACTCAAAAACAAGGATGGCCTCATTAGATATGGGCCAGATACATGGCCGTGAGTGTGCATGGCGCATATCTATACTTGTGTTCCCAGTTTAAGAGTTTAAGTTGTCACCAGGTTTAGCTTATTAAATGCACATTAATAATGTATCATCAGTGAATATTGTTTCAAAGTACATGACAAAGTATTTGCTTGAAGTAACCAAAGGACTTCAGGAACAATGGCCTTTGAAAAGGCAAGACCAAAGTGGAAATGATTGGCCATAAAACACAGCACCTCAATTGGCAAAAACAAAACACAGCTTCTCTGCATAAACCCTCCATGCAATATGTAAGTGTTGGCTGTGTGATGATTTGTGATTTTGTTGGCCTCGGTATAAGAAAATGCTCTAGAGTCAAATATGAGGCCAGTTGTGGACAGCTTAAGCTTGTCAATTGGTTCACGCAACAGGACAATGATTCCAGTAAATCGTTTTTAAGCCTCTCACAATGTTGCAATGGTTCAGTTAAAGTCCAGACCTCAATCTATTTGAAATACTGTGATGGAACCTGTTTATTAACAAATGCCCTGAAACTTCAATGAACTAAAACAATATTGTAAAGAATAGATTACAATTCTCCTACAATGATGTGGAAGAAACTGATATTTATACAGTAAACTATGCCTTCAAGGTGTTAAGGTGGCTCTCCAGGCTGTTTAATTATAGGATGATGTACACTGATTTTCGGATACAGCTGGTCAGCTTTGAGATTCTAGCTTTGGATAAAGTAGAAAATGTATAGCAACTTTATTTGTTTTTTATTTCTGTTTAATCCACAACTTGAGAGAGTTTCTCCCATTTAGTTCCCGGAATATGAGATGATTGGAAATCTTAAAATGTTGTAAGAATTTAGTGTATCCCAATGTTATTTTGTAATAGCCTTTTGTATGAAGATCTCCCTCAAAAATAGGATACATGTTGTATTTCTACAGAACTCATTCTGGTTTGGCTTGGGAGGATCTACAATATTCCTTATTCCTGCCATCATCTTTGCTGTCAAGTTAGCAAAGTTCTATCGCAGAATGGACACAGAAGATGTTTATGATGAGTAAGTACAAATAGATCAGCATGTATACATACATTATCTGTAGATTCACATTGTGGCATTATTTCATGTTATCATGATGTTGTTTGTTGTAGAACCTTACCGGGTTTGTATTGTTATCTGGGGTTTTAGGAGACTGGCTTTTCTGTACTGGTGGAAAAGTTTTGCTAGACAGGACGTAAGAGTCACAACAATGCAGACAGACACACATGTTCAGTATAGGATGGCTGAATTCATAGTCCTTTAATATTCTTGTGGTGTGTTGCTCTGAATTGGTCTGGATGTAATAATACATTAATTAATACTGTAATTTTTGTCATTTTATACTGTCTTGGAGGTCTAGTGGTTCCCAAACTTTTCTTGCAGGGCCCCCCTTTTCTATTTAGGAACATTATTGAGCCCCCCCCCCCATCCCTATCCAAACACAGGTTAAGAATAAGGGCCAGCACACCCCTGGAATACCTTTGCACCCCCCCCCCCCTCCCCAGTTTGGGAACCACTGATTTAGGGAGTTTGGGCAGTCAATGGTCCTTCTTCACACCCAGTAATTTTATTTTAAACATCTGAAATTCACTTTGCAAAGTCCTGGTGATTTGTAGGGTGGTTCTCATTGAAATCAATGAGGGCTGATAAGAAGCCAAATGACAAAAGTGCCAATAGGCATTCATTAAATCACTAGAAACGAAAGAAAAGTTGTTAAACCGCTATTGTGCGGGATTCAATTATATCATGAATGCCATATTCTAGCATTTAAACGCTCAAACAAATGACAAGAAAAACAATGTTGAGTTACCCCTTAATTAACAAAACGGAGCCATGAAAAGCAGCTTCATGGCTGATCATTCTAATTCATCCCCACGCCATTAAAAAAGTAAAATTTTAAAAATGGCACTTAAAATACACTTTAATATATGTCCTCCACAAAGGAGATGAGTGCAGTTCACAAGGATGAACACATCTTAGAATTTTGAAAAATTCATGAAAGACTCGTATTATATTGACGATTGCTTTGATTGTGTTCTGAACACCCAAAGCCTTTATTTGATGTGAGACTTTGAAGTCTGAACAGGTTTCCAGCACAGGTTAGAACAAATGTGATTGTCTGAAGTTGCCGATAATGAATTAGCAATGACCTTTGTATGCTATATCCACTCCCAGCAGATAGTGTGATATTTCGTGGTAGACTTGGAAAGTACCAACGTTATCGGTTTTCTTTTCTGCACTGATCTTGACTGTAAAAGGATACAGGGTAGATCATAAACCAACATGTTCTGACTGGTTCAGTTAGGATATACAACTTTGTAGTAAATTAAAAGACTTTTAAATGGAACAAACAAAATAAAACACATTAGTCATTCGTTATGATGATGCATCCATTGATTATAGGCGTGTCATCTGTCAAACTTCCGTTTCTTTCATTTTGATGTGGAGCTCCGCAATGACAGAGGCTCAGACCATTGGATCAGGGGCTGTGACTGGCTGTGGAGACAGCCCTGTCATAGCCCCATGTCAAAGCCCCATTATCGCCAATGGGCGGCTTGTGCACTGTGCTAAAATCTCTGCATTCAACAGATTTTAGCTCAAGTGAAACCCTAGCCTAACTTCCATTACTTTGTCACAAATATTATAGTGCCCTTAAATGAGGGGAAAATGAATAAAAAGTGTTGCCATCTGAACATGGGGAAACTACTGAAAGTTTTTAAATAACTTTATCTTAAATCTGGATCGTTCACATTTGAACTGTTTAATTTGAACATCTTTCTAAGTGGGAAAAATATGTGTGCGAAATGTGTCATTATTCCAAACTATTTTATTATTATGGGCTTGGTTAAATGTTGCCAAGAGGAACATATTCATTGCTAAATAAAGGGCTTTGGTTCCAGTAGGAGCATTTTTATTGAATAAGAAGATGGGGGGATGGTAGGGTTGTATATTGGACATTACTTTAACAGTATAAAACCTTTTAGCTTACAGTGGTAACCACAAGCACCTTCTGGTACTTGCTCCTTGGCAAATAACTGTCAGGGTTGCTTAAAGTTAGTCAAACTTGTAAAGTATTCTGTTCAGTACTGAATGTTTTGGGTGATTTAGATTGGCAGTCAGTGAGTCCTACTGAATACCCCACTACAGCCCCCATAAATTTTCTATGAGTGGCCACTCTCCAGACCAGGGGCATTAACATTCTTTCTGGCTTGTGAACTACTTTAAAATGACACGGTCAATATGATCTACCAACATAAGGCCCCTTTAGTTAAACCAAAAAATAAAAAGTCTCCTAGAGTTAAAATAGTTATTTTCATATTTTCAATGTTAATACAAGCTTTGTTGGGTACAGTGTTAAGGTCCGCATACAAAGGTTAAAAATTCCAGAATAATTGATCATCTTGCGCGTTCAAGGAGATTGTTCGGTGAACGGTCGTTCGGAATTGAACACAGCCTACCTGGAGTGATCGATCACATGGAAATCGACCCGTGTATGGTCGGTTTTAACCTGTTGATGTAGGCTTTAGTTAATAATGCTGAACCTTCTCAATCTATTCCGTGTGATTGCTCAATCAACTGATAGATTGTGATCAACTGTGTGCCCCCCCCCCCCTCCCTTGCTGTAGATGCTGTACACAGTCCTACTATAGAAGAGGCATTTACCAATGGTCAGAAACTAGCAACCACTCCACTGCCAACTGTCAGTGAAAGGGGAATCACCATAAGGGTAATATTTTGTTTTTTTTTATTTCCTTGGAGTACTTTATTTTTAAACTCAGATCTTATCTATCTTAATTGACAACCAAGAGCCAGACCTGACATGGCCACTGATTCTGTTCTTGGTCATTTAAAAGTAGCAAACTCATGGCTCCCAACCAACAATCTAAAGCAGACGTATAGATATTAGCCAGATCTATGGCCCCTTCGAGCACCTTGCACGTGGTGTGTTCCCAGCTTAATCCTTTTGAATGTAGGCTAGAGTTGCACCAGGATAAAAAAAGTTGTGTGAACTTTCAGTCACAGGAAGTATATGGTGCCCTGGAGGAAGTAGATGGTGTCCTTCTACAGAAAGAAACCTGATAACAGTACTGTGATCTCAATGAAAGTTAATGAATGCCTGTAGTTGTTTCACATGTTAAGATCGTGTATACATATCCAATATTAGTTCTGCTTGACCATTAGCATCCAACCAGGAGATCACCAAATGTCACCCAACATTATGTCCGTGCCATCATGTTGGCCATGTTTCCTGTGACACATCTAGTTGTTTTAGGTATTGTGGTTTGAAGAGTAATTTTTGCTATACTGTATACTAGATTTGTTTATTTGTTACCCTCACACAATCCTAACTAGCTTTTCTTCTCTTACCTACAGTACTTCTGTTTCAGGGACTTGGCATTTCACTTTATGATAACTGTTTTTACCATTGAGCCTCCGCCCCATGCTTCTATGTTCTGTTCAGCTTCACGCTCAGAGAACCTTTCCCTTTCTCCATCGTCCATAATCCTCAAACTTTGCATTCACTAAAACTGGCTTTCCATACACATCAGATTAACCTTGGTGCTGTCGGTGCCATGATAATGTGCTGGCGCTTCGCTCTCGGACAATACTAACCTAATCACTGAGGGTTACGTCTAACCCACCAAAAAGCACAAATTTCTCATTTTTGTACACCGCATTAAATTACTAACTTATTTACTTACTAATTTTTTAGTAATTTTTCCTGTTTTTATATCTTTTTAGTGTTGAAACTGTCCCCATGAAAAAGTAAGATTTTTTTCCGCTATTTTCATGTCTTTTTTTCACATTTATTTTTTATAACCTGACCAGAGAGGCTATTTGTCTTTTGTAATATTTTTAATGTGTGGGTCTTTGCTTGTAAGTGTAAATAATACTAGACGCATTACTTTTCCAACGGAGTGCACACTATCATTGTAAACTTATTATTAGTTCTCATAGCTAATTTTTTTTTTAACAAACCTTTAAACACATTGCATGTCCCACTGTAATCTTCTAAACCACAGAATCGTGACCATTAGTTAGATCATATAATATTCCACGATTAAATTTTCCCCATTCGTTTTTTTGCTTTTTACATTGTCACATTTACTATATTTATTTTTTTTCTCATGCAATTGTTTTGTTACAGTATGGAAAATGGTAATAATGGTTATCATAATGAGTATTTGTATGGTATACGCAATCCTATTATGACAAGGTAAAATGTGTGTTAGAGTGCATGTCTGCATGACATTTCAGTTCCAGAGAAGCATGCTGTGTTTTGTTAATTTATGATTTAATTTTGCATGATGATATAATCGCAAACAGAACACAATAATAATTTGTAGATGTAATTTAACCTGGCATGGATGGCTTCATTTAAGAAAAAAAATGATTATTGTATTTTCTCATAAAGCCTCAGTCCTACTTTAAATGTATATGATCTGAGTGTCTGTGTATGTAGTGCGTGAATCTGAGTGTGTGGTGTTCATGCATGTGTGTATGAGCTTGTGCTTGTGTTAGTAACCAATGCTACCCTCTTTCAAAAGTTCATCACGTCTTTCAGTGTTTAAGACTATTCGGCCGCAGGTGGTTGCACCTTTGCAATCCTCCCGCTGGGGGGTCAAGCACTGAGCTAGGCCAGCGGAGCCTGTTCCTAACCATCAGTGGTGGTTTTAAATAGGGTCGATATGGGCGGTTGCCCATGGCGGCATCATGACAATGGTCAGTTGCCTCCTCCCCCAAGACCTGCCCGGAGATAGAGAAAAGATCTCCAGAAGAGTACTGGTGAGTCACAGAGTCCGTAAGTGACAAGAGGTGCTCAATCAGGGGTAGGACGCCAGAGGGGGTGCTCACCCAGGGCACCGATTTCCGTAGTACCTCCCCTGCTACCAATCACCGGTGAGCTTTACTTCCAGGAGATGGGGAAGCTATCAGATGGGAAGATCTGCCCGCAAGCGGTTTTCACTCTGCTTTTGCGCCCCTTTGGTTGAATTATATCATTTCATGAATTTTAAAACCTCTTGCAATTGGTGTTTTTGTTTTTTCTTTTTTTTAAACAATAAAAATTTTATTGAGATATATTGGAACATAGCAACTTACATACATTATGTCAATATCTCAAATGTTATCAGCTTGACTGATATAGTAGCTGCTTACACACTGCATAAAAAGCTTCCGTGTTAAATAAATACAACATGGAGTCCAATGAAGACTCCTCAACTTAAGTTTGCAAAATCACAAAATTCAACAATAAAAGAAGAAGAAAAGAAAGGAGAAAAAACAACAGGAAAGAAAGTGGGTGAAGGAAAAGGAGGGGAAGGGATAAAAGACAGCACAAAAAAGGGATGGGAGAGAAAGGGAGAGAGAGAGAGATTTGCAGGACTGAGGTCAGATAGCCGGTCTATTAGAAGAGGATCATCCTAGCCAATGTGTGAACTCGTCAGATTCCGCAAACAGTGACCACTCAGTCCATGTGTCACCGTGCCGTGCGAACCTTTCTCTGAGATGAGCTATAGAAGCTTCAATGAGCCTAATTCCTTCCATTTCACCTGCCTATTCCCTAGGAGTGGGGATGGTAGGTGATTTCCAATGACGAGGGATGACCTGAAAAAGCGCAGTAAGCCGCGTTTAGCTTTAGACAGGGGGCCTGGGATATCTGTTAAGAGTGCTATCCGAGGATCACAAGGTATGACAGACTTAGTAATCGTATTATAGAGGCTGAATATGCGTTTCCAGAAATGCAAGATTGTGGGGCAGGACCACCACAGGTGTAACAGGGTTCCCTCAGCACCTCCGCATCTCCAACACATGCTAGACATCGATGGGAAGAATCTATGAAGTGTGGCGGGACATTTGTACCACCTTGTTGCACTTTAAAGCTACGCTCCTGGGCTGTACTAGAGCAGCTGAGGGAATGGGATAGAGCATACATTTTTGTGAGCTCATTGTCCGATAACTGACAGTTTAAGTCTTTCTCCCAAGCAGACACATAACTCGGACGCCCCTGGTATACAGTCTGTAGCAGGATGTCATAGATCGCAGATAGGTGGTGTAACGGTTTGTGGTGGAGCGTGCAGAAGTCCTCAAAAGGGGTAGTGTCGCGAAGAGGGTCTCCCACTTTGTGCATGCGTGTTAGATATTTCTTTAGTTGCAAATAGTGTAGCCAGTGACTACCCCCCTGTGGGGGAAGGATATGTCGGAGGTAGATGTGTGAGCTTGCAATGAGGCGTTAGCAGCGGTAATGTGAGCGAGGAGTGTAAGGGAGCCCCTCTTCCATTGCATGAATTCTGTTTCCATACCCGGCGGAAACTCAGGATTACCCATTATTTGATGCAGGGGCCCTAGATATGAAGAAAATCTATATCTGGATACTAGATGGTCCCAGGACCGCAGTAGTGGGGGTATTAAAAATGAACGGGGGGTGCATAGTGAACGTGCCTTAGGCGTTATCCAGGGAAGGGAGGACAGGGGTATAGGGGAGATTAAATCAAAGAGTTGTACCCACAATTAATTATCATTACCGTATATGGCGTTGGTGATGTGGGACAGATGTGATGCCATGTAATAGAGTTTAATGTCAGGAAGTGCAGATTTTTTGCGGACCAGTGTTTTGAATTGTATGCGGGCTGTAGACGGAGACCAAATGTAGCGAAGGAAAGCAGATCGTAGTTTAGAAAAGAAAAAGGGAGGAATGGAGAGTGGGAGTGTCTGAAACAAATAAAGAAGTCTGGTTAGTATGTCCATCTTTAGAAGTGCGATACGACCAAACCAGGAGTGAAGTCCCGTTTTCCACGTCCTCAGTCTATCCAAGATGAGGGATAGTAAAGGGGCATAATTCAGAGTATAAAGTTTAGCAAAGTTCTTTGGGATATGTATACCCAGGTACTTGATGCTATCGGTAGCCCAAACAAATGGGAACATTGATTTTAATTTGGTGACACACCTATCTGCTAGGGATACATTCAGTGCCATGGATTTGGAGAGGTTGACTTTGAAATTACTATGCAAATTAAAAAGCTGGAACTCTGAAAGGAGGGACGGAAAGGCAGTTGTAGGGTTGGAGACATACAAAAGCATGTCATCCGTGAAGAGACCCATTTTATGTTGGCGATGCCCAATAGTCAAACCTTGTATAATTGGGTTGTCACGAATAGCATTGGCAAGGTGTTCCATACATAAAATATATAGCAATGGGGAAAGGGGACAGCCTTGTCTCGTGCCATTATAGATGTTGAAAGGGTCAGTCAGGTTACCATTGATACGAATTTTAGCTGATGGCTTGTCATACAGGGCTAGGATTTTAGAAATAATTTAGAAATATCTGCTGAAGAGTGGCTCTCATAAATTGCCAGTCCAGACGATCAAATGCCTTTTCGGCATCTATTGAAAGGAGGGCAAGAGGGATTTTGTTACGTTGGGCATAGTCCATAAGGAGGAGTG
The DNA here is from genome assembly GCA_036250615.1 of Ptychadena robeensis. Classification (NCBI taxonomy): domain Eukaryota; kingdom Metazoa; phylum Chordata; class Amphibia; order Anura; family Ptychadenidae; genus Ptychadena; species Ptychadena robeensis. The sequence goes on from CM070032.1 coordinate 210,350,579, forward strand.
TTTTGATGGTGTTATCCCTTCCTTCTCTATGGGGAACAAATCCCACTTGTTCCAAGTGTATTAGCTGGGGAATTAATGAGCTCAATCTATTGGCAATCATTTTGGTGTATATTTTCAAATCCACATTAATTAGGTAGATGGGGCGGTAGCTTGAACACTGTGATGGGTCCTTGTCCGATTTGAGGATCAAGGAAATATGTGCCTCTTGAGTTTGCTTCGTGAAAGGTAAGTCGTCAGAAACAGAGTTGTATGTAGTCAGTAGAGTAGGTAATAAATCAGTCAGGAAGTCTTGTAAAAAATAGCTGTGAATCCATCGGGACCTGGGCTCTTTCCTGCAGGCAGAGCTTTGATAGTGGTTGATATTTCCTCAGTTGAGAATGGCAGGGCCAGGTCGTTAAGGAAGTCAGGAGAGATGTTTGGTAGTTTGGTTTTCGCCACATAGTCCAGTAGGCCTATAGAGGGAGGCGTTGCTAGAGGAGAACACGTATGCTCTCTCAGATTATATAGAGAAGAGTAATATTTGAGAAAGGTGGACATTATGTCCGATTGTAGATGATGGTATGTGGAGATGTGGCAATCTTAGGTATGTAAGTCCTAGATTGTTTGGCCTTAATCGACCTTGCCAGAAATCGGCTAGGTTTGTTCCCATATTGGTATAAAGAACGAGACAGACAGTCACGATGTTTCAGGTAAGATAAATCAAACAGGCCACGCAGTTCAGAGCGTTTAGATAATAGCTTTTGGAAGACCTCAGCATCCACTGAGGCTCTGTGAGTGGCTTCCAAATGTTGAATCTCACTAAGGAGAGTTACGATGCGGGCAGAGCGCGCACGCTTGAGACGGGAGCCATGTGCAATTAATACGCCTCTTATGACGCCTTTAAGCGTTTCCCACTTAATAGTGGGAGACGTAACATCTGTGACATGATTAATCTGAAAATCTGAAATAGCAGTGAAGATGTCTTGTCTGATAGCCGGGTCAGCTAGCAAGGTCTCGTTCAGTCTCCATGTGGGGTATGGTTTAATTGTGTCCGGGATTACAAGGGAAACGTGTATGGGGCAGTGATCTGACCATATTTGAGAGCCAATGCGGGAGGTAGGCTTCCAGTCTAGCAGGGGATGCGTGATCAGGAAATAATCTATCCTGCTGTAAGACTTATGGAGGGCCGAGTAATGTGTGAAGTCTCGATCGGTAGGGTGCATAATGCGCCACACATCGAGCAACTGCATGGATTGGAGCTTAGCTTTTAAGTTATTTAATTTGTTACGTGAGAAGTAGCTTCGTTTAGAAGATGAGTCTATATTTGGGTTAAGAGTCAGGTTAAGATCTCCTCCCAAGACCACCATGCCCTCAGCGAAATCCTGTAATTTACCCAGGACACGCAGCAGGAAGGAGTAAGGACATGATTAGGCGAGTATATATTCACTAGTGTGAAGAGTTTGCCATACATAGTACCTTTCACAAATAGGTATCTGCCATCGGTGTCAGCCTGTGTCGAAACTTCTTGTAGGTATGATGTGCCCCCACAACTTCCTGTAGGGACTGAACTGCCGCTGTCAGCGCAGCTGTGGAGGATTCCACGGGATCAAGACGTTGGTGTAGGCTGGTGAGGCCCTCCTTCAGTTCTACCATATCTTGCTTGTTCGTGTTTTCAAATTTCAGGAACATCCTCTCTATGTCACGTTTGAAGAGGGAGAAGTATTTTCTCAAAGAGCGTGAGGATTCAGGGTCTTCCTGGCCACTTTCTGAGGCTTTAGACTCCTCTTCTTCAGCAGAAAAATCAGATTCACCCCTGTCCACAACAGGGACCTTGGGGGACGAGGCAGACTGACTAGAGTTAGGTTTAGTGCCAGAAGCAGGGGTTCTAGGGGGTGAACCAGGATTTTGTCTGAAAAAACGATTAAAGTCTTTTTTGGTTCTAGAAGTGGAGGGCGTTTGTCTTGTGGATGACATCTTACGGGTGCCCACACGTCCCATAGGGACAGAATATGAAGAAATGTAGCTGAGACTTGACGTAGGGGATAGACAGTATTGAGATAGAGACAACGATCACTGTTATCCTATGAAGATGCAGTGGGGTACTTGATGCAGAGGAGGTGCAGACTTAGCAATCCGGAAGTGTGCTGTGGACCACAAAACCGTGACCTAAATCGTACGTTCACCCTTGACGGTGATCAGGGCAGGTCTTCTGAGCAACGGCTGATGTGGATCAGCGTATGTGGCATACTGGCAATAGCAGTAAATTTCAAAAAAGTCCAAAGAGGGTCAATGACCACTGGAGATGAGTTAGGAGGCTTACAGGTCCCAGGAAGGGGATGATATACAGCAATAGAGCAATACTTAGGCCGAAGCCGCAGCCTATATTTGTCTGCCTCTTGGGTCGTGAAGCAGGTTGGGGTGAGACACAGTGAGGGCCGGGGTCAGCAAGGGGTCTTGCGCGCACCACCTGAGGAGCAGGAGCGTTTAGGATGACCAGGGCTAATAAATATGGGACAGGTAGCCTGGTGTGTAGGCCGGAGCCGCGGTCTCAATTTCTGAGCTCCGGATCTGTAAATCAAGCCAGGGAGTGCCTTAATGCAGTCAGCGGTGGAAGGATTGCCTTGGAGGGGTCTCCGGGTGATAGGGAGAACCTCAGTGTCCAGAGTCTTGGAGGTATTATGTGGATGATCCGGCCAACTAGGCCGAAGCCGCGGCCTAAATTTCCGGTCACTGCGTCCATGGATCGGGCCCGTGCACGGCGCTACAAGGACCAGGGTGGCTGCAAAGTACCTAGCAGGTAACCGGAGGATGAGAGGGTCCCCCCTGTATCAGGTGAGGTGGGTACGAGGCGTTTGTGTTCGGCCGACTAGGCCAAAGCCGCGGACTAGATTTTCGGGCGGCGGGACGTTTGTGGAGAAAGTTCACCAAATTGCTCACCAGTCTTCCCCAGTGTGTATGGGATGCGCTGAGGTGATTTCTTGGCTGTAGGGCTCAAATATGTGGCAGATGGTGGAAGATTGCAGCCCCTTGGCGCGGAGCTCCCCACTCAGGCGTCCATTCTTCCTGGCGCCAAACCACGCCCCCTCTTTGTTTTTTCTATGCTGGAATTAAACTTGGGGATATTGGTTAGACACTTTCTCTAACAAACTGCTGGACCTTTTTAAAGGGCGAACTTCTCACACCTTTAGGTCATATTTGTAGCCAAAATACCAATAAAAAAAGTCAAAAGGGTGCAACCACCTGGACAGTGTCATGCCAAATGGGGATTAATGGCTAAACTTCTCCCCTAAAATATGGATTTTTTAAAATGCTGTTTTCTTCAGCTCTAATGGCCGGAAATCACATCTAGATTTTGCCAAAAGTTGCCTGACAGCACCTACTGTAGGGCATCACATTTAGTCAGAGCTCTCTGCAATGTATAATACAGCGTACCCCACCCGAGAGAAGGACTTGGGGCACAGTAATGATGAACTACATGTAACAGAATACCTTAGCTATAGCTGCAGATCACTGGATGGAGTATAATAGCAAAGTAGCTAAGCCCTCCCTCAATAAGCAGCAGCTCTCCCTATCTATCTAGTACTGGTGACACAGAATAAATGTATTGCCGCTGGGCTGCTTCTTTAAAAGAGGGGGGTGTTCGCAGCAAACTTTTCGGCCATCACTACAGATATATTTTATTCAACTATATAACTCCTAAAGACAGAGATTTCTGGCCATAGAGGATACATCTTTAGTAAGATTTTGTAATCTACCTAATCACAATTTTATTTCTGTTTTGTCCACATTACTCCAATTAATTTATTTTTACTTTTAGGTTCAATTCCACAACAAGCAAAAGAGCAGTTACTGTATCTGTAAAAAAAAAATCCAACTGTTTGTTCATGGACACAGAAGGGTGGTCTTTGATCAAGCATGGGATCTTTGTAAATGCAGAGATACTTGAGGAATACATAGATGAAAATCGATGCAAATCGATGTGCGCCACTTTGCGCAATTGATTCCTGGCCGATACTTTAAATGGGGACCCTCGGTAGTAGTTGGGCAGTAGCATGTTACCAAGCAACTTCCTCTCAAAGATCTGACATTCATTCAAACTGTGACTTTACAAAATGGATGTGTGTGTATGATGTATTACTGGTAAACTGCATTGAAGTAGGACCGATGCTTCAGAGCATGACTTGCTTAGTTTGATAGAGCATGGGAGCTTCAAGTGCTTTATGGTCAATCCTATTTAAATGAGCCTGTGCTTCTGCTTGTACAGATAAGTAGCATGGCAGAATAACGGAACAGATTTGCTGATATATTTAATGCACTCTACAATATGTATTAGTTTGTAATCTTACTACAAGGAAAAACATTTAATGTGTAATTGGATTTAAATAATGTTAATTTAAGAAACAAAATTACAGAATTGCATAATTTAAACAGTTTGTACCAACTGAGCAATTTTATAAGACGTGTTTAAAAATTGGAGACTTGCATTTTCTCAGTGCAATGGGACCCTTTATTTTTACTTTCAGTATAAACTGTATGATTTAAGGCAAGTTATGAACTAGAGAAATAAGCAATAAAGGCATTTACATTTTCTTAAAATGTCCAACACACAATATCAAACGTTAACATACAAATATTTTTGGTAAGAATTGTTGTGTGATTTGGCATCTGTATTATATATTTGTCATTCAGTACAATACTGATTCCAGAGCCTTTTTTAGCATATTATTTCTATCACATGGTGGCTTATAGCATGTGGCTATACCACTTAATGAAAGAAATGAAGCCCCCGGCTGGTTAAGTATTAAGTATAAGAACTGATAGCCGAGCATTCCCTTCTATAAAATAATGGGCTTGCAGTGGCCATATTGTCATCTTGGCTTTTGTGCATGTCCCACCATAGTAGCTCCCAGGTCCCACGCTATTTGACAATGTCTTAGATAATAGCTCTACAAATGGCCAGAAATAAATAATAAGATTTACCCACCAAAGACTATAATGTTGTTGTCTTGAAAGTTCTTGAACTTCAAGCAAAACTTAGAAAACTGTTTGCAAAGGAAACCAGTCTGATTTGCTTACTCCTCCTAACAAGCCAATATCTGCCAAACATTTGTTACAGTAGTTGCTAGTGGACTGGATGACCCATTGCTTAATTGCTATCTCTTAACCACTCCACAACAGCATTCTTAAAATCCTGATTTCCTCCTTACATATACCTATAGCACAGAAAGGCTGCATCAGGTTTTTTTTGCCCCTCAGTTAATGCACCCCATTTTCTCTTCATGCAAACTTACCCCAACCCTATAAATGTGACTACTGACACTTTTCTTCTGCCTGCACCTTCATACTGTAATCCCCTAGACATCAAAAGGCCCCGTCACCTTGGTGTAGCCAGCCTAGGAAATTGCCTCCATAAAAGTCTATAGAGATTCTCAATGCTATGTAGAGAGATACAGAAGATTAGTGGGGAAGGATGCATCTGAGGAGGTGTTGGGTGGAGTAGTGTATCTCAGCAAAGGAGTTAAAGGTTTTTGGAATGTGCATTTTGTGAATTGCATTTGTCAAATTAAACAGTTTAATATTTAATTAAAACAGTGTTTGCAGTTACTGTTAATACCTATGTCAAGGTTATGGTGGTGAAGAGAAAATCACACAAACACCTTCTAAAAACCTCACACAGGTTTAGAACCCTCTTCCAGAATAAAAAACATGTAACTAGAGTTCAATCTATTGTATGCCTTGCTGTATCTTGGCAATGGTTTTGCAATGGCAGCATCTCTTGTGTGATATGTAAAGCTGCATGAGTTTTTGTGTTAATGTTTTTACAACAATGATGACTTTTTTTGTTTGCCACGTCCTCCCTGGCCTATTGTAGTGACTTTTTGTTTATACCACGAACTTTCAAATAGCCTATCTTCATTTGACACCTTGAGTAGATTCCCTCGAGCCTCTGCCCCACCACGCCAAGATGATTGATGAAAGCTGACCAGTGGTTTGAGAGTGTGGAGGTATCCTAATTGTTCTGTCGCTTAACCTGTGTTTACCATGGTTTCGGCTTTCTGCCCTGTTCTTCACTATTAATACATTGCAGATTCTTCTACTTCCTCACGGATCTTTTATACACTTTGTGTTCTACTGCAGTGATTATAAATATTCTCAACAACCAAGTAAAATAAACCGGTCACGAAAGAAACATGAGCTGCCATTGTCAATGCCCGGCAGTCAGTCTGACTTCTTCTTGCTTCAATACTTTTCAGTATGCAATTAAGGAATTCTGAATTAAGTCAGAGAGACCAAAAATGACTAAAGCCAATGGTTAATCACAATCAGTGACCTAACATTTTCAACAGGATGTTTACATTTGCAATTTGAAACTTGTTGGCCTTACAGGTTTAGGTTTGTACAAAGAATTCCCATGAACAATCCAATGGGGAGGTTTAGTGAATTCTGCGAAGGCAAAAGTGGTGAATATAAGTTTGGAGACTGTGGTCGTTCTACATTTTACTTTTCCCTCTTCTGTTATAAAAGAAGAATGTCATTCCAGCCATCTCTATGGTTATCACCCATCTAGTTATCCTGCCTTGCACGACTGAGAATATTTATGGTCATTAGATGCGTCTTCCTTTGTCAAAATAAACTTTCACTTGTTTTAAATTAATATTTTGTTTCAATAACTATGCTTTTGTGATTAAAGCTTTTTGGTAATCTTTTCTGGAATAATGTGTATATACATGGAACTGTCTGGTTTTGTCCCTGTTTACTTACAAGCCTCTGTCCTGTGTCATGGAGTATTTTTGCAGATACTGTAGATGGCTTTGTTTGCATCTTATGTGACATGAATACTTTTATGCATATGCATGTTTGTTTGGCTTTGTACTTTATCCACAAGATTCTACAGTTTACTAAAATACACAAAATGCATAATTGGTCCATTAGGGAGCATTCACAATGGCAATTTCCAGGCTGCTGACAGTTGGCCAATGTAGGAAAGGGGCACCACTCCTTCGTGTATATGTGCACCACACGTACCATGGTGAATCTGGGGGCACCTGTCTGACAACTTCTAGACACTTCCCCTGTGATCTCAACCTCTGGGTCACTGCAGATTGTTGCATATCTTAAAAGACTTTTCACTGGGCCTTCCATAATTGCATACACTCCCCTTCCATATAAGGGATCAGCTAAGCCTCACTCGAGTAGCTCTGCCAACACAGCCTATCACCCTTCTCAGTAAGGGGGGCAGTGTTCACTTCCCAGGTCCTTGCTTACATCCTAATAAAGATTCAACACCCAGTGACCTTTGGTGTAAGATACGGTACCCATTTATTTGGGGACTCACAGTTACATCAATTAGAACTTTCAGGCATGTTCCTTGACCTTTACCAACACATAATAATGACTCATCATGCACCTGCTTTGCCCAACAACAGGAAAATGTCACTTTCTCTTACAATCCCTCAAAAGAGCACAGTTAACTCTTTACACATCCAAACCTGGTAACCCATACACTTAATTCACGGTCCACGTTGCCACACCTGTACACAGAGGCTCCTGGGAGGGCAAACAAAATGACTCTTGGGCCACAATGAGTTCTTAAATTTGACAATGGGGCCAAACCAAAAGCTGGTGACGTAGTGGATGAGCTGCAAATCCAACTGTGTAAATTGAACCTTACTAAATTAAGACAATGAGAGACAAAAAGTAAAGAGGTGATTAAAAGATGGAAAAATAGCTCAAACATTTTAATCCCCATTCTTACGCAGTGCTGAATGTAGCCACAAATATCAAGAGATGCTTGACTGAGATAAACAAGATAAGAAAAAGTTTGTACATTTTGATGCATGAAGTTGCCAATACAGAAGATCTAAGCCCAGTATTGCCCAGTCTGTAATACCCTAGTTGTCTGATTTCAGGAAGCTTAGTACCCATTGGCCACTTGGTGACCTTTTACATGTTGCTAAGTCTTTTTTCTGTGCATTACTGTATTGAATAGTCCTAAAATGTATAAATAGACCTAAATTCTTGCATGCACACGCTGCCTATGTGTGTAAGCCTTTGCTGATAATGCTTTTCTGCACGAAACACAGAAAACAGAACAAAACACATGACATGAGCTGTTCATGAATACAGGTCCAGACAGCTTCTCTTTATCTTCAGCTTCCATCTTTCTCCTCCAGTCTATTCAATGTATTCCTCAGCTCATGTCTCCAGCTGCTGGGACATAATGCACTGAACCTGCTACCTGTATGTGTCTGCTCTTTATGTCGATTGAGCTGTTATGCCAATATTTCCGTTTTTTTGTAACTTGTCACCTATCCTTTGGTTTTGCAGTGCTATTGAACAGTGGTAGACGGCAGTGAAGATGATGGTAAGTAAACTTTTGTGTAAATTGCTTACAAACTATAATAGACCTTTATGTTTTCATGCTGCTGTTTCTTAAGGGTTGATAATTTCATATAACTAATATCATCAAAGTCTTTTTTGTGGGGTGTCAGTAGGGAAATAGCCCTCTATCCCACATACCTTGGTTTAGTTTCTGTATTTCACTCTTATAATATGGTTTACTTTCTGAAGGCTGCCAATGGGATGTCAGTTATTTTAATATCATGTCGAAATCCTTGGATACTATTGTGGTTTCATCCCTTTAGTTCTGTCCATTGGTTAACCATATATTTTTACCACCTACCATATATAATAGACCAGAAGGTGGGATTACAGTTTATATCTAGTGATGAGCAGTACAGGCAATATTTGTATTCACAAAATAACTAAATTTTTTTGCCGAAAATTCGCAGCAGTTGTACATGCGTATATTGCGAACGCGATGCATGGTGCTTTCCACAGATGACCTTCTTTGTGCAAATCAGCTCTTGTACGTGCGCATATTGCAAACAAAATACACAGTAGTTCCGGGTACTGATGTAACAAAACTTGAATATTCATGATTACAAAGATATAGCACTACATTAAAAATGTTCACGAATTCTTGAAGTGTCGATATTCACAATAAACATTGTCGATCAGAATATTGGCGATAACTACAATTAATGACCAACTGTCACTAGACTGGTTTCTGGGATGTGTGTGTTACATCCTCAGGTTGGGAAAACTAAACCATTGCAGTAGTTAATCATCATTAATTATATATAGATGTAGCTATCAGCGCTGTGTAATATGTTGGCGCTATATAAATAAATGTTAATAATAATATATAGATGTGTTTTTATTATGGTAATCAGGAAACAATTGAGATCTTTATTTTATTCTTTTAGGCTCTATTCAAGGAATAATTTGCATGGCTCCACCTGAAGTGAGGATTCTTCCCTTAACTTTTGGGATTTTTGATGGATTGGGGCATGTAAATACCTTCTGTTTCAAGAAGGCTTGATTGTGCTTTGCAATATTTAATGGAAATTACCTCTAGGATGATGCCTTGCTGGAAAAGGGAAGTTTGGCAATGGAGGCGTCTTAGTCAGTGACTTTCATAGTCTAAAAAAAATGGACTATTCACTATTATAGTAACAAAATATAAAAATAATTATTCAATACAACTAAAGATATTGTAAAAAAAATGATCCCTGAGCATCACAGACCACTTGCATCTGTTTCATTAGACATTTTAATCCAGTAATGGCCTGTAAAAGTTCTCTTTCCCCTTTTCTTCTAGGTGCGGTTTTATTCTGTGTGAAGACATTCCACCGTTCTGTGCAGAATGTCCAGCTTCTGTCATACAGATACCAGGATCCTGCCTAACAGACTTTGCTGAGGATTCAAACATTCCTTTCAAGAACTATTTTACATGGGGCGTAGGAGTAAAAGTACACCGCCTGCGACAATACGTTTAATTGTTATGAACACACAAACCCTTCACTGCCAAGAAGTAATGCTATGCATAGCGCAACAGTGGAGTTAATAACAAGTGTTTACACTAGTGCTAATTTTTGTATCAAGAACTTTTGTATTTATACTCACTATTTATTATTATGGTATATTAGTTTTACATAATCTGTGTAAAAGAACATAAAAGGGAGGGGGGCTAACTGCTTACCATTTGAGTTTGTAAAAAAGAAAATTCACTTGTATGGCTGGCAAAAGTAAACATTGTTTATTAAAAATTATTTGTGTTCCATTTATTCCATGAATTTCTTCCATGGGACTGTACACCCACCTCTAGGTGTTACATGGCAAATGTAATAATTTAGCCCCATCAACACTGCTTTTAGATGTTTGGTTAACCATTCCTTGAATGCCTTGTCCTATGATGATGCCCCACTAAATCTGCACATATGTCTTTAAGGGCCCCTTTATACCCTTAAGGTCACCACACACATTATAAACTCACTGTCAGGATCCAAACCTAGGGATGCTTTGGTTTCTGACTGCAGCTCTGTCTGCTGAGCCACCTGAATATTTGCTTTAATACCTTGTTGGATACCTTGAACAAAAACACCTGGTTACCAAGCTCTGGTTGAACCCTTGGCCCCTCCCATGTACTTCCTATAAAAGCCATTTCCTTGCTCTGCTTCATTGCCAAGTTATTGTGCTCCCTGACAATATATTGCTCCTTGCTGCTTCTATTGTTATCGATATGATCGTCCATGTACTGACCCTTGGCTTGTATTATCCGACTATGCTTGCTATTGCTCCATTACTTACCTGACACCATTGGCTATTGACCTAGGCTTGTTACTTTATTAACGGCGTGGCATGGGCGATCGTGGCAGATTACAATAAAATCTATCGCAATTTCCTGCCCTCCTTTAGACCCGGAAAACAGAGGTGTGTTCTAAAAAAGCCGCCTACCCTCTGTCCCCTTCGGCAATATATATGACATCATCGTGGTACAGGGATACAGGGAATAGCCTGGGGACTTCTGCGGAAAGCTGAGTTGGCCCAGAGTTAGCTCGGGGAGTTTTATAAGCAAAGATGCTCACCCTGAGATATGTCAGGCTAAACACCCAGGGGGTTAAAGACTAACAAAACAAACTTTTATAACAGGAATACATCTATAAATCCATCTCAGCATCTTTGTGGCTTTAGAAAGGAATGACATTAAATATATAATTTGTACACTAAATATGTTTGAACACTTACATTTTATATATTTTTGACAAAGACAAGACACAGAAGTATTCGATTCAATAGTTGTAAATACAAAATTCATGCATATGGCCATCGCATTGCGGTTATCTTCAAAATGAATGGTCACATTTGACATTTATTATCGTAATGCATGGCAAATTGTATTAAAGTATCCTAAGGATTAAATTGTTTTTCCATTATACTCAAACTTGAATGGTTGGTATTGTGTCTTTGGGCTCTGTGAACACTGGAATCTTGGACATCTGTGTGCAGCTGGGGCGCTCCGAAGTATAGGGTGCGTCTATACTATAAATTGGAGCATCTTATAGGCCAAACATTCAGCAAGTTCAAGGGTCCACTTTGTGTAATTTAAATGCTATAATTTGTTGCTTGTGTCTGGGGTTAAGCTGGACAGCTTTTAATTCACATGTTTGCTTACAACAAATGCTTATTCTGATTCATTGTACTCATATAGATCAGGTTAATAAATGTTTGCATTGGTGCATCTAAAAAATGTGTTGCATTTTACATAATGTGTATTCCAACAAATACAAATCAGAGAATAATATCTTGGCCATGTTCTTTTTCAACTTACTGAACATCTTTAGTACAAGCTAGTATGCTGCTGTTGCATATACAATAAAAAATATATTTTTTTACTTTATATCACAAGTTGATATATGGCATCTGGCATTATGGCCTTAAAATGGAAGAAATTACACACACAAAATAGTGATGGAAGTCTCTCTGCTCTATGGCATATTCTTGTGAATTGCCAGTCCCGTATTAGAATTACTATTGATTAATGTAATTACATTTAAGTGTGTTGTGGCCTTCCTATGGAATCTATATAGGATACTAAATTAGAAGTAGGATTACTGTGTGGGTGTTGTATTTGAATTGCCATACCATTACTGTATGTATGGAATATTGATTTCTTTAGTCATTCACTGAAATTCATTATTTTTGTATTTATTATTGTAAGATAATCACTTACCTGCTTTGTAGTTATTACTAAAGGGGAATTATAATAAAATGAGTAAAACAACCCAGAAAAGAGAAAGCAGAGCTCTGTTAACTATACTGTCATCTATTGAATATTTACAGAATTGAACAAGATGTGTCTTGTTACCATTCTATGAGATCACATTGGGTCATACAATAGTGCTTTAAGCTATACATTACAGGCACATTCTTGCTGTGGACAAGCTTCTCTCTCTTCTTTCCTGAAAACATAAGACTTCTTCATCAGAGCTATCAGTGTACATCTATCTCTTCCACGGAGAACAGCTAACCACAGTCTTCTCTCTGGTTTACAAGGAAGGAGAGGCAAGAGGACAATATCCAAGTCATTGACCATGAGGTCTGGCACGGTCATTATAACCATGGCAGTTTTTTGGGTGGGAACTTTGGCACAGAAACCTGGAACTGAAGTACAGCTTCCATTTCAGACCAAAAACAGAGATGCCTGCATGATGAGTACCAGTGGGACTACTGAGATGAGAGTAAAAATTGAATGTAAAAATCAGGGGAAAAGCTATTTGTGTGAGTTTGCCAGCAAACCATCCTACTGCCGAGCATACAACCAAGACCCACGAAGATTTTGGGAACAACTCACCCAGGATCTTAAGAAGTTTGCCAATCCATGCGAGCCCCAGGTGTTCAAACACAGTATGTGCCCAAGGGCACCTACTCCTTCTCAGTTTAGGCAAGTTGACCCCAGTACCAACCAACAAGCTGACACCTCCAAACCTGAGAAAAAGCCTCCAACAACAAAGAAACCCACCACCAAAAAACCAGCTACCACCAAAAAACCAGCAACCACCAAAAAATCGGAAGAACCAAATCCCAAAGCTGTGGAGATTGCAAAAAACCATTGCAACTGGTTTTTCGAAACATTCTGCTCCTATATTGTTGAGATTTTCGTATAATCTACAGGTAAATATTTTTTTTTATAACAGTTGATGAACATGTTTAATTTTCAAATGTAATCATTATTTCCAATAGTGACTAGTTTATTTGGGAGTTAATTGGGAAGCTCTTACATAGGATATCATCACCACATTGCTGGAGATGTCAAGAAGGGTTGCATGAACATTACAAGGAAAAAGGATTGCTCTATCACGCGTAGTTTTGCATAATGCAAATTTTGACTTAACGTTAATGTTTTAGAGAAATACTTCTTTTTGTAATGTTCCTAAAAACCTTCTCTACACCACCAGACATGATGATGATGATGATGATGACACTTTGCAATAAACTCACAAAGTTACCTAGTCGGAGTTTTACAACCATCTCTACCCATGGATGGTGAAAATGTATTTGAAAGAAATGTTGGATCTCTACCCAGATCTCGACCTTTCTCTATGTCTCCAGCAACTTTGGTGATGATACCTTATTTAAGTGTTTTGCAAATAGCTTCCAATAAAACTAGTTGAAAATTTGCCACCATCTAAACCTATAGGTGGTGAGAATGTGTTTTAAAGAAATGTTGGAAGGGAAGGTTCCAGATTATAAAAACAACTGAGGAGATATCTTGGAGGAGAAAACGAACAGTGGTTTCAGTATATACTAGAGCATAAAGATAAGCCGAGGTACCTCATTTTACAAATAATTAAATATAAATAAAGTATAGGCCTAGAGTGGTAAATGCAGCAGCTAAGGCTCAGAAACACACAACAAATGTGCTTATGTTTCCGGATTTCATTATTTCAACTAGCTGACTTAAGCGGGCCATACACGGGTCGATACCCATAAGATAAACAGGTGCTCGATCGGGGGGTGGTGACGTCATCAAGCTGCTCGTGGATCAAACAGCAAATCAGTGCCCAAATCTGGGCACATTGATTCCTGTTCTATACTTTGAATGGGGAACCTGGTCGATATGGGCATGTCGATCGATACTGCGGGAATGGCTGGCTTAAATTGAATGGTACCAGTGTTACATGACAAAAAAGTCTATAAATAATTTCAGAACTTTTTACACCTTTAATTTGACCTATAAACTGCCACTCAATTGAAAACCTATAACACTCAAGTGAAAATCAAACTGAAATATTTTATGTGGAGGGAAGAAAAAATATAAAAATAAAATAATATGGTTGCATAGGAGTGCACAACCTTAAACTAATACTTTGTTGAAGCACCTTTTGATGTTATTATAGCACCCAGTCTTTTTGGGTATGAGTCTATCAGCATGGCACATTTTGGGTATGAGTCTATGGCCCATTTTGGGTGATGAGTCTATCAGGCATGTGCACATTTTGGGTTATGAGTCTATCAGCATGGGAAACCCATTTTTGGGTATTGAGTCTATTCAGCCATGGCACATCTTTGGGGTATGAGTCCTATCAGCTATGGCACATTTTATGGGTATGAGTCTTATCAGCAATGGCACAATTTGTTGGGGTATGCAAAGTCTATCAGCATGGCACATGTTGGGGATGAGTCTATCAGCATGGCACATTTTGGGCTATGGGTTGATAAGCATGCACAATTTGGGTTATAAGCTATCAGCATGGCCACATTTGTGGGGCTGAGTCTATCAGCATGGCACATTTGTGGTATTAATGAGTTCTATCAGCATGGCAACATGTGTTGGGTATGATTCTATCAGCATGGCCACATTTTGGGGGGGAATGAGTCTATCAGCATGGCACATTTGGGTATGAGTATATCAGCATGGCCCACATTTTGGGGATGGGGGATGAGTCTATTCAAGCATGCGTACATTTGGGTCATGAGGCTATCGCACATGGTACATTTGGGGATGAGTCTATCAGCTATGGCACATTGGTGGTACTTGAGTCTATACAGCAGTGGTACATTTTGGGGTAGGCGTCGATCTAGTCAGCATGACACATTTTGGGGATGAGTCTATGAGCATGGACACATTTTGGGTATGAGTCTATCAGACATGGACAACATTTTGGGATTAGAGAGTCCTATCAGCATGGCACATTGTTGACATTTGCAGAAACAACGCTCCAAATCTGTCTCCAGACTTTGCGAGGGTCATCAACACAAGGAATGACAACGTTTAATGATTGAAAAAACAAACAAAACAAAGGCACGATGACCTTCGCAGAAGAAGATTTAAAGTTTTGGAAAGTGTCAAGCCGGAGGCCCAGGACCTGAATCTGAATAAAAATCTGTGGCCGGTGATCTGAAGAGGGACTGTGCACAGGACGATACCCTTGCAATCAGGACAGTCGAGCGAAGACGGCACTTATATAACCTAACACGCTACCATATGGGCGTGATATACCACATATCTCACTGGTACTCATTTGAGAAGCTCAGCTAAAAAATGTTTTGTGAACCCCGTGGGTACAGCATCCTCTGGGAGCCCCCAGACTCACCCAGAGGAAACACAAAAATTGTCCTTGAACCCCTATCTTGACACTTTCCAATTGCTCCAAAAATAGTAGTAGCGTATGTAAGCTTACAAGAAGGCATCTGCAGGACATTTGTGAAAGTTTTCTTTCTCAATCACTTCAGCTTAGGACCTTATTTGGAAAGGCCCCAAAACCAGTACTCCACCTCCACCTTGCTGCCAGTCTGGAGTCGGAACTGGGAGCTCTCTGCCCCTTTAAACCAATGACCGCCATCCGTGCCAATCCATCTTGGCCATCAAGAACTCACTTCTCATATTCAATCAGTCCATAAAACTCTAGAAAAATCAGTCTTGAGTATATTTACTTGGGACCAAACAGTACTTGACGTTTCAGCTTGTGTGTCTTGTTCAGGTGGTGGTTCGGTCTGTTCAGCCTTTCCTGTCCTACTGAGTATTGCCACACCTGTTGCTTTTGGGCACTACACTCCAGTGATGTTGCAGCTCTGAAATATGGGCCAAACTGGTGGGCAAGTGGCAATCTTGGCAGCTGCCACGCTTGACCTTTTCCTCAGTTCATGTGGCAGTTGTCAGTTATGTTGCACCTTTGTTTGTTCCACACGACTTCTTGCGACCTCCCGTTGGGCTTATTTTGAATGAAAACGCTTGATTGTTTCGATGAATCACGCTTCAGAAGCTGTTGCACATTTTAAGAGTGCTAGCATCCCTCTGCAAGATATCTCACTCTATTTTTGACTTTATCTAAGACGCTGTCAAGTCCCTTCTTTTTGACCCATTTTGCCAAAAGGAAAGGGGAAGCAGTGTGCCTAATAATTATGCACACCTTAATGTAGGGGTGTTGATGGCATTAGACCACACCCCTTCTCATTACAAGAAATAAGATTGCCACATCACCTAATAATGCTTAAATTGGTAGAAGGCTTTCGAGCCTATACAGTTGGAGTAAGACAACATGCATAAAGAGGATGATGTGGTCAAAATACTAATACTAAAATACTAATAATTCTGCACTCCCTGTAAATTGGATCAAAACTAAAACATTATAATAGCTGCTATTGCTTAGCTAATTATAAAGAATACTAATTGCCTGGATGCAAAGTTGAGTTCAGAAGTGATCTTTTGGCTCGCTTCCTCCACCAATCTGGATTTTAACCCATTTGCATTTTCAGATGTGGATGGCTGCCGGGTGCAAGGTAACTTGGGAAGGTAGGCTCCCGCAGTAACATCTACCCTCCGAAATCCCCTTGTGCCTGGAGTCTGCCATGGCGCAATGTCACTGGGCGGGTGAAGTGGCGCGGGATTTTGACACTTTTACCACCGACTAATTTTTTAATAATAGAAGGCAGATGCAGAGATAGTAGGCTTGCTTTAAGCTGCATATTTATTCTGGTTCAATAAGTAAGAAAGTATTAAAATACAGAGAATCAGAGCACCAGGCAAGCTGTAGTGAGAGTTTACACAATCTGTGATCTTCTTTGGTTGTTTAACAAAATGGTGGATAGGCATGGCCGTAGCTTATGTTATGTTGTCTTGAGAAAGCAAACAGCTTCATTCGAATATAGAATCAAGTCAAGTGTTATTATGGCATTGTTACCCCTGTAGCTTACATTAAGGTGGTTGGACAGTGTGGTCACAGATCATACTTTGGGGGTAATATGTGGGCAATAGTAGAGCACTTTATTTAAGCTGAATAGGGTGGTGGCATTTGAACCGTACTGCTGAACATGGTGACCATTGAATTTATGTATTTATTATATGTCAAACTGTGGTCTACTAAGAACAGTACTACGGTCTTTGTTGACCATTATGGATCTTGAGTTTAGTATGCCAAAAATACCATAGTTTAATGTGTGTGTATAGGTTCACAGTATAAAGAACAGGAACCCCCCCCCCCCCCCCCAAAAAAAAGGAAAAGCCACAAATATGTTGTTTTTCTGGATAATATATATACAGAATTTGTTTGTCACTTTTGTCACAGCCTTGAAATGTGCTTTCTCACCCAACATCTCTACTATGCGTTCTCCAATGCTGCCTTGTGGGCATTTACGTTCAAATTCTATTGTCATACTGTCTAATGGAATTTACATATAAGTAGTGATTATATATGCTGGCGACACATATACATTAAAGGGGGAGGGGGGTTTCTGAGCGTCTCGTGTTTGCCTAAATAACTTTTCAGCCAGAAACTTAGAGCTATATTTGACCTCTTGGGGACCCATTTATTTAAAAACACAGCATTTGGCCACAAAGACACAATCCAACTAAGCGTTGGGTTGGACACAGGAGTGTATACAGATTTGCAAAGACAACACCATATTTTCAATCGGGGGAAGGAAAAGGGGGTCTCCTACCAAATGGTGGCCCCCGTTTCTCCCTTCCAAACCGTTGGATTAGTAAATGCACTGGGGACTTGTTCCGACGCGTTTAGTCTTCAGAGACTTTTCAAGCGAGCCCGTGCTCTGCAAATACAAAACACTTTTTTTAGAATGTGACATTGGCTAAAAAAAGGTTTGATACTTTTCAGGAGCACGGGTCTCTTGAAAAAAGGTCTCTAGAAGACCGAAGCGTGGTACAGTCCACAGTTTGCAATTATTTTAATCTCAACTGTTTGAGGGGAGAAACGGGGGCCAACATTTTTGTAGCGAGACCACCATTTACTTCTCCCGATTGTATATGGTGTTGTATTTGAAAAATATCTGTTATACACTTCCTGGGTACAAACCCCACCGCTTAGTTAGTTGGATTGTGTCTTTGTGCAAAAATGCTTGTGTTTTAAAATAAAATGTTGTCCCACAAGGAGGTTCAAATTATCTCTAAGTTTATGGTGAAAAGTTATTAGGCAAACAAGAGACTCTCAGAAACCCCCTTTCTATGTATATGTGTCGCCCAGCATATATAATCACTACTTATATTAAATTACTTGTAAAATCCCCATGATTTCGGGGTGGGGGGAGGAGAGAGTTATATCCTGTTTTTCCATAGCTGCCAATTAACTGTTCAATTTTCTTTATAATACTGTCTAATGGAGCATACATTTCTGTTAAAAGTCAAAATTTGCCCCAGATTCCATTTCCTGGGTCAATCTCTGACCTTAAACAGGAATTCAGGAATGTTAAGTCATTATCAGAGCCATGATCAGTGACAGAGCTGGCCAAGAATAGAGCTTCAGGCTTCCTGCCTTTTAGTACATATCATTCTTGACAGACACAAAGGGTTAAGGTATGTCTTTAAAGGTGGGTTTACACGTGCAGATTTTTTCGTTCAGTCAATGAAGAACGAATATTTTTTTGGTTGATTGAACAAAAATCTAGAATGGCAAATTTGTTCGATGGATACATTTTGTTCGATCTAAAACAAAAAATCGTTCAAAAGGTCATCGAACATGTTGGTAAATTTTTATCGGTCGTAGTAATTCTGAATGTATTTTCATTCGATATCGGGATGAACGAACAAAAATCTAATGTTACATTTGATAAATGGGCCAACGATGTTTCACAAATCTATCAAAAAAACTAATTGGCAGTTGATCGAACAAAAAATCTACACGTGTAAACCCACCTTAAGACACATAGTCCTAAAGCTAGGCACACACGGGTAGATTTGTAAAACGATTCGAGTACAATCAATCAACGTGCACGGTCACGGTGATTGATTGTACTCGAATCTGCTTACAATCCTTCCTGTGTGTGCTGTCCTTCGAGGGGGTTCAATAGAGCCCCCTCGAAATACCTCGATTGAATGGGTTTCCAACATGTTGGAAAACCACATTCAATCACATTCAATCACCAACACTCTACATGAAAGAATTTTCATGTAGAGTGCAGAGAAAGCCGACATCTCAAGCCGACAGAACTGACAGCCCGCGCCGATAGAGCAAAGTCTGTGTGAAACGGGCGGAGTCAGCACTCTTAACTGCAGCCGGGCTCTACGGGGAGAGAAGCTGGCTGGATTTCTCCTTAGTTTCCAGCGTGTTCGGCTTTACATGCTGGATGCCGTAGAGAACTCTAGCTAGCCGTCTTCATTGAACGGTAATCGATGTGCCCATGTGGTGCATATTGATTTCCGTTCAATTGATCCCCGATCAATCACGGCGTGGTGACGTCACCACGCTGTGATTGATTGGTGGTCGATTGCACGGGAATCTACCCGTGTGTGGCTAGCTTTAAGTTTATCCTGTCTTGTCTCTCTAAAGCTGGCCATACATCTTTAGATCTCACTGTCAGATGTCCTTTAGAGAACACAGGTAGACTTGATGGTTTAGAAAGTCCCTCATATTACATGGTTTTGGTAAAACAAAAGGAGATCTAAAGGAAATCTGACAGAGTTATCTAAAGGTGTATGGGGACCCATAATCCTAAAATGTATCCTGGTCTCTCTAAAGCTGGCCATACACCTTTAGATCTCACTGTCAGATATCTTTTAGAGAACACAGGAAGACTTGATGGTTTAGAAAGTCCCTCATATTAAAGGAAATCTGACAGAGAAATCTAAAGGTGTATGGGGACTACTGCATAATTGTTGATAGATCTAAAGGATATCTGACAGAGAGATCTTAAGTTGTATGGCCAGCTTAACATGTGATCTTTGCTCACACCTAGTACATCTCCACAAATAGACAAAAGGAGAAGCCATGTCAGTCCAGTATATATATTTACATATGGCCAGCACATAATAGGCTTGTATTCCACCGGATTTGTTACTAATATTTGTTACCTATGAGAAGTTATTTTGCAAGCACACTAATTTGCTTTTAACCAACTCTAGCTTGCTTATTTGGCCATTGACTTGGACATTTATGACCACCTCACCATTGCAGCTATAGGCTCTGATCCTCTGTGAAGTCTTTTCAAAACATTTTGGATTGTATATTGAGATGTTTTTCCCCATTCATCTAAAAAAGACGTGTGTGGCCAGGCACTTAGACTTTGGATAAGAACTTTAAACCATCCAAAACCATCAAATCATTATTTCTCAAAGAAAGGAAGAATACATTTCTCCAAAATATCATGGTATACTGTAGACCATACCCCTGAAAACAACACAATTTAATATCTCTTGAAAAATAGAGATGGTCGAATTTTTCGACTTGCTAAATTTGTGAGCTGATTGCAAAGCCCCTGAAAATGCTATCATCACCAAAATTGCTGGAGATGTAGAGAAGGGTTGGGGGAACATTTGAAAGATAAAAGTATGGCTCTAGCACATGTCGTTTTTGCATACATTAAGTTCAAAGTTAAAGTCGAAATTCCGATTTTCGAAATTTTTACTTGACTTTGAACTTAATTTTTGAAAAAACTATTTACGTTAGAGACATACTTTCTTTTTTGCAGTATACCCCCAACCCTTCTCTACATCTCCAGCAGGTTTGGTGATGATACCATGTTCAGGGGCTTTGCAATTAAGTCGAAACCGTCGAAATGGTCGAATTTTTGAAAAAAAATTCGACCATCTCTATTGAAAAACAGTAAGGTTGAGGCACCCCATTACCAGAAAATAATGTTTCCATGGGCAATATTCTAATTCACAATATTTTACAAATAATTCTACTAATATTCGATATTTGAAAAAAACAAAATTTGAGTGTAAGGCCATGCATTGCGAAAATATCTTCAAAATTGATGGTCATATGGAGTATTTATTTTTCGCATTGTGATTATATAATCGCTTCCAAGTGCATAATATCTAAAATATTTGAAATTGCGACTATCCGCCACAATATTTGTGAATTCTCGAATAGCTGACATTCACAATTCAAATAGTCGAGCTTAACACTATTCATCACACAAATTAGGTTAGAAAATTAAAACTATTGTCTAATTTAATGACAAAAATAATATAAAAATGATAAAAAAATTATATAAATACATTACAGTACTTGAGTGTGTCCTGTACAGTAATCTATATGCTTTTCTCAACTTCAGCTGCAGCTTCCTTAGGAGATGACACAGTAGCTACAAATGTGAAGAGTATACAACAATATTACACAATGGTCTTTGTTGTCCTATTTGGACTTACTGAGTTTCTATATTGACATGTGAAAAAGACCAGTTTGTAATATTGTTGTTACTGTATTCTCACCACATTTGTCGCTACCCTGTCATCTCCTGAAGTGCTTCAGGCACACTTCTCAACCCTTGCCTAAGCACTGAAATATTTAACTTCTCCACTAGTATATCCATATCAGCCTTCAAACATGCAGGAAGCCATTGCTGGATCCCCCTCTTCCTTCTAGTTACCAACCAATGTTTCTTCAATTTTCTTCTGAACTTGAGGGTCTGAAAACTAGAAGCTTGGGTTCCTTGTCTACAAATGACCTCCCTTCCCTTCAATCTGGCTTTCAACCATCTCACTCCACCAGAACAGTCCTCAGAAATGTTGCTAATGACGTTCTCCACTCTCCTCTTGACTGGTTGCTCATTCCAAATATGTTTCAACAGCAACTCCTCCCCTCTCCCTGTCAGCATCCCCCAAGGCTCAGTACATGGTCTGGTAATTTTGTCTATTTATATCTCCTCCCTCTCTAAACTTACCTACTCCTTCAGTCAGCAATATCAGTAAGGTCCATAAATATTTGGACAGAGACAATTTTTTTTTCAAATTTTAGGTCTGTACATTGGCACGATGCATTTTAAATGAAACTCAGCTCAACCTCAGATGGAGTTAAACTGCAGACTTTCAGCTCAAAAGTATTTGGAAAAATTACTTAAAAGCTATTTTATGGCCAATTATTTCATTATGTCATCATAAATTAAGTCTATATAAGTCCTGGAGTTGATTTGAGGGGTTGTGCTTGTATGTAGAAGATTTTTCTGTGAACAGACAACATGTGGTCAAAAGCTCCATGCAGGTCGATCGAACAAGTATGTGTGTTTCCAGCTTTCTTTTTTGAATTATAAGTTTTATTAAGAGTTTTTACAGAGAACAAAAATAAAATAACCAAA
>CM070032.1:210407124-210431173 GCA_036250615.1 Ptychadena robeensis
AATGGCCGCCGCTAGAAACCGCATGAGATGCGGTTCTTAGCGGCGGTGGTCCTTAGCGGCAGCAGCCGCGCCGCGGGCTTCCGCTCAAGTGGAAACTCAGCCTATCACTTCTGCACAGAACTCTGTCAATCACCAAATAGATAAATTTTCTCCCTCCTCTGTCTAGGCAGCTGTCCTAGCTGGCAAACAACCTCTAGAAACACAGTTAACCCCTTAGACACTAGTCACCTCTTCCAGAGGGGCTACACTTATATAGCTTTAACTTTGTAGTAGTTGTTGGTGTATTATGTACTTTCTGTTTTTACGTACCATTGCAATCTAAGGGCCCCCATACACCTTTAGATTTCTCTGTCAGATTTCCTTTAGATCTCCTTTTGTTTTACCAAAACCATGTAATATGAGGGACTTTCTAAACCATCAAGTCTACCGTGTTCAATTGCAGAGGACCCAGCACTACATAGTTTTTGGATTGATCTAAAGTATATCTGACAGAGAGATCTAAAGGTGTATGGCCAGCTTA
This sequence comes from Ptychadena robeensis, assembly GCA_036250615.1. Classification (NCBI taxonomy): domain Eukaryota; kingdom Metazoa; phylum Chordata; class Amphibia; order Anura; family Ptychadenidae; genus Ptychadena; species Ptychadena robeensis. The sequence goes on from CM070032.1 coordinate 210,407,645, forward strand.
AAGGACACATATGTATCTTGTGTCTAACAGCTATTGGATAACCATGGTACCAGTTTGTCTATCAAGCTGAAATAAATGGATGTGCTTAACTGAACACCTAAAGCCTGCCGACAGACGAGTGCCGATGAGCTCTGGAATGCAGCGTGTAGACGTCATCACGCTGCATTCCCGGGCTGGCTCCATCGGTAGGCACCCTTTGTGTGCCGGCTGTTACTTTCAATAAAGACGCCGGTCTTCATTCAAAGTGACGGCATCAGCTGGCATCGGCCAGAGAACATCGGACATGTCCATTCTCTGGCCGGCCAAGCTGTGGGGCGACAGGGATCTGCCCCATGCTAATCGGTGTGTGTGTATGGCAGGCATTACTGTCCATGTCTGTCAGGGGATGACTGAACAATGGGCCACTCTTCAGGGTCTGTACCAATAAAGAAGATGGTCTGGTGGCTCATATTGGAGATACTTCCCAGACCAGGATGCACATTATTCATAGCTACTGGGATTTCTATAGCCACATATTGTCCAAAAGTTCTCTGTAGCAAACTTTTTTAAGGCTGAATGCCCAAACGGAAACACATAACCCACTTGCCAATACAGCATTTAACCTGAATACTGAGTTTTTAGTTTAAACAATGGTTTTTTGCCAGTGACAAATTCAGGTACCGCTAGCACGTTCATTACTGGCCCAAAATCCTACAGGTGCCGCACAGCAGTGTGAATTGGTGTTAAAATTGTTAAAATGTTGCCCCAATACAGGAATAAAGAGAAAGCATGGAGCTCTGGAACCCCACAGGACTTGAGAGGAACTTGCAGTGTCCTCACTGCCATGGCAGCACCATTGCTGAATCTTCATTAAAGGCCAGTTTTGAGACCGTGGCTGTACTTTTTATGATGCACGCATGCCATAGGTTCACCATCACGGCTGTAGGTCCTCCTACAGAAATTCACATGACATGGAGAAACTAATTAGCACTGTAGTGACCCGAGAAGGGGTCACATAACTGTATTATATGCACTGTGCAATATATGCTGTAAAGTGCTAAGACTAATGTGTGTATCCCCTAATGGTTACACCTGTTGTTTACAAAAAGCTGGTACCATGATTCATGTCTGGGTGTGTACTTTCATATTCCTGCCCAGTAACAGGCCTTAGGCCATCCCCATTCCAAGGACACAAAAAAAAGTCTTTGAGAATACTCTAGGCTTTTTCCTGTGACTCCTGATATGACTACAGGCCTCCAGCGTTACACCCTGGAGAAGGTCCCCAACACCCAGCTATTGGTCCAGCGGCTCGTGAACAACACAGTTGGAACATCTTATCCCCATGCCTGAACGCCATCCCTGCCTCTGGGTGATGGTGCAAGTCTGTATATATCTCCCTAATAAAACTGTAAATAGCCCCCAATCAGCTGGTGTGGACCTTGGAATTATTGGGCTGTGAGCAGAGGACATCCACTCTAAAGAACCTGGTCGCGTGAGTGTTTCACATACTGCACTCGCACGACACTATACCACTACAGGGGATAAAGGAAATGTGTAATGCTGGGCATACACGGATAGATTGCTGTGCAATCTTCCCGGGATCAATCACAGCGTGGTGGCGTAACCACGCTTTCATTGATTGCGGGTCAATCCAAAGGGAATCAATGTGCACCACATGGGCACATCAATTCCTTTTCAATGGGGACACCCGTGTTGTGAGAAAAACTCTCACAACATAGGCTGACAGCTGCATAGTGGAGAGCGGCTGCCCAGCATGGGTCCCCTGCCCCCTCCCCCTGCCCTCGCAGAACAGATCAGTGACAGGTCCCGCCCCTTGCCACCGTCGGGACCTGATCACAGTCTGTGCGGCTGAAGCTTCCTTCCTCTGTAACTTCAAAGGTAGACACACTGTCTCCCTCTGCAGTAATGGAGATTGAACGGGGCTTTCCAACATGGTGGAACCCTGTTCAATCGATCGATTGATCCCGCTTGATGGAAGGTATACACGGGTAGATTTCTAAATAGATTAGAGCACAGTCGTGCTCCGTGAGCGTGCACGGCGCTTGATTGTACTCGAATCTATTCAGAAATCTACCCGTGTATGCCTAGCTTAATACCAGACTCATCCCCAGATCAGAAGAAGAGTTCACTTTAAAGTCATCATAGTGTTTGGAGAATTGGACTGCATTATACATGGTGCACTATGAACATGGAAGAGAAGATCTAACAAGGTGTAATGCAGATGCAGATGAGCAGGTCGCTCAGCAGACAATGCTACGACGCCGAAGCATCCCTGGGTTTGGATCCTGACAGTGACAGACTCATTCCCAATCTTTCCACCAAAAAAAAGAACTGTAGTTTGTTGTGAAAGTCATGGCACACAATATTGGGATGTGGGTGGTCTCCCCTTTGGTCTATGATACATTTTTATTTGAAGTCAGCATGGCTCATATTTCTATATCTTCGTCAAGACATGTTCTATGTTCACATACCCTTGTATAGTAATATTTCTGCATCATTCATGTTTCCTACACATTTCATTTTACACAAAAGCTGAAATATGATAATTGTGTAATATAATTGATGGTTATTAGTATGTTAGAACAAACATGTTTGTACAAGCCGGCTGCCTCAATGCTCTCTGGCTTCTTAAATCTACAACAGACATTCAGCATCTTCCATAATAGAAGGAGCACTGCGTATATAAAGTAGTATTTACATTTCCGCTCATGTAATTGCCTAGTTACGTAGTATACACTGCGGACTCTGTAGGTATGTTAGCAGCGTAGTGTAAATATAGACTCAGTTGCTCTGTATTTATTAACAACAGTTGTATGGAAAGAGATAACCAGGCAACAGGATCTGCCTAAGGGAGACATTTCAGCACCTCCCTGCTGGACAGCGGGACCGGACAGACAACCAGAGCTGTCTAGACACCAGACACATCTATTCCTATCTCTGTGGTGTTTGCACTGTATATGTCTACATGAAGTATTGATTTAACACAACTGCTGTATATATATTGTTATAACTATTATGACTTCAGGAAAAAAAGTTATGTATAGTGTCAATGAATGTTATTATATAGCCTAGATGTGAGGCCCTGTGTCAGGATTCAGACAAGGGGGCGACCAGACGACCAGGCAGCACTCACTGACAACCAGATGGTGAACAAAAAACGGTTTATTGTACACTTACAATAACAGGAAAAAAACAGGTGCAAAAATAGTCCAGATTCCGATTTACAGATGTCCAGGGTTCAGGGTCAGAGTGGAGTAAAAATGCTCAGATATCCAGGTCAGAAACAGATTCAGGTTGCTGTGAAAGTAACCATGCTCAGTCAGCATGTGTGGGTGAGGTACACCTATATAGCGCTCAGGCTAATGAGGCAGGTGACCTCAACCCAGCCCATGCTTGCAGGGAGCCACCTGCTGCTGACTAGGGAACCTAGCCATGGGAAGTGCCAGCACAGGACCACCAGCAGGTGATGCATGAGACAGCCGAGGTCCTTACACCCTGCATCAATGTAGCCCAATTGTCAATCCCCTAATCCCCTGCACTCTTTACCTAAACTGGAAGCCTCGAGAAGTTAGTTACAACACTTGGTTGCTCCAAGGTCTTATGTGCACAAGGGAAGCCGGTGAAGAGGAATTTACAAATGACCAGAACCCCACAAATGAACAAGGTTCAAACAGCCAAGCTTTAAACACGGTACCAGATAGGATTAGACAGAAGTGTAGTCAGGTCTAAAGCAAGATCATGGCTGCCAGCAGACAGAGTATAGTCAGGTCAAAAGCAGTAGTCAGATTTTAAACTGGGTATGCAGACATGGTGGGCTGAAGAAAAGTCAAGGCAGGCAGCAGACAGAGAGGAGCACCCACGCTTATAAAGGTAAATAAGTGCTACGGGTTACCTTCTTAGGAAGTGTATTACCTGGAAAGGCACTCTGTATACCTGTGCGTGTGGAAGGTGGACCAAAAAATCTGGCATGGTTTAGCATTAAGAAGCTGCGGCAACAACAAGGGTTATGTCTGCAAACCCAAGGCAAGCCAGGGCGGGACCGGTGAAGCACATTCACTTACCTACTCGGTGGATGCTGTGTTCTCACAGAGCCGAGCTGTTCCACCAATGCAGGTGGATGTCTAAACACAGCATCCGCCAAGCAGGTTAAGTCAATGTGCTCCATCCGGATCCCAAGCAATATGCTTAGTGCAGGGGGTCCCGATGGATGTGGAAACATAGCCTAACACTAATACTATTAAAATGTCAGATACGTGGAAAAACAAATAATGTTGATCTGGTGTTGAAGCTTTGTAAATAAGCATATTGTAATATAGTCTTGAATTATATGGCACCATAACTATGGAGCCGTTAACGTATAGACCAGTGATGGCCCAAACGGAAGCACATAACCCATTTTTTTATCTCCAATACAGCATTTTAACCTGAATACTGAGATTTTAGTTTAAACAATGGGAGACGCAGATTTTGTGCCAGTAAAGGACGCGGTTACTGCTTGCATGTCCGTTACAAAAATGCCAATGCAGCTGCACAGCAGTGTAAAATCTCACTAAAATTGTTGAAATTTGGCCCCCAAACAGGAATTTGGGGAAAGCAAGGAGCTTAGCAACTTGCGGCCACTGTATCTTTATTAATGTCCAGTTTTGAGGCCGTAGCCATACTTTTTATGATACTGTCCTAGTTGCGACCACTAGTCATCACAAACACAATTAAGGTACACAAGTGTCCATCAATAAACAACTTTTATTAAAGTTCTCTGTAACATATACAGTCAACCAACAAGGCAATAATAAAAAACAAAAGTAGGCTAATATCTTGAATTTCCTGGTAAATTATCAGCATAGCTAGAAGATGACACTGTTGTCTGTTTGTTTACATTTCACCAGCCGAAATCCAGCTCTGCAATGTTACCCGAGCTGAAAAAATCACCTACCATCTCCTCCCGTCCCCACCAGAGACTGCAGACACACTGATACACAGTCTGTCTATGCGTGCCAACTGAGAGGGCTCTGCATGCCGTCTTGAGCACATGTGCCATAGGTCCGCCATTATGGGTATAGACTGTTCAATATTAAACCATGCACCGAAAAACAGTAGTAGTTCAAAACCGGCACTGTTTTGTACCATGACAAGTGTTATCGAGCCCCCCCTTGAACACAGGTTAAAAATACCTGTCCTGCTCCACTAACACAGGCGATTCCTGTCAGATTGTAGCCAATTAACTTGGAGGGGGAGGAGACTTCACATCCACAGTCACTGCCTAAAGCAGAATCGGCCACAAAAAATACCAGCAGAAAAGATCCCTGTGCGATCCGACCTGCTGGCTTTTTGGGTCGAAACCTCAAGGTTGGCACCCCTGTAGTTATGCATTCAACGGGAGCGTGCACGCCAGTGGATTGCCTGCACCTATGGCCAGGAATCGGCACGTCTATGGCCGGCTTTAGTTCTATAATATAACACTCAGTTCTTCAGTAATGTTTATAATCAAGTAAAAGATCTGCCTACACCAAGAGAACAACATTGTGTGTCAAAGTCACACAAATTTTTTTATGCAATATACTTAAACACAGCATTGCCATGCAAATGTTTTTAAAATTATACCCACACACTTACGTAGGGATTTACCCATAAAAAGCATAGGACAATATGTTCTATTCTATAGATGTGGCAGGCCAATTCTTTGGTTTGTATTTAGCATTAAGCAGGGTACCCTGCAGCAGCGTGATGATATCATCATGCTGCTGTCAGATATCGGAGAAGCAGGGGAGAGCAGAACTGCAAAGCATCGGACATCGCTGTGATAACAGTAATGTCCTATAAGGCTGTTTTCGAGTGGGATTGATTTGTCCCGCTCGAAAACAGCGCAAGGGGCAGATAACATGGGTCAGATAGATGGCCGTGAGCGCGCACAGCGCTCGAAATGGCCATCGATTTGCCCCATATCTCCATGTCTGTACCCTGCTTTAGTGATACAGAAACACTTTCCAACCCATACATTCAGGGTTTGTGTTGATATCCAGATTCAATTGATAAGTGGATTGCTTAAGCTAGCCACACACGGTTCGATTTTGGTTCAATCGATGCTCGATAAGATGAATTTTTTCATTGATTGAATGAAAATCGAGAAATGCCCACATGGTACGATCGACGATAATTGTTCGATGAAGGCAGAAAAATTTATGGAATTTTGATCAGACATGTTGGAAAATCATCATCGATTGTGCCAAAATCGTTTTATAATCGTCGATGTTTGTGGTGTTTCTCCTGGATCGATTAGATTCGATACAATAACATAGACCACTTCAATCTGAACTTCAATCGTTTCCATACCAAAATCGACGATTTTAGTAATATTTTGGAATCGAAATCTCGCCACAATCACAAACTCAATGTGGGGTGTATGTTTATGCGATTAAGATCGATTTTCGATTAGACGATTGAATTCCTCGATCTAATCAAGCATCGGTTGAACCAAAATCGAACCGTGTGTGGCTAGCTTAAGGCCCCCCATACCCCTTTAGATTTCTCTGTCAGATTTCCTTTAGATCTCCTTTTGTTTTACCAAAACCATGTAATGTGAGGGACTTTCTAAACCATCAAGTCTACCTGTGTTTAATCACAGAGGACCCGGCACTACATAGTTGTTGGTAGATCTAAAGGATATCTGACAGAGAGATCTAAAGGTGTATGGGGGGGCTTTAGATGTTGTTCAGGTAGTTTTGTAGTTAAATTAGAAAATCCTACAAAAGTTTCCAGTTTTTTTTATTATGTATTGTTTATCGATGTCATTAAGAAGTATGACAATGTTTCATGAACAAGAGTTGTTAGAGGAAGGAAGCTTTACATTTGTCTGCCATCTCGTGGATGTTCTGTTGATTGCAGCAGCCGTGACACTGGGAAGATGTAGACACTTTGCTTGTTCTCCTGTAGAAGACTTTTTTAAAAGAAGTCACTGTCAGTCTACGTTCCCCTGCAATAGCGATTTTCAATCACCGGGGAATTGCCCGCCAATCACCTACACTAGTTTCAATGGGCATGTCCCCATTGATAGTATCGCGGGCTGTTGCATTTGGGGCCGGGATCAAATCACTGCTCCCTGCATTCTGACCGCCGGCGGCTGCCATGATTATTTTCCTCTGATCGTGTCCATAGACATGAATGAAGGCGATTTGCGATCATGCTTGGAAGTGATCAAAAATCGCGTCCATTCACTCTCTATGGCAATTTTTTTTTTTGTAATGGTGACGTTTTTTTTAAATCGCCGGGGAAAATGGGAACATTGTAGCCTCATGATGTACTTGTGCCCCAATTGTGCCTTATTCCCTTCACCATACTTCATTGGGAGAGGTAGCGACTCTTTTCCCAACAACATGGAAAATCTTGACAGGTACTCGGCTTTCTATAAGTATATAAAAAATATCGTTTTTGCTGGAGATTAGTTTCAGAACTATTCTACTATACATTATCTCCTTATGTTAGATACAAATATGTCATATGGGTTCCTATCTTTTGAGAAATATCTGCTATATGTTTATGGTCTGCTGCAGTGGTTGCAGGCAGGATGATCAGGGTTTTCTACACACTGGAAAGCTTGTACTGGCCTGTTGGTAAAATACATAATACACAATTATTTATAGGTCACACATTTCACAAAAATAATAATTTATAAATGAGCTGCCTACAAACACAATGGATCAGTTTGGGTTTACACAAGTTCGATTTGACTGAATGACTAGTCATATTTAGGTTATGGAAGGATATCTATAATATATAGACATTTTGCCTATTGTTGTCTTATTGGTGGTTACTGGCATGTGTGGTTTGGGGGATGTACAAAGCCAGGAAGATAATCAAACATTTTTTTTCCCCCTTTTAAATCTATAATTTGCACAATTGTCCTTGGAAACTGGCAAATGGCTTCAAATTTAGAAACATCTATACAACAAAAAAGTGATGCTTCTATCCAGCAGGACTTTGTTACTGCTTAAAAGCAAGTATACCTGCACCCAAGAGAACAACATTGTGTGTGAAAGTCAGATGTAGAGGTTTCTTCCACATTAATAGATTTCATCTTTCTGAGGCAACACAGAACTAAAAACTTTAGTTATATCACCCCCCACCCCACAGACATTCTAATGGTAAAGAGTGCCCAGAGCCGCCTGGAGGTAGGTGGGAGCATACTCTGACTCAGGGGATGGTCAGCCTAGAACGAAGGGAGAGGGAAGCTCCCCCCTTCCCCCCTCAGAAGCAGGCAGACAGGCTGTTTGCTCAGCCCCGATGGATCTCAGATCCCTCGGAGCTGAGGAGACATACCCATACCTGTAATGGCTAAAGCTGGGCATACACGTTCCAATTTCTGCACGATCCGATCCCCAATCTGATGCCGTGCACGCTCCCGCATCCCTTAAGGATCGGGTCGTGCAGAAATTGGAGGCAGCAACCAACGAGGATTGGACTGAAATCAGCCGTCCTGTCGGATCGCACAGTTATCCGGCAGGACGATAAATTTTAGCCCGATCCCATTAGTTCGGCTAGGGACGGCTGCCCCCAGCCGAACTAATGAGCTGCACATTAAGAGTGCAGTCCAATTCTCGACACTAGCGGGCAGGTGTGATGACGTCATCACGCCCGCTCCTAGTGCAGAGAATTGGATAAGGAATAGACGGTAAATCGTACTGTCTATTCCCAGCTTTAGATTGATTTGGCTGACGATTTAGGCTCTTTAAGTTTTAGTTCGGCACTCGATTTTTCAGCCGACCGACTGCTGTGAGCAGGCATGGCGGTTGGTCAGCCGAAAAATCTAAGCGTGTATGGGGGCCTTTAAGTATTGAAGGTGCTTTACTCATAAAAAGCATTACTTATAAAAAGACAACGTGTCCTATTCTATAGATGTGGCAGGTCAATTATTTGGTCAGTATTTAGCATTAGAGACCCTTGTGCTGACTCCATTTCAGTAACCAAACCCAATTAACCAGCAAAAAAAATCCAGTGTGTTCATTATCTGCCTGGACATGTGTACTATGAAGCAAATTCAAACACATGACCAGCGATTACACTAGTAACATTCGCAAAGCAATAGTGAACAGTGGCTGCTAACCAGTTACATAGGCTGGTGGTTGTCATAGGAAGCTTTAAGTTCAAAGATATAGTCTGTGAATTCAATTACGAACACAGTTATCTAACCTTAGTTAGAAAAGACTACGGTACTCAAAGTGTTTGTATTTTAAGTCTATGCTCAGCCTTGTATTGTTCTGCAGCAAGTAGCAGACGAGGGGTACTTACCTAAAGTTGTCAACGCAAGAAAATCTCAAGTGGTGCTCTTCAATGTAATTTTGAAGTTCTAGTAATGAGGCGCTCTGGCAGGAATTTCTGCAATATGAGTATAGAAGTTGCATTTTAGCAATATACTAATAATTGACATTGATATATTCAGCCAAAAAGAGTATTGTAGATGCAAAAAATTATTTCAACGATCTGGAGGTATTTTTGTAATAAAAGATGATTGACAACATAAGGTAGCCATACACGTGTCGATTTGTCACCGATCATTTCCCGATCCGATCATTCCAGGCGATCGTGGAATAGGCGATTGATCGGATCGGCAATCAATGAAACACCACCTTGTGAATCCGATTTGTGGCTGATTTGGACTGGAGCCGATCTCTAAAATGGCCGATTCCACAAAATCCATCGCTGCTGCATAGAGAGCTATGGGTCCACCAACGTACTTTGATTGCCAAATGATCGACCAAAAAGACCAATATGTCGGTTCAATGTCCGATTCGATTTTTAGTCGATTCTGATTTTGTTTGGTCGATCGTTCAGGGTGGGCAGAACTTGATTGATTGCTTGAACTTGATTGGTCCAAAATCGACCCGTGTATGGGAGCCTTCACTCAAATTACCATAAAACAATATTTTTTAGATTAAGTTTCTAAATCTAAAGTAGTTAGGTTACATTATTTAGAGTTTGTGTCCACTGAGTCTTTTTCCTGTCTACACGGCAACCTATCAACCCTGGCCACAACCCATCCCATTAATACGATGTAGTCACTGACACACACCGTGCCCAATGCAGATTAATAGATGCATCATCCAGATGCGGAAAAAAAACATTTTACTGTGTTTTTCAGTTTAAATGAATCCGCACGAGACTCCCTGTTAATGCATACCCTGCCTATAACAATTAACTTCTTGGTGGACGGGGACAGGAGGTGAAATCTCAAATTTTACACATTAGTAAGACCCTTAATGTTATTCTGCCCATGGAGCTCCTGTTTGTTGGTGAAATATAGGATAATCCTTTGCTTTGGGGAGATTTCTTCTTCATTCCTGTCATTCCAGGGCAGGAAACAGGAAATCTCTCCAAATGTACAACAATTTAAAATACTATCAGTGTCAGTCCTATTCTGCAGATAGATTGCATTTTCAGGCTGTTTATTTAAAGTGGACCTATAATCCCCTTTTGTACTTCATGTCCCGTGCAGCTAAACCCCACATTATAGTGACAATCTGTAAAAAAAACGAACAATATACGTAACAATATAAAAACAATTGCCCATTGTTGCTTCTCCCTTCTGATATTGTACTGCAGTGGATAAGAAAATTTGATATTTAAAGTGACAGTGACATTAAAGAAATATGTAATCATGCTGTCTGTATAAAAAAATAAGGAGATATGTTTTTCCCTATTGATAACCATTATCTGATGCCCTCCAGTGGCCACTCTGGATACTGCTGTTAATTAACCCCTGGAAGACTGGCATGGAATCTCTCATATGGGCCCAGGAGACAGCAAGTTTTGGAGTTTTTTCTCCAATGCAGGTTCAGAAATAAGCCACATTTAAAATGATATATATATATATATATATATATATTTATATATATATATATATTTTTTTTTTTTTTTTGTTTCTCATACAAATAAAAATGTGAACATGTAGCATTAAACGTCCTTACATGTCTTGTCCTTCAATGTCATCAATAACCCAAAGCTTCACTTCTGATATATTATCTGGATTCATACTGGGTATTTCCACAGTTCTCAAGATACTGGGAGGATGATAAAGAAAAAACACATCCAACTGTTAAACAAAAATGTAACATTGTGCTTGTTCTGGATTTCATTTGCTTTCAGAAATGTTGCTGCTGATTACCATATTTGTCCTACACAACCCATACATAGTGAGATTCCATATAGACACATTCATCCATGACTGCCTGCCTATGGGTAGGCTGAGACAGCTGTAAGTAAAGGAGTTCAATTACATTTTAATAGCAACATCATTTATTTTAGTGTATAGTTACAGGAATTGTTCAATGTGTGATTAGCAGGTCACTTGATGATTTATCATTGAATTTGTGTTTTTTCTGATGCAACTTTGAGGTCTTGACCTCCCCTCCTGCGCCTTCCCTTGGGCAAGACGTAAATGCTAAATGGACGGTCTTTGCCAATGACTGGTCTAGAATTTTATACCAAGGGTTCTCTGGATTTTAAAGCTATAAGAACACCAAAGCTGTACGGTGCTGGTCTCTGACTTTTCCATGCAATGTGCATACACAACATATATATCCATGCAATGAAAGAAAATAGGAATATCCATACAAAGAAAGAAAATGCAACTCATCACCTTTCTTTCCTGGCGATGTCGCCATATGCAGATCCATTCAGCATCACATTTACTGTTCCACAAGATGCACGAGCAAACTAGAAGGAAACGAAGACAAAAGAAAAGACAAACAATCATCAATCAACAATTGTGTTTTGTAATTCAAGTGATTTTTATTTTATTCTTCCAGTACGTGATTTAGTATAGTGATTATTCAAAGTTTAAACCTAAATTGTCATAAATTGCACCTTACTGGTCCTTAGATGTGCTATTATTTTTTTTGTCTTACCCCGGCCATAGACATGGTGATTCCTGGCCATAGATGCGGGAAATCGACCGTGCGCACACTCATGCCAAACGCTTGGTGGTTGATTGCCTGCAACTACAGAGGTGCCCACCTTGCCGGATCGATCCAAAAAGCCCCACCAGCTGGATCACATGGCGATCTGTCCTGATGTTATTTTCTGGTAGATCCTGAAACTTTGGAGTCCACATCCAAAGTATCAGACGAGAATCCCTGTGTGAGTGGCACACACAGAATTCCCATCAGTTCCGGTCCCCACATCACCACACTGTAATGAGTCGCTGGCAAAATGGCCAGGAATTGTCGTGTCTATGTCCAGCTTTAGGGTAACTACACTCACTCTACTATATCCATGTATGTCGTTTGGACCCCTAGCTTCAATACTTAGCCTGGGATTCATGTGCACCCTGGACATTTCCTATTGGATATTTCTGCCATAGGGCACTGCGATGGGGTTGTATGTGATGTTATGCTGTTAATGTTGGCTGCATATGGAACAGGTCAGTACATAAGTAACTTTGCTATGACTTCCAGCTTTGTTCAGTTCTACCAGGTCAGCAAGTTTGGGTGCATCCTGGTGCCCTCTGTTTGGACATGTTTTTGCATGCCTCATGGACGCAACTTTTTTTCTTTCTTCTAAAAAACACATCTGATGTGCACCCATTGTTTTCTTTCGATGTATACCGGTGCTGGGGACGCGCCTGTGGCCAGATGCACTTTGAAAACACAGTTAGCTGCATTTTTGAAAACAGAACATGTCACGCCTGGAGCAGTGGACCCTTGGCCTAATACTGTAGCCAACACCATTTCTCTCTTAAGGTAATCAGTTCACACATATGGAAACAATCTAATTGTCTTTCACAGTTGAACTACACCATATAGTTTTATATAAAAATGATTTACACTTACAGTAGCAGAGGCCATTTTCCAGAAAGAGGAGAGAGAGTTGTTGTCACATTCATTCCATGCAGGACACGCATTATAGTTCATCCCTAAAATAAATTGTATGTATATTGATTAGAAGCATATATGTATGGGATCAAGTGTAGGCATATGCTGTACTGTACTACATTATTCTATAACCTAATTCAGCTGTGAAGTTGTTGGGTGATCTTTGGGGTACGAAAGCTTTAATCCATTAGATGCCCAAGTAGGTAGCTCCTACTCCTATGAATACTACGGCATTATAAAGAGGAAATGATTTGGAGGTGTAGCCAGCTGAAAATCTAGAAATAATATCACTTTAAAGACACAGAAAACATGAGGACAAGAATGACAATTCTGCAGACATATTCTAGATCATGTGTAGGTCAAGACCAACCAGGCAAGATGTAGTCAGCAATATAATCTCTGTTTGAAAGAAACTCTAAAAAGGTGCAAAGTGCCCATGTCAAGAAACACATGCATGAAGCCACTGGCCACCTTGACGAAAATTGTCTATGTAGTAATTTTATCTGTGTGAGGCAACTGCTTATACACCTTGCTGCATGATCAACATGTTGATTGTGAATATTCAAATCCTTTTACTTTAAGATTGTAGTGAGTGGAAAAGAAAGAAAGAAGTTCCACATGACTGTATATATGAAAAATATCAACAGTTTACTAAAACAAATGCTTCTCTCAACCTTGTGGAACACTGCCAAAAGACTCTCCAGCTTGACAGTTAAGGCCCCCATATAACTTTAGATCACTCCACACAATTTCCTTTAGATCTACCAACAACTATGTAGTGCCGGGTCCTCCCTGATAGAACACATAGTGATTGGAAGGTATATATCAGTGCTATGTAGTGCCAGGTCCTCCCTGATAGAATACATAGTGATTGGAAGGTATATATTACTGCTATGTAGTGCCGGGTCCTCCCTGATAAAATACATAGTGATTAGAAGGTATATATCACTGCTATGTAGTGCCGGGTCCACCCTGATAGAACATGGGGGCCTTTACTCTGTTGCTACAATGCAATATATAATGGATGGTTCCCAGTATACTAGGGTGCAATGTACTTTGAAATTCACACCCACCCCTCGCCTCTGTCCATGTCATTGATGACGCCGGTGACCTGGGCTGGGAGACCGACGACTCTCCAGTAACATGGAGGTCTATAGCGCCACCCCCTTCTGCGTTATCAGGACATCATCAGGGCAGGTGCGGAAACCTGTAAATGCTGTGACGATATAGAAAATCGCTGCAGCTTACTGGGGAGTATATCGGGTTCACCCCAATCCCCACTCCTCCAGCGTTTGGGACGAACCCAAACAGCGAGCGAACTGGATTAGTCTCAAACGCTAGGGAGGTCAATAATGGTATGATTTTTCTTTACAGTATATGGTGCTGCCAAATACAGGGGAGGCACTGACTGTGTCATCGGGGTTATAAATAAGATTGATAGGGGCCTGTGGTCTTTTGCCAGCTCTTTTCACATGAGCAGTTCCTATGTGAGTAAGGCCTAGCATCCAAGGAGGGACCGCAAAGATAATCTCTGCCATGTAAGTGTAATTTTCCTTCCGGGCTAGGGGCTGATACCAGGGATAGGGAATGACTGTACATATTCCTGCCTAAGGGAAGAAAAGTTGTTACCTTGCAATATACCAGCTTTTGTGTGGACATTCATTCACTATATCATCAGAGAACTGTTTATAGTAATACACGTTTACAGAATCTGAGTGACTGGGGGTGCTTAATTCAGGGAATGGAAAGCTCCCATAAGTTTGGGAGTGAGGAGTTCACTGGTCTGAAAAGTCTGAGTGTCACCTGATAATCCCAGATCGCATGTAATGTGTCTACTCTATTTTGATTGAGAGTTATTTTCTCTGATGTGCTACTACATAACACCCCTGTTCAATGATCTCACAACAGCTTTTTACTCTATAAAAAAGTGTGACAACATGTTTTTAGAGGTTGTGAGTCTGCAGCCTCCATGCATGCTATAGGCCTGTAGAGATAATGATCACAACTGACAATTAAGTGGGCCATACATGTAAAGATTTCGAGAGAATCGATATTCGATTAGATTGAATGGTTTGATTTTTATATCAAAAATCGATTTCTTGAACCCCAATGTTTTTATAAACGTACAACACGATGAGTAATCAATCGATCTCTGGTCATCATCGAATTCGAGCAGAAGTGCTGTAGTGGTCAGCATGCCTCGAATGCTTCCTCGATCGGTTGGTATAATTCATGTCTCGATTACAGTGCAATGGATTACAAGTTACGGACATGTCCGATATAGTTCCGATATATCGAGATTTAGTCCAATAGCGATTACTTTTACCTTGATCTAACTAATTACAAATATTCAATAAAGGTCCAATCGAGCTGAAAATTTATCACTTTTTGTTAATCCTAAACAAAAATCGACACATGTATGGGCTCCTTAAGTCTTATATTTGGGAGTACTGGTTATTTTCCTACCCCTCAGTGACTGGTAGAGTAATGAAGGCGAGAATGCTGTCCACAATGTAATTTTAACTTTATACATTTTAATCACAGAATGTTTACCTGGAATAGCTGGCTTTCCACACCACGTCAGGCCATTGAACAGAAAACCCAGAAAAGTGTCTTCCAGAGTTACAAAATTTTCAGTGGCTTTTGTGTAGCGATGCACCAGATCATTTGTTCTACTCCACAAAAGAGTCTTTAATAAAAAGTAAAATGTAGAGTTAATGAAGGAAGACACAAAGCACATTTGTTGTACATACACCATACACTTGACTGTACTGGATTGCACGCTAGACTGTTGTACAGTTTTGATGTTACCAACATGTTCGATGACCTTTGCAACGATTTTTTGTTCATTCAACCACAAAATTGCTCATACGGACGTCCGCGTGCATCCGCTTGACAAAAGGCTTGGGGTGCGGGCAGGAGTGGCTGTAGCCGTGCGGATACAACCGCAGTAAACCGCATCAGTGGAAACAAGCCCTTATTTATTTCAGCAAAGGCCTTAACCTCCCTGGTGGTACAATTAAAGCCCTTTTTATTATTAAAACCAATGTGGAAATTCAAAAAGATTTCAGTCTGCCTGAGCTGGGATCGATGATGAAGCTTAAGGCAGTGAGCATGCAGTTCGGGAGTAGCGAGGTTTCCTTCCAGGAATCAAGTTTGGAATGGTTATTTTAGGAGGACTTGCACGTGAAAGTAATCTCTTCTTATTATGTATTTATAACTGGTTCTCTTCCCAATGTTAGCATATCTAAAATCATACAACGTTGGAAGTCAGATATACACAATATGAGGGCAAATAATTGGTCCTCGATAACAACCCATTATCTCCTGCAAGTGATTTCAGTTTCCATCTTATATATTATACTTCCGGTAAGATTATTTAAGATAAACCGGAAGTTGAATTCTAATTGTTTTGGATACAACTCTGTGACTGGCACCTACTTTCATATGATGGGAGTGTCCTGTGGTTCAGGATCACTGGCTCTCAGTAGTCTCCTTTATCACTAGTTTGAGTTTGATTCCCATACCAAGCATTCCCAAATTTTGCCTTTTTGGTGATGTTGAGGGTTTTATACTTTATAACTTAGTAACACAATTATTGTCCTTCACTGGACTAGTACCCCCTCTCTCACCTCTTGGCATGATGCAGGAAGCTGGTAAATAGCACCATACCACTATACAAGTTAAAATATCAAGCCAGAGGATGCATGAAAAAATTTGCATGGTTTGGGGTGTGTGGTCAGAAAATTTTTATTCTTTCATGTGAGGTGTTTTTCTTCTCTCTTTGGGGGGTATTAACCTTCCTATTAGTTGAGATGAACCCAACTGTTCCAGAGTTTGTTTACTTAACAAACTCTGGACAAGCTGGTATGGCACATACTTACCTATGCTCATCTATACTTACTTATTCGAAATCGCACCATTGGTGAGGGGGCCATAGACCTTCATGTTAATGTAGGGGTGTTGGTTTCCCAGATTACATTGCCGGCACCATCAATGATATCGACAATGTTTACAGATGAGAATGGAGAGCAAGGGTAAAAAATCGAAGTACAATGAGTACTCTGCTTTGATCGCTAGCACCTCAACGTTCGGCCTAGCCGCTAGGGGGGTTAAAGAGGCCGTCTTCCAGCAAATAACAATTACAATTTCAATATTGTCTCTTATTCTCGTAATTTATGTTACTTTTTGAACAACAATGCTTTGTATTGTAAAAGATATTCCTTTATGTGTATTTGTAATTTATATCATTCTGTGCATTACTATAAAGTGCTAATACAGCATACTGTTTCATTTTATATTTGTGATCAGCACACATTTTTTTTTTCTTGTTAGTTGTTTTCTTTGGTACTATGTTGAAAAAATAAAAACAATACCTGTTTCAGAAGTAGCTGAGATATATGACACATGTAGAACCCTATCTGTTATTTAACAAAGAAGAACAGCACACCTATATCTGATCCCCTCTTAGATTTAGGGGGAGTCAGAGGTGTGTGTGCCTAGCTTTAGACTTTGCAAGGCTACCCTTGAAAAAAAAAAACTCTGATACCCCCTAGATTCCTGTGCAATCGACCCCGGATCAATCACAGCGTGGTGACGTTACCACGCTGTGATTGACCGGGGATCAATTGAACGGAAGTCAATGTGCACTACATGGGCACATCAATTTCTGTTCAATGGGCACGCGTTCTCTCGAGCTTTCAGCCTTGTGTTATGAGTGAATCTCTCACACACGGGCTGCCAGCTGGGGAGAAAGTTGCCAGCCTCACACAGCCTCAGAGAGAGAAGTGCTGGCTCCGCCCCTTCACACTGACAGCGGTGCATGGAGATTCTTGTCTCTATTAAAAGTAATATGGAGATTGAATGGGGTTTTCCAACATGTTGGGACCTGGGTCAATCGAGTTTCTATTGATCCCGCTCGAAGGAAGACCCACACGGGTAGCTTTGCAAACAGATTAGAATACAATCAAGCACTGTGACCGCGCACGTTGCTCGATTGTACTCAAATGTTTTTACAGATCTACGTGTGTGCCTTGCTTTATTCTTATAGTCTAGAATCAATGAAATCAATGTAACATAGCTTGTTGGTTCACAGTATCTCTGATTATTATTTGTATCATTTAACATTTGCATAGTTTCAATACAGTACAATAGAATACATGCATGTGTGGTGTCTTTTCTCAACGCGTTTCGCACCCCAAAAGGTGCTTCGTCAGGAGAACAGCATGTAATGGTTGAAACATTCACTTAAAACATCAGTTTGAATTGTGTCCAGTCAAAAAATTTCAGCCATTTGTCAGGAACAGGGAACCTCTTAGTCTGTTGCTGTTTCACAGGTATGTCTTATTATGTTTGTCCACTTTAGTCATATAAGGTAGCGTTAGGTCAGTCCTGCCCCCATTCAGTATAAGAGTAAGAGTTTGTTTTCACATATGTCGGGACCCCCTCCGCTAAGCGTTTTGCGTGGACTTTGGACTCATGGACTTTGCCTGCTTGGCGGATGCTATGTTTACACATCCGCCGATGCAGTGCTCGACTACCTTGAGCCTTGCATCGGCAGAACGGCTCGGTGCAAGGAGACACAGCATTTGCAGAGCAGGCAAAGTCTATGTGCTACGTTGGGATCCCTGCCAAGCAATACAGTTAGCGGAGGGTGTCCCAACGTATAATGGAAACATACCCTAAGGGTAGTCAGTGTCTCCGTTTCCTAGTGGTGCAAAATGGCGGTAGTGGGGTAGAAATAAAGGGACTGCTGAAGTATGGACAGGATTGGTATTGTTTGTATCATGCATATGTTCGAATTGTGTTGGTTTGATAAAAAAAAAAAATTTAAATAAAGAATATTGACCTTATCACATGGTATTTTCTGTGAAGCCACTTGGGATAGTTTTTCATAATCTTCCTCTTTGATGTTACATGGGTCTTTCTTAAATACTGCTTCTGTTAGTTCTTGCCATATTCCATTGCAGTCCCTTGTCCTTTGGGAGAGAATGTAAAGATAAAATGTATAGAATAAATGTATTACAATAAAAAAATAAGTGCTTAACTAATTGGCCTAATTGTGGTAAGTATTAAGTATCTGACTCCTTCTCCTAAGGTGACAGCACCCCCTGGAATGTTTGTAACCTAGCACTGGAGGTGTAAAAAGACCCCCATACACCTTTAGATCAATCCATACAATTTCCTTTAGATCTACCAACAACTATGTAGTTCCGGGTCCTCCCTGATAGAACACATAGTGATTGGAAGGTTTAGAAATGTCCTCATATTACATGGTTTTGGTAAAAGAAAAGTGGATTGTACAGAAATTGTATGAAAAGATTGTAAGGTGTATGGGGGGCTTTAGGAATGTTTTAGGACTTGTATTGTATTAGGACTCTTCTCGTTGCCACAGACTGGTGAGGACACATAAAAGCAGATGTATACTGAAAATAAAAAAAATTATACATATATAAAATTCCACTTTTACTTTGCTCAAAGCCACGATGGTCAAAAAGCAATCCTAAAAAAAATATACTTACCTGCTTTTTCCTCGGACCATATGAGAGATTCCATATTTAACTGTCAGTCTTCTGGAGGTTAATTAATTGCAATATTTATAAAAATATGAACCCAAAAAATCTCATATTTACTACCAACATTCCGAATATTTCAATAGTATAATGTACTAGTGATTGTGGCACCCACTCACCAAGGCTGATTTCCCTGGTACACACAAGGGACTTTAACCGCCCTAGCGGTCCTGCACTTTCTTGTCTTGTATTGCAGCTGACAAGATGGAGCCGTCCAGCTAAACACAGATCCCCGCAGCAGCACATTCTGCTCTGTGCTGTCCGGGGATCTGAAGCTTGCTTCTTCACTAAAGCAAGCCGGCATGTCACCCCTCTCCCACCTCCGGCCGCGGGACATTCATATGCAAAGTGGGCTATCTTCTAAGAGCACACCTGGAATATCACCCCCATTGTCATTTCCAGATGTCCTCTTTGAAGTTAACCCTTTCAGAGGGTGCCTAATGCCATTGTATTAGATACAGTCATAACTGTATCCAATACAATTCAAAGTAAAACAAAAACTGATATAATACATTTTATAATTTTTTTAATGTGCTTTTTTTTATAATAATTGTGTGTTTCAAACATTATTATATTCAGGATGTCTATTAGACCCTTGTACGGACAGATTTTGGGAGGATACAGGCCTACAACATAAAGAAAAATTTACCATTGAAGTCTATGGTGCACTTTTGGAACAGAAATCTGGACCGCAGCAGTGCGCTAGGGAGGTTTAAGGGAGAACAATAACAAAATATTATTCACCAACGGGTATCTTTTAACAATATACCAGTGTTTTGTTTAATATTGTCTAATATATATTTCATCAATATTGCATTGAGATTACACAGAAACGTTCTCCCTGTATAAAGTCTTGATGCGTTTTGAGACTAAAAGTTGCTTCTTCAGGAGAAACACAAGCAAGAAAAAGGAGAAATATAAATTACATTTATTTGTAGGAAGGAGGACTGTGTATGTGTACCAGGGGGTGAGGTGCTTTGTTAAGAAATCAGCAAGTGTGATATAACTGTTGCTGGGCAAGATAGGTGCAATGTTGGTCACTGTTTGAGATAAGTAAAAGGTTAGTGAACATCTGGATCCTTCCTTCTGATGTAACCATGATAAGCCATTTTGGGAGTGGTCAGCCTTGGGACAAAGGTAATATAATGCCCAGAGAAGGGGGGGGGGGCTTGGTCTTCATCAGGAGGAGAGAGCAGTTGGGTCATCAGCTGCGGTGCGATTTTTGCACCTGATTTTTTGTTTAAAAAAAGGCCCCTATTAAAGAGAAAAAAATCGGTCCCATAGAGAATGAATGGGCGTGATCAGGGCAGAAAAATCGCGACTGTCCACTGCCACGATCAGAACATGGGAAGCCGCAATTCTGATCGCGGGTCCAACCACGTCCGATTGCAGCCATTAGTTGAAGTGGGAACAAGCCCATTCAACTAGTCAGCATTCAGCAGTCCATCATCAGAGCTAGGTAAAGTAGGTAAAGAATGTATTTTTTATGCATTCTCACTATTATTGGCACTTCTAGTTCAATCCATGAAAAGATGAATTGTTGGTGGTAGCTCTGCTTTATGTTCTATTTTTGAAGGATAGAAAAAAACAAGTAGGCTCCCCTTTGTCTACCCTTCTTATGTACATCTGCCATTATGTTTATTCGTTTGATTAAGAATTCTTTTCAGGGGCACCTCATGCCTTATGGAAAAAATAAATGATACATGAACATTAACTTTCTCAACAACCGATCCATCAACATCCCCTCTGACTCTCTTGTGACATCTGAAGCTTGTCAAATATTTATGAAGGTTGAATGTGTTTTTAGTAAGAGTCCTCTATCCTCCAGGTGCAATAATAGTAAACCCTGAATAACAAAGAGCAATGCAGTTTCTCATTCAGGTTACACACAATGTGATTCAAGCAGACACATGAAGGAGGCCACAGACTTGTCACGTGAAGGTCCCACACATCAGCACATTCAGATTCACGATTTAACAGCATAAATGTTAAATTATGAAAGCAAATGTCAGTAGTTTTCCTTCTGCATTCATCATAAGTAGTGATGGCCAAACTTTGGGTAGGTCCGTCCGCGAATGGGAAGATCAGACTTTTAAAGAAGTCCAACGTACGCCTGTTCGTGAGCAGATTCACCTCTCGGTGGGAAATTTAAATCGGTTAAACCGGAAGTGACGTCAGTGATGTCACATCCGGTACCTGGAATGCAATGTGTGTTGTCATGGCAACATCTAATGGTAGAATGTGAAATAGCAGTTGCAGTGTAATCAACACATGAGACAACACTCACAGAATTCATTATGAAAATGAATGCATGGTATACACCACATGGGGCAAGTGAAGCTTCTGATCCTGAGCTTTAAAGATTACATGGAAGCATTCACTATACCTGTCAACCTTCCCATTTTGGTTGGAAAGTAAAAATATTTATGCGTCTTTACATGCGTTTAATGTGTCTTTACTCTACCTCCTAACTTTCCACCTTGCTTGTGCTGATGATGCTTGGGGTGGGAAGTTAGGAGGGAGCGTAACACCCCCTCCCTCCAGCTTGTCACGGAGCGTCACTTTTGGTATTTGGAACAGGCAAGTGTCACTTTGCCCCCAGCACATCCTTGTTCTAAATACTGGAAGTGTCAATCTGCGATAATACTTCCTGTCAGTTTTCCCTATCAGATAGGGTCCTCATACACAGATCAATTTTCCATTCGATTCCAGAACGATCGATTGCAATGCACATTTGCGGCCATCGATCGTTTGTGAATCAAGGGCCATCCTGTCTTGAAATGAACAAATCTCGATTGAACAGGGGACGGACATGTTGGTAAATTCCTGATCGATCGCCATTTCTTTGTATCTATGCCAAGGTATTGTATATTGTATAGTATACAGTATTTTAAAGTTTTATTTTAGGAATGAATGGGTAAAATGTGCGTGTCTGATGAAAAGGAAAAACTTGTAGACATTCTTTGAAAAAAATTTTGAGCTTAGCCTGGGACTTCTTCCACGTTTTTAACTTTGGCCCCCTCTGTGTGCTTGAGTTGATAGAACAGGGGGTTCTAGACTGTCCTAGGTATGTTCGAATTGCAGTGCCCTCAGCTAGGACTTAAAGGAAAGAAGCTAGTTAACGCACCTTATTCACCTTCAACTTCCTATCTTTTTATCCTAACCTAAAATAGTCTTATATTGTAGCTTCTATTTAACACAAGAGGTTCTCTTTTCAATCTGCTTGTTCTCTACGGTTCCATTAATTTATATAGCCAGAGCAAAACCATCCGTTTCTGATCAGACACTGAAACCCATTACAGCATCAGATCAAACTCCATTTAGATCGAAAAATAAAAATAATACGTACCTGTGATTTCTCATTTTTTTTATTAATTTGATTTAATTACTTTGCAAAACATCAAGTTTTCCCATTGTTGTTATGGGATTTTGTGTGTCGAATTCTGAGGAAAAAATGACCGTATATACTCATGTATAAGCCTTTTTTAGCAAAAAATCTCGGCTCTCGTGGCTTATTCTGGAGTCAGAGTCAGGGTCCCATTTACCTGTCCGAGTGTTAGCTGGTCTCCCTGCAGGCCCTGGCAGCCTCTGTGAATGATCTGATCTGTGAATGTATTCGGTATTCTATTGATGGCATTCCCAAGCTGGGCTGGTGAAAGGTAAACAAATTTGGATGACAGTGCCATCTTGTGGACATATTGTTAATTTTAACTGGAGATGGAGGAATTTTAATGAGCAAACTCCCCTTTCTGGCTTTGCTCCCCCCCCCCCCCCCCCCCCCCAAAAAAAATGATGTGGTGTAAATATGTTCTGGATGCACTACAGTTCATTACTCATCAGCGGTTGTGAATTTACTTGCAAAAATAATATATAGTGTCACATATAATTAGAGATGAACAAACTGTCCACAGAGCAGACAGTTCATGGCAAACATTACATGTTTGCTTTTCTTCTTGCTGGGGAACAGTATGGTGTTCAACCCGCCCCCTTCAAAGGCCAGAATAAGTTTATTGCTGCTCTTCCGCATAAAGGAACTGTGCGGTCCATATAATGGAAGTGAGGTCACTGACGTTACTTCCAGTTTAACCCGATTT
>CM070032.1:210431273-210458953 GCA_036250615.1 Ptychadena robeensis
CACTACATATAATGTATGTTGTCGGATACGGTCTGTAGCCAGTTGGTCAAAGCTTGATGTAGGCTGAGATAGAACAGAAAATCAGATCTTTTAAAGCAGTATGGAAAGTTTCCTGTTCCTCTGAGGCAAATGCCTTATGTGTTTTGTATTTAGAATTCTTCAAGTCCATAATCCACTGGTAAGGCATAATGTAAACATCTGAATGACTTGATGAGTAGATGTCAACACTTTGACCTGGATGAATAAGAACCTTCACAGACATGGGGCACTGTTGCTCAAAGCATTAGCTCATTCCTTTATGGATGGATGCATTTGGCTTATTTAACTCGTTGGTTTGTCAGTAAAGTAAAGCAAAACACCTTTCTGTTAAATTGAAAATAATATGAAAGATGAAGTAAACTGTTTTGGGTGTTCTAACTTTCTAAGCCTGTGGTTCTCAGCTTGTAAGTCTGGACCCCCTTGGGGGTCAAACGACCATTTCACAGGGGTCACCAAGTTTGCTGAAAGCATCATAACTGCTGCTTACAAGCAACAGTGCTGATGACCACAAGTGTGGTGGAAAATTAGGAGGGAGAGTAAAGCCCCCTCCCTTCTAACTAAAGAGGGATGGGATGTTGTGCTTCATCCTAACTTCCCACCATGCTTGTGAAAATGATGTGCAGGACAATTTAATTGAAAACACAGGAAGTGACACTTTGTGAAGTCACATCCAGGATCACGTATCTTAAAAGGTTGAGAATCACTGCTCTAATGCCTGGTGCCCAACTCACAGCACAGGGACATCTTGCAGTCCTGTAGGACTGGTCAAAGCTATCCATTTGGGTGGGCAATGTACATTATATCAAATAGGCTTGTGTACATGAAAACAATTGTACAAAGGTTGTTTTCCCTTTGGATATGGGGATAATAGTGACACCCCCCTGAGCTCCCAAGAAGCCTCCAGATATATACACCATGGTTAGGTCTGCGTACCCCTGCCCATCCCTCCCTCAGGAAATACCACCATCTTAACAGTATTTACTGCTAGTACTTAAGCAGGGTACAGACGGCTCAATATTCGAGCCGTCTGATGTTCCCTGCAGGAGCGTGATGACGTCATCACGCTGCTGTCAGATATCAGAGGAGCTGGAGAGACAGCTCTGCTCTCTCCACAGCTCAGCCGATGCTTTGCCTGGAGACCCGCGGTTTCCATGTAAAGCAACAGACATCGGCCGTATTAACAGTCATGTACGATATGGCTGTTTTCGAGCAGAATTGATTGGTCCCACTCAGAAACAGCGATAGCCACATGAAGCCAGTCTTCTAGTAAACACGGAAATGACGGAAATGACGTCACATTCGGATATCGCAACCAGAAACAATGCATTCTAGGTACCGGATGTGATGTCACTCGTGATGGCCGAACATTGGTTAGGTCTGTCCGCGAACGGGCCGATCTGACTTTTAAAGAAGTCCGCTGTCCGTCTTTTCGTGGACAGATTAAAATTCCCCCCTTTAGGCGGGGAATTCGAATCGGAACAACCGGAAGTAACGTCACATCCGGTACCTGGAACGCATGGTTTCTGGTTACTTCCTGTCACTTCCTGTTCTCGGGCTGGTTTTTCACTAGGACTCCGGCTTCTCGCTGCTCCTGATCCTGCCGGAGGAAGTATAGAGATCTCCTTCTCACCGGTGAACGGGGCGGGTCGAACACCCGAACATCCATTTTCGCCGCCTAACTGTCCGCCTTGCGGGCAGTTCGGCCATCACTAGATGTCACTGACGTCACATTCTGTTTTTCAAATTCAAATTCCCCGCCAAGAGGGGAATGATATGTTGAGGAGTATGTACTGATGTAAACGGCCTCCTCTATGACCAAAAGTATGATACTTGTTTTGTATAAATAAAATCTTTTTTATCCCACTATTGTGTACTGCCCAATTAAAAGTCCCTATTATCCCCATATCCAAGGGGAAACGACCTTTGTACAATTGTTTCTATTAAGTTGGAACGTAGCAGACAGGCATCGAATGTGAGGCCAATCCACCCCATTATCCATTGTTTCCATGAAAACGCCTGTCAACAGATGTAAATTGGATCACTGTGACCCAGTCCTTAGCAGTTGCTGTGCAGCCTTTATGGTCTTTATAGACATTGTTCTGTTTTATTTAGTTATAAAGTTCATTTCTAGCCCAGTAAAAATACAACAAATGTAAAAGTGTGCAATTTTTCCTTTAACTCTAATGATACTTTTTTTTCTGCTGTAATTTTTTCACTTTTATATATAGGTGATTGCTGATGGAAATACTGATCAATAAAGCTGCAATAGACATGATCTTTAGGATTCTCCTTAGGTTATAGCATGTTTGGGGGCTTTGAAATTCACTCATAAAGTCCACCTATAAAGTACCAAAGTTTTCATTTCTTGACCCGAATATAAACCGAATAAAATTTTTTGAGCACATTTCAGATGCTTAAAAATTCAGCTTATATTTAAGTATATACGGTAAGTAAAAATGTAAGTAGAACTTTTAACTAGAAAATTGTGTTTTCATTAAGTTTTTAAGTTAATTTTAAGGCTCCCATACATGGGTCGATTTTTCACTCCTCCATGTGCATTCATGACGATCCATCAGCAATCAACCGTGTTCTGCCCACCCTAAAGATCAACCAAACAAAATCGTTGTCGAAGTACATTGATGGACCCATAGCTCCCTATGCAGCAGCCTTAACGATCAATGGATTTTGTGGAATCAACCATTTTGGAGATCGGCTCCTGTCCAAATTGACCACAAATTGGATTCCCAAGGTGGTGTTTCATCAATTCCAAAACGATCGATCGCCGATTCCACGATCGCCGGGAATGATAGGAGTGGGAATCGATTGATGACAAATCGACCCTTGTATGGCTACCTTTAGCCTGAGTTCAGCAAGCACGGGGAAAAGGATGCAAACTTGTTCCGCAACTTGTTTGCGCTGCAGGGTCCTGCTTCATTGCGGTAACACGTGGGGCACTGAGCAGTTGGGTGCATTATTTTCTAATTAACTGAATAGTGCACATTACAGCACAAAACAGGGGCAATCACCATGGACATGTCCCCCAATATGTTCATGCCACCCAATGGTATTACTTCGCACCTTATTTATTCAAGAACAATGTATACCTTTTTTGTAATGCTCCTACAACCATTCTATATTCTCCACTGACACTGTATGTGGAAGTTTTGCAATGAACTCAAAGTCAGCCAGTCAAAACGTCACAAAAAGTTTTTTTGACCACCTCTAGAACATGTTAAATAAACCATCCAAACACACTAGAAATAGTATGAGTACAACAATATATAAATCCCCTGAACTCACCCAGTGGCTGGATGAAGTGACATGTAATGGTAGCATCTTCCAACAATGATATTTTTCAAATTTCGGGTGGTTCCGGGTCCTTTAAATCTTTTTGGTACTTTCCTCGTTACAGGTCCAGCTGTAGCATCACTAAAGCACCATGCCAGGATTATGGCTGCCAGAGCAAGCACGCTCTTTCTCCATAGTAGTCTGCTCATCATTCCTTGGATAAATCACACTAAGGATGCAGACCAGAGCTCCAGCTTCAGCTCTAATACCCACGCCTGGATGAACAGAAGAGTCAGCAGCAGGCTGTGGCTGAATTTATATTCTGTGCAGCCCTCCCTCCCACTCCTATTTACAGCTTTTACAGACAGGTCTTTTGTAAAAATGTGAAAGGGCAGACTCTCCCGGCATGTCAAGAAGTTTCTGAAGAGAAAAAGAATGTAAAACAGCCAACTAGTTTTTCCCCAGATTTACAGCTATAATGTAAGGATAAGTATTTGAACACCCTGCAATTTTGCAAGTTCTACCACTTAGAAATAACAGAGAGGTCTGAAATTCACATTGTAAAAAATAAAATCACATTGTATGATTTGTAAAGAATGTATTTGTATTGCAATGCTGCACAGATGTATTTGAACCCCTGAGGAAATTAGTGTTAATATTTGGTCCAGAAGACTTGTAAGACTTGTTTGTATTACAGAGGTCAAACGTCTCCTGAAAGGTTTCCTGATTTCGGCTCACACCTCCACACAGATCTCCTCTAGATGTGTCAGGTTTCTGGGCTGTCGCAGAGCTCCCTCCAAAGATTTTCTATTGGATTTAGGTCTGGAGGCTGGTCTGCCTAGGCCACTCCAGAACCTTGATATGTTTCTTTTTGGATGCTGGCTTCATGATTGAAAGTATTATTTATTTTTATGCTTCTTATGGAGCCACTTCTTGGTTATCTTGGCTGTGTGCTTTGGGTTATTGTCATGTTGGAAGACCCCGCCATCCCCCATTTTCAATGCTCTGACTGAGGGAAGGAGGTTGTTGCTCAAAAGCTCACAATACATTTGGAAAAAAAAACTCACAATACATGGCCACCTTCACAGAAAAGCACCCTCAAAGCATGATGTTACTAACTACATGCATCACAGTAGGGACGGTGTTATTAGAATGTAGCTCATCTTTCTTTTTACTCCAATGGAAGTTTAGACAGTTCAACTTCTATGACCACATGACTTTCTCCCATGCCTCCTCGGGGTCACATTGGCAAACTTTAGACTGGTCCTGGACATGTGATGACTTGAGCAAGGAAAGCGTTTGGGCAATTCATGATTTGAAACCATGACGGGGTAGTGTTCTACTGATAGTGATTTTTGAAACTGTGGTCCCAGCTCTCTTCATGTCATTGACTAGCTCCTCGCGTGTAGTTCTGAGCTGATTTCTCACCTTTCTTATTATCACTGATACCCCGCAAGGTATCTTGCTTAGAGCCGCAGTCTGAGGGAGACTGACAGTCATCTTTAGCCTCTTCCATTTTCTAACAATTGCTGCTTGGCAATTGCCACATAGCCCTTGCCAGCTTTGTGGAAGTCTCTTTCCAGCCTTGTGGAGGTCCACAATTTTGTCTCTTGCCTTACGTCTTAAGCCCCCCATACACCTTAAGATCGATCCATACAATCTTTATTAGATCTACCAACAACTGTATAGCATAGTGGCCTCCCTGATAGAATACATAGTGATTGGAAGGTATATATCACTGCTATGTAGTGCCGGGTCCTCCCTGATAGAATACATAGTGATTGGAAGATATATATCACTGCTATGTAGTGCCGGGTCCTCCCTGATAGAATACATAGTGATTGGAAGGTTTAGAAAGGTCCTCATATTACATGGTTTTGGTAGAACAAAATTTGATTGTACAGAAATTGTATGGAAAGATTGTAAGGTATATGGGGGCCTGACTGTCGGGTGGACAGGTGTCTCTAAAGAGCTCAGACCGGTGATACTAATTTAGATCAATGAGTGGAGTAGAGGTGGTTTTTTAAAGGCAAAATAACAGGTCTTTGATAGACAGAATTCTTGCTTATAATACAAAGACAAATACTTATGTGCAACAGTGTAAAACTAATAAATTCTTAAAAAATCATACAATGTGATTTCCTTTATTTTTTCACCAATGCTGTCTCTCCCAATGGGAATGTATATACAATGTGAACTTCAGACCCCTCCCCCCATGATTTCTTAGTGGAAGAACTTGAAAAATCCAAGGGTGTTCAAACACTTATGTTCCTCACTATCATCACTCAGAGCTGCTTGGTCACAGGTTACACCAAATTTTACATTCACGTCTAATGATGAACAAAAAAGTTGGTGACTTTTTTTGCAAAAGTCACATTTTCACACAAAAACTTGAAATCAATGTTCCAATGTTAAAGGGTAGTAGCCAAATACTGTAAAAACAAATAGCATGGGAAGCTGGACACTGCTGGGGGTTATATGTAAAAAAGATTTAGAAAATTGAGTTATTCATGGAAAACTTGTTTCATAACTGTTACATTGTCACTTTAAAATGTATACGTGTCTGTTCTTTAATTTAGCAGTATGTATTTATTTTAGTTTGAAGAAAAAGGCAAAAATAATGTGGAAATTTCCTTAACATGACCCCTATATGCATGTAGCTTAACTTAACTTAGCAAGAAAAGGGGAGCAGCCAGTATGTATCCTCCCCTCCTGTCACTACTGAAAAGTGGGAGACTTCATAGCAAAAGTGGTTGTTGTCACTATAATGGTCTGGTGTAGGGAGCATTATTGGGGGAGCTTATAATGAATCTGAAATCCAAGTTTGAAAATTGGTGCCCCAGATAGCTGCCACCCCTGGCGAACCTTTACCTATTCTCATAAAGGCCAGTCCTGTCAGGATTTTGGGACACCTACCTACAGAACTACAGAAAGACACCAGTCACTGCTACCAATATTTACCTATTCTTAATGGAATCACCTGTTTATATGATTACTGAATAAACTAGATTCTTGCTGGATGTGGGGTGTTTTGTTGTCCCCCGTTCCCTGGTGGAGAGTGGACCTGAATCTGTGGTTTTCTAGAAAAAAACTTAGGGCCAAAATTGGTTCTGTGAAATTAACTTTCCTCTTGTATAAACCCCTGAA
The DNA here is from genome assembly GCA_036250615.1 of Ptychadena robeensis. Lineage (NCBI taxonomy): Eukaryota > Metazoa > Chordata > Amphibia > Anura > Ptychadenidae > Ptychadena > Ptychadena robeensis. The sequence goes on from CM070032.1 coordinate 210,437,748, forward strand.
GAAGTTAAGAACGAAACGCACGTCCGGTTGGGAGTTACATTATCTACCAATCTGTAGGAACACCACCCGGTTTTTTCTTTTTAATGTGATCTATTTGTAACCATTGGTTGATCTTTCATTTATTTCCAGGGTTTGTGGCCCATGGATGTTTTTTATTATTGTAATAAACTAAATTTTTTACATATGCCCTTAAAGTCCCCTTGCCCCTGATCATCTCAGGGGGAATTTTTGATCTGGGCTGGTGGGCCGAGGCTCACTTTTCTGGTGATAACTTTTGGTATTGAATTTTGGGATGGTGGTTCCATTAACATAAGAATAGTAGCAATTTGGTTCTATTCTCAAAAAAGGGTAAAGTAAACAATGACCTGCACACAGTAAACGATAGATGTAATATAAAAATGACCCCCATTTGGAGATCAGGTACTTTAAAGCAATCTCTCCCTGAGGCATAGAAACTAGTGATGAGCGACTAGGCAATATTCAAATTCGCGTAATTTCGCGAATATCCGCCATAATATTCGATTCCATATTCGTAATCTCGAATATCCGCACACATGAATTGCGATCTCAAAATCGCAATTGCGATCAAATATGCGCAATGCATGCAAGTCAATGGAGCTCGGATATTCGACTGGGAGAATATCCGTCATTTCCGTTTTAAAAAATCGCATTGCGATTATATAATCGCGATCCCATTCATTGCAATGGATCACGAATGTAAAATTGCGATTTTAGAATCACAATAAAATCACGCAAAATCGTCGGATATTCGATGATATATTCGCGAATATTTGCGAAATAGCGATATTCGAGCTAAATATTCGAACATTCGAGCTCAACACTTATAGAAACCTTAATGTCCTCCATGCAAAAATTTGCACACACAAGTTAATTTTCACAGTCCAGGAGAACAAAATGTCAGTTAATGGGTTAAAGATAAACAGAAAAGAGGGAAATCTCTCGCCCTATGCATTAGCATAAAGTAAAGTCGTCCACCAACATCCAGTTATGAACATTCAAATGAAAAGAAGAAAATTTGCACCCTGGATCCCTGGGTCCACACTCCACAGCATTGGAGTTGAAGGTTGGCCTAGGGTGGACTTTAAGGTGAACTATGGTAAAACTATGGTACCATAGTCCACCTTAAAGTCCACCCTGGGCCAACCTCCAAATGCTATGGAGTGTAGACCCAGGGATCCAGGGTGCAAATGTTCTTCTTTTCATTTGAATGGGTTAAAGATACCTGTGACATTAGAAAGTGCTGAAGGATCTAGTAAGCAATGTTCATGTGTCATATGTTTTATACCTACAGGGACAGTCTTATATTTATTCTTTAGATATTCATATCATGGAAGAATATTGTACAAGTATTACCAGTTTCAACACAAAATACCTTGTGGTTCTGCATTTCAGACACATCACATCCCTCCTGTTAAGTATTCACTAATCCTAACATGTCACATCCATTATGTTGCATAGTACATGACTGTAATGCAAAATAGTCTCACTTCACTGGAAAAATCTAAATAATGCAGACAGTGCTGTGATAAGAAGGGTGTTGCTTTATACAGCTGCCGATAATTGAAGGAATAAGTGTAATATCCAATATTCTATTTAATATACAGTATATTTTAAACCAGTGTTGGGGACCCTTGGTGGTTGTCCAACACTGGTTTAAAATATACTGTATATTAAATAGAATATTGGATATTACACTTATTCCTTCAGTTATCGGTATCGATTTTTCCCTGCTGTCCATTATGCACAATGTATACAATATTTCCAAAAGTATTAGGATGCCTTACTTTACACTTACTTGAACTTTAATGAACTTTGATGACATCTCATTCTTAATCTACAGGCTTTAATATGTTTGTCCCACCCTTTGCAGCTCTAGAATAATTATCTCCTCGGGGAAGGCTTTCCAAAAGGTTAAGGATGTGATATTGGGAAGTTTTGCGCATTCTTCGAGAGGAGTATTTGTGATGGAGAAGTCCTGGCTCATAGTCTACACTCTTATTAAACCCAAGGGTGTTTTTTGGAGTTCAGTATAGGCCAGTCAAGTTCCTCTATACCAAACTCAGATTGCTCTGGTGTGCAGTCATGTTGGAAGTTGGAACAGGAATGGTCCAATTTAAAACACAAAGTAAAGCCTGCCATACACCCACAGACGGGTGCCGACAGACTAGCTCCGATGAGCTCTGGAATGCAGCGTGATGACGTCATCACGCTGCATTCCCGGGCTGACTTTATCGGTGGGCACCCTTTGTGTGCCGGCCATTATCTTCAATGAAGACGCCGGTCTTCATTGAAGTTAATGGCATCGGCCGGCATCAGCCAGAGAACATCGGACATGTCTGTTTTCTGGCCGGCCGAGCTGTGGGGCGACAGGGAGCATGAAATTGTCTAAAATGTTTTGAAATCCTTACAGTGGACCCTATCTACTTTCTATTATCAGCATCAGAAGTACCTTACTTACCTGGGTGAAAGTCCTATAAAGCTGACAATGGTCTACCTCTCCAGTGATATCTAGTAAGTGATTACCTCCCATACATTATAATGGAGGCCAATGTTAAACCCTCCCCCCACCATCAGATTTTGTAGTACATCCAAATATAAATTTTCCCACCCGGGCCACCCTCTTATTCAATAAAAACAAAAAAGTGGGATTTCATTCATTGCATAAAAAAAAGCGTGCAGCATCCCCCCAGAACATACCAGATCCCCTGCTAAAAGAGGGACCTAGAACAATGTGGGGTCCGCCCCAGAGCATAGCAGACCCCCTGCTGGAATTAGGTCTGGTAATCTCTGAAACAAGGGGACCCTTGCGTGGAAAATTTAACTTCAAAGTTGCTGACCTGATTTCGACCCAGCAGTTCCCGCAGTCACTGCTTATGTGCGGTGTCTTCAATGTTTAAGGACATTTCGCATGCAAGTGTTACTATGCGCAGTGACTTAGGGCCAGAGCATTGCCAGCTGTAGATCTGAATTTGTAGAGGGAGTGAGACTGGAAGTCTTCCTCCACCAGCTTGAAACCTGGAGGACTGAACCCTGTAAGTACGGTGGCCCGAGAGCGAGCAAGGGGGGAGTATATGATTGTTATGTTTACTTTGCCCAGATGAAGACTACATGAAGATAGGAATAGTATTGATCGTGAATATTTTTGTAAATTTTTACTACGAATATCGGCACTTTGAAGATCTCGGATATAGTGCTATATCTTTGTAATTGTGAATATTCAAAACTTCAGTACCCGGAAGTACGGTGCATTGCATTCGCTAAATATGCCCATGCACAAGTGCGGATTTGCGCAATGAAGGTAATAATGATTGGAGATCACAAATTTACGAATTTATTAAGAATATAAGGGAAAAAACTTTTTGTAAATGCGAATATTGCCTATACTGCTCATCGCTAGATAAGAAAAGTGTATTTGGGGTTTTGTTGGGGGGTTGTACAGATTAGAACCATATTTATTCCACTGGAAACAAGGGGCCAACCTTTGAAACCCTTTACTTTTGCCAAAATATGGTCAAGCATGTTTTGATACTCCAGACTTGTCTGTTGGATCCCCATGATGTTTGACTCAAGAACATGTGTCTGCAGGTTTAGAGACTAGTGACATTGTACTTTACACCGCTGCATTGCATTACACTTGGCAATGTTAGATTTCTATATAGCCTGGGGTTCACATAAGAGGTCCACAGTATGATAAATAGCTATGTGTAGCTGCAGTAGTGCTACTTGCGCGCATTTGCGTACTATCAAGCTCTGGGGCCTCCCATTGTGACCACAGCCCCCTCACCACCCCACCTGACCGTCACTGTGATTCCTATGAGGTTGGAGCGGGAGGCAGCAGGGGAAATAGGACTATTTTCTCATGTGCTGTCTCACCGCGGATGAATACCTGCCTCAGCTCCCGACAATTAGCAGGGTCTGGTACAAGGCAGATTGCTGAATACCGGCTGTGAGGAGCGCTGATTGTGGAATATGGAATAAGTGCTGGCGGCCGCTGGTACTACATGCCCATGTTACAGACACCTGAACTAAATTAACAATTTCCAAACCTTGCAACGCATATTACAGCATCAATTTTATCATTTAACAAATGTCAAGTGGTTCTATATGTATTTCATGAGGTTTAAGAACAATGAATTCTCAGAAAGTCATCTATTATGTCTGTGTGTTGCGTAATCTTTAAGCACCCCTTCACTTGGGTGGGTGGGCTGGTCCTCTTGAGATGTGTCTGTTTTTGCTTACCATATTTTTCGGACCATAAAATCAATGGAAAAGTCTTATAAGTCAGAATATGTTTAAAAAAATTTTTTAGTCCCAACCATCCTGGGAACAACAGCTCTGCATCCTAGGAGGCAGAAATGTGTTCCATTCCCTCCAGCCAACCCAAAAAGCCACTGCCAAAAAGAGATCTGCATTAGTACTAGCAGTACCCATTCTCTGAACACACTTGCAAACCTATGGAGAGACATTTTACAATTAGATGGCATGAGTTGTGTATTTACATTAATATTGTGCATTGCAGTAAATAAATATTGTGACAAAGACTCATATCTCCTCCCATATGTAAATAGCTGCTCATGGGTTAGTTGTACAGTGCCAGATTGTAAATTGTGTCTCTCTATAAGTTCATGTTCAGAGAATGGGTACTGCTAGTGTATACTTTCAGCCCTGCACACTCTGCTGCAGTGAAGACCTCCCTCCTGGCACTGGACTTAGCTGGAGGAATATAGAGTGAATACTACATGGTCCAGTCCTGGCTTATTTGCTAGAACATTCTCTATATTTACTTGCTATTTGATCTCATTTTCTCCTTAACTTTGGCTGTGTCTTATAGTCAAAAATATTGGTATATGCTTTTTTTTTCCTTCCTTGTTTACTTATTATTTATTTATTTTATATGCATATCTATTTAATATGTCAATGCGTTTTTTTCCTTCCTCATTTACTTATTATTTAAATTGTATTTATTACTTATTTTTGTATTCTGTTTTTTTTATGTATTTTATTGGTTTGTTTTCATGCCAATGTATATGCAAACCTTTCTGTTATGTAAAGGTTTTCAACAAACAGATATAAAAAAAAACACTATCTATGGAGTTAGTACCAAACACAACCACCTGGTACTCATCAGAGGAGCTCACTAAAAAAGCTATGTGCACCCCTGGATATAACAGTACCGCCGACAGTGAAATATTGCGCAACAAGCAAATTTCGCAAACATACCTATTGCACAAGTGGTATCCTATCACGGCAGCACACTGGAATTCACTGAGCTTCCGAGAGCGACCCATTCTATATAAATGTTTGTAGAAGCCGTCTGCATGTCTAGGTGCTTTAGTATATACACAAATATTCTATCATCAGAAAAATTCTTTCAGCACAAGATAATAATGTCAAATATATGTTCAGTAGCAGAGTTTTTCCCAAAATAACGTCACGTCACTAACCGGCTCTATAATCTACCAGCAGGGCGTCATCTATAAAGCCGACAATGTAGCAATGAGAACCGTTTGGTTCCTGACTGAGTGTGCATGATGGGACTGGACAGCGGCAATGAAACTTGTTGGAGAACGAAGTGTAGATGCTGTTGAACTTTATTAAAACTTGCAAGCAAGTCTCTCTATGGGAGAGAGGGTAAAGGGAGCAGGTATGGACTTGAACCCACTTAAACACCAGACTGACACAGCAGGACACCTCTCTGGAAACACCTTCTCTCTCACAATACTTATCACTAATGGACTTCTCTAAATCTTTTTCTTTTGCCACACACTTATCTCTCGTAATACACTTACTACCTTCAACCTTCCCCTTGCAGTCCCTCACTCAACACTCAGTGTAGACCAGGTTAGCTTGACTAAACTGCACGCTTTGTGCCTTACTTCTCACCTTCCCACTGTAGTAACTTGAACCTCCAGGCAGAACAGGTCTCCAGAATCACGTCACCTTTGGCCACATCTCCAGTCACAGCTCTCCAGAACGGCAGAAGGCTTGCTGGGCCTTGTAGTGCATCCACCTTGACAAGAAGTGAGTTCAGCTCTTTGACTCACGGGCAGACTTTACCAAGTCCTCTATCCATAGGGATCAGCAGACGCCTCAGACAAGGGACTCCCTCTGGACCCTCAGGACAATTAACAAACACAGCAATTGCCTTTCAGACCAAACAGGCCACCAGGAGAGGGCGAATATCTGAAAAACTTTTTAACATCTTTTTGTTTGACACCACCCCAACATTCCCAGAGGCATGAACTACATGTTCCCCTCCAAAATGTTGCAAAGTATGATGGCAGGTGCTGTTGTTTGGCCACTAGCTGAAAGTCATCCTCCAGGCCAGAACAGACTTTGATTACATTTCCCGCCAAACATTCTGGAGGAAAAATTTACAAGCTGCACCCCGCCAATAAAAAACCAAGTTAACCACCTCAACCTCTCCCAATTTAACCCCTTACCCACTCATCACTCACCTATCACCCATAGGGGTCTACACGAAGGTTAACTAATTTGCGATAATAATCCCCCCAATAAGTATACCTGAGCAACCGTTTATACACTGTCATAATTACACCATACAGTTTACGATCATGTCTTAGGGCATGCAAATGTTTCTTAATCATGCTGATCAATACGATATCACATAGGTTATAGCTCTATATTTCGAGGTATGAAGGTTGGAGAAATGACATTAGAACACATTTGTTATGTTCACAATATACAGATAGGTTCTAATAAATTTGGTCGTTCAGACACCAACTACACCTCACTAAAACCACTGCCTAATGCAATCAGCTTATCCTGTGTTGAACCACAACTTTAAACAATTGTTTAAACTGGCATTGTTCCTACAACCACAAAGATTTAAACTTTCTAAATCTTCAATAATACAAGACGGACCCCAAAAACCGACCCAAACACCACTCCCATGTTCATCTGGCTGGGGTAACTCATGATAGACTCCGGCTGGGAGCTGCTTGGTTGATCTGTGTAGATGCCCTACACCGACCCTTCGTATGTCACTCCAAGATCTGCTTGTGGGCAATTGCTTTTCAAAATTGTGGAAGAAGGCCTGATTTTTTTAACAGTGAAAAGTATACGACAATGTAGTTGGAAAGTTACTCTTACTCCCAGTCCATAACTATATTGCGCGTCTCTCTTTCTCCCACATAGACCAGACAACAGTCTAAGTGTATAGGGCCTGAAGAAGCCCATGTGGCGACGAAACATGTAGCCTGCATATTACACCTCACCGCATTATCGCTATACATTGTCTTTGTCAGTATAGCCCTCTATACCCCATGTGTGTTACGGATAGTTGGCTACGGTGTGTTATATCCTTTTAGTGTATTTGGTTATACTTGATATGTTGATAACCATGTGACAGTGGTCCACAAAATAAGTTTGATTTTACCAAACCTCTCTCCGCCTGCCATCACACCTCATAGCCTACAAAACGGGTCACTACTCCCCCCCCCCAAATGTATAGTCCCATGAGGGAAGAGAAGGGAGTTTTTGGAGTTCAATTTTTGGGATGGGTCATATGGCTGGGGTACTCATGATAGAATCGGCTGGGAGTGATGGTGATCTGTGGAGGGATGCCCACACCGCCCCTGATGTCACTCCAAGATCTGCTGTGGCCCAATTGGCCTTCAAATCTGTGAGAAGGCTGATTTTAACAGTTTGTGAAAAAGTCACGCAATGTATTGAAAGTTACTCTTGCTCTACCCATGTCCATATTATATTGCGCGTCTCTCTTCTCCCCATAGCCCAGACAGTCTAAGGTGTATTATGGCCTGAAGAAGCCGCAGTTGGGAAACAGTAGCCTGCTATTACACCTTTTCCCAAACCCTTGGCATTAGCGCCCTATGACTTGTCTTTGTCAGTCATAAAAGGGCCTCTATACTTCCCATGTTTGTACGGGATGTTGGCTACTGGTGTGTTATATCCTGTATTATTTGGTTATACTTGATATGTGATAACCACACTGTGAAGTGGTCACAAAAAAGTTTTGATTTTACCAAACCTCTCCTCCCCTGCCACACACCTCATAGCTACAAAACTGGGTCACTAACTCCAATTAAAGGCCCAGTGAGGGAATTAGAAGGAGTTTTTGGTTTTAGGGATGGGATTAGTGACCAAACATATCCTCCATTCCTACATCTTGATTAGTAGCAGAGTTTTAGAAAGAAGCTTTATCAATGGTTTAAAGTTTATTAATAGGAAAACATTTTGCTGTTATTTATAATCAGAAGGAAAGTGATAGTCGTCATCATCCACGAAGACATGTGACACGTGCTCCTGTTATTTGTTGTACAATCTGGGTGATCAGGGTAGTCCACGCACAGCAAAATTCTGACAGGTCTGCAGACAAGAATGAGAGCCAGGTTACTGTTGGAAGAAAGCCAAGATGCCAAAAGCCAATCTAAGGTGAAAAATAAGAATTTTTTTCCTATCTCAAGGCTGTCCCAATGACCAGAGAACTGCAGCACTAAAAATATACTTACCGGCTAATCCCTCAAGTTCTGGCATTGTCCACCTTTATTTCAATCTAACTGCACGTATTGCAGGGGTTTAATACAGTGGGGAAAAAAGTATTAAGCCAGCCACCAATTGTGCAAGTTCTCCCACTTATAAAGATGATAAGAGAGGAGTGTCATTTTCCTCATAGGTCACCTCAACTATGAGAGACAGAATGGGGGGAGAGAATTCAGGAAATCCCATTGTCTGATTTTTTAGGAATTTATTTGCAAATGATGGTGGAAAATAAGTATTTGGTCACTATGAAAAGTTTATCTCAATACTTTATTATATCCCCTTTGTTAGCAATGACAGAGGTCAGATGTTTTCTGTAAAGCTGGGCATACACGGGTAGATTCCCGTGCAATCGGCTGGCGATCAGTCATAGCATGGTGATGTCACCACGCTGTGATTGATCGCGGGTCAATTGAACGGTAATCAATGTGCACCACATGGGCACATCAATTCCCGTTTGAGGGGGACGCGGTTTCCCCATGGTCCCCCGCATCTCTGCTTCTTTCCAGCCAGAGACCACAGAATGAGAGAGTCAGCCAGCCTGCACCCCCTCTCCCTCCCCTGCCACAAATGCTGGCCACACCCCCTTCACACTCCCACAGCAGCTAGCTGATCATAGCTGCCTGTGTGCAGTTCAGCTGGCAGCCCATCCATTACATTGGATGGAGACCCGCTGTCCCCATTCAAAGTAATGGATTTCGACCAAGGTTTTCCAACATGTTGGAAACCTGTTTGGTCAAGTTCCTTCGAAGGAAGCGTGGATGGCTGAAATCTAGTAACAGATTAGAGCAACATCAGGTGCCGTGAGTGTGCACGGAGCCCGATGTTGCTCTAATCTGATTCTTCATCATCACAAGGTTGTCACACACTTTTGCTGGTGTTGTGACCCATTCCTCCATGCAGATCTCCTCTGAAGTTTGGGGATGTCACTGGGCAACATGAACTTTCAACTCCCTCCAAAGATTTTCTTTGGGGTTGAAATCTGGATACTGGCTAGGCCACTCCAGGGCCTTGAAATTGGATCATTGTCATGCTGAAAGACCCAGCCACATTTCATCTTCAATACCCTTGCTGATGGAATGAGGTTTTCACTCAAAATCCCACAATACATGGCCCCATTCTTGTTCCCTTTGCAGAAAAACAGCCCCAAAGCACGATGTCCCCCCATGCTTCACAGTAGATATGGTGTTCTTTGGATGCAACTCAGCATTCTTTCTCCTCCAAACATAACGAGTTGAGTTTTCTACTTTGGTTTCATCTGACTATATGACATTCTCCCAATGCTCTTCTGGATCATCCAAATGCTCTCTAGCAAACTTCAGACGGTTGGTTCTCCACTCTTAATACCATGCTTTCTCTTTTAATATTTATTCAAGGATTAAGAAACACTGGATAATCCTGACTGTCAGGTCGGATGTGGTTGGCATGCTGGTTCTTCATAGGGACAACATGAGGGTGATCGGTGAGTGATTGACAGCCCACACGGATTTGCAAATGCTTACATAGTGACATGGTTTCAGGGCAGGCCAGCAATAGTCCCTTATCAGCCCTGTTATCTACACTTTTTCTATGTCTGAAGATAGGATAGGCATACCAGATTTTTTTGCTCTAACAGCTGACTAGCTGACTAATCAACTAGTGGGTTATTGCCCTAGTTTGTTGTACGTCCGTCTCCAGGGAGCTTGCAGACAGATACCTTGAATTCCCCATGGCAGTAGGGTCCTGACAGAAGTAGGGATAAAGCATGTTGCGGCAGGGTGTGCAGAGCTGGAGCACACTGTATATTGATATTGACTAGTGTAGAGCCATTTCTCAGAGCCCAGAGACTGACTATTAGAGACACTGGCAACTAAGTAAGTGGGGGGGGGGGGTTCCACATCCTTCAGGACCCCCTACACTAAGCGCATTGCTTAGCAGGAGGTCCTGACGGAGCACTTACCTGCTCGGCAGATGCTGTGTTCTCACGGCACTGAGCCGTTCCACCAATGCAGGGGCTAACGTAGTGGAGTAAGTTAACCCCTACATTGGCAACTGTCTGAACACAGCATCCACCGGCCAGCTAAAGTGTAAGTGATCCATCGGGATCCCCGCCAAGCACTGCACTTATCGTAGGGGCTCCTGACAGATGTGGAAACCCCTGCTTAGTCTTCGGCTGTCACAGCAGGTAATAAGTCCACTGCACTTACAATGCTGTTGGTCAAATATCTAAAAACAGATAAGGTGGTAATGATGAGTTATTGAGTAGGAAATGAGAGGTAAGGTAGTTCCATTGTTTGGACACTCTTTCAAAGGCCTTAAAGACCAACCTATTTATACAAACAAAGTTTTAGTTTGAGGTTCCATCTGTATAGCTTTTCCTTGTTTCCTCTCCTTCAAAACTCAGATAATGTGAGTTTGAAGAAGTTTGAGAACGTGCAATGTGTTTCTCTTGAACGTCATGTGCCCTCTAGTGGTGAGATCTTGCTGCCATCTCTTTATGATAACAATGACTATACTTTGCACCCTAAGCATAGAACAAGTAAAGGTGGCCATACAGGGTTTGATTTTTCAGTTTGAACTTAGATCAATTCTCTTTTAGCTGAATCTATTGACCAAAGGTTATCCAAATCGAAAAAAAGGGTGATTAGACATGTTGATAGGTGAGAGGTGATTAGCCATGTTGATAAATTTCAGTAGATCGTTCAGGGTTTTCTTTGTATTTCGATTTGTATCTGATCATACTGTGGAGCGTGCTCCACTTGTGAATCGATCACATTATGTGTTCCTGGTAGTATGTAGTATGTGTGGGCATAGGGTGTGTTGTCAGCATCAGGAGGGAAGCAGCAGCTCTAATCACTAGAGATGGTCAAATTCTGACTTTGTGAGCTGATTGCAAAGCCCCCCAATATGATATCATCACCAAAATTGCTGGAGATGTAGAGAATGGATGTGGGAACAATATTAAAAAAGAGGTTTTCTCTAGCAAATGTAGTTTTTGCAAAAATAACTTCAAAGTCGAATTTCGGTTTTCAAAATTTTTACCTGATTCGAACTTAATTTATGCAAAAAAATCGCCACAATAAAATCCACCATGATTTCCTGCCCTCCTCTAAAGAAGTGTCTGTGCGATATTTATTTAAATTAAGGTATTAGTATAAAATATTGAGAGATATTTTTTGGCCAGGACACCTTCCCTATGTATTACCTGTGCCCAAGGTACCCGTGTGCATCTTGTTTTAAAACCCTATATTATTGAATAAATGCTGAGATTTTGTTCACCCCTAATGAACATGCACAATGTTGGTTCAAAGAGGCCACAATCCATCTCTTAGGGTGGCCATACACGGCTCGTTTTTGTAATAGATTCAGGTGTTCACGGTGATTGCATTTTTTACAAAATCGAGCTGTTTATGCATTTCGGTTGATCGAAGGTCGGTCGAAACGGAAACAGACCTCCCCTTCTCTGTCCAGGTCTCCCTGCAGCACCCAGCCAGTGTTGTGAACTTTTTTGTAAGTAGGAAAATAGCTCACAACACCAGATCAGGCCCCTCATCAAACTAGAATTGATGTGCAAAGTGGTGCACATCGATTCCCGTTTGATTAACCCGCGATCGTCACCACCCTGCGATCGATTGCGGGTCGGTTGCAAGGGAATCGACCGGTGTATGGCTGCCTTTAAGGTAGCTTACACAGCTGTGCTTGGCTCAGCCCCCTTTCCCCTGCCAGGAGCCGATCACTGGCTGTGTGCTCTGTGGGGGGAATGGGGGGGGGGTGGCTCTCCCCACTGCTTGTCAGAAGGACCAGTATTTACAGACCTTTTTGGAGCGGGATTGATTGAAAGGCATACACCGCTCAATTTTGTAATGGATTCTAGCACCGTGAACATGCCCGTTGCTAGACTGCGCTCAAATATATAACAATATGGAGCTGTGTATGGACACCCTTATGCCGGGAATACACGGCTCAATTTTTGAACCAGCAGGCAGACCAGCGGAGACTTTGGATGGATGTTGGATTTACCAACATGTTGGTGTAGTGTAGTGGGAAAACCACTAACTGGTTAATAAAATATATTTTTGTTGTTTTGCTGATCCTGCCTGAGGGATGTGTCTCTAGCCTGGAAAAACTGATAAATTGTATCGTCCTTAGCCACTCCCTCTCTGTCCTGGCTCTCGATGCTGTGCTGACTGGACCCTTCTGCAGTGTCCTCCATCTTCCAGAGGCCCTCATGGGAAAGACTTTCGGCCTGGGGCAACAGGAGCTCCTCACCTGGATGTAGTAGGTGACCGATTTCCCCCTCAGGGTAGGGTAGTGCCCCGCTGGCCCCCGCAACAGCTTTAGCCCTGATTGTATTCCCTAAGACTCCTCAGGCACAGAGACACCTTCCCAGGTACAGGCAGTATTGTGTACCCTGTTTGAAACTGTACTTTCCTAAAGATGCAACCCCACCTCTGGGACCAGAGGTGGTGAAAGCCTGTACATTTACTTTTGCCCTTAAGTAAAGTAGCCCCCAGTTAACTTGCAACCAGTGTGTGGACATTCTTTATTTATTAAATGAAAGAACTGTGTTGTGGATATACTTTCTACAAACGGAGCTGTGTGAAACAAACCCCGCTGACCACCTGTCTGGACCACGGTGTCTGTCTCCCCCCGGTAAGCCGCGCCAGCATTTCTTCCCATATCAGGACCAAGATGGCCGCCCACTAGGAAGAAGAGGAGAATTGCACGCCAAAGGTAAGAGACCTGGTAGCACCTAGTGACCTAGGTCAGGTATTCCCTAGGGTCCCCACCCAGACAGGAGCCAAGCAGTCAGCCCCTTCACCACAACGTTACATTGGTAACCTGAAGCTTTGAGTGGGATTGGTTGATACCATAAGCTGCTCGATGTTTGTATATATTTATGCACAATAGAGCGATGTGAACGCATACGGCACTCTAATGTGCAAAAATCTATGCTTAAAATCGAGCTGTGTATTCCTACCTTTAGGGCTTGTTTCCATTGATGCGATTCAGGGCGTATGAAGCCGCGCGGCCGCCGCCGCCGCCAGCCGCATCCATTGGAAACTTCAATGTAGTTTCCACTGGTGCGGTTGTGCGAGTTCGGGTGCGGATGCGGTTTAGGGCGCGTTTCTGAACGCTAGCTGCAGCGTTTAGAAACGCATCCGCGCCCCAACCGCATCTGCAATACAAAAAAAAAAATTGCATAGCAAAAACGCGCGACAACTTGAGGCATGCGTTCAGCCGCGCGACTGCCGCGCAGTTACAACCGCGCGGGAACGCTGCAATGGAAACTACCTCTAAGTCCTGACATACTGCAACTGCAACTTCTGCCAATGATAACTGAATGTGGAGATAGGAAGGTACAAAGGACTTTATAGAACATTTACCAAACCATGTTAAATTAGAATGAGTTAGTGTAAATGACCACTTAAGACTTTTTATGAATTTTTTAAGGTTTTCTCTGTGTGGTCTATGTACACAGAACAAAAAATATTTTAGTTTTGTTAATCTACTTACTTGTAATTGTCTACACATGTGTATAGAAAATGTTGTGATGTTAGAATAGATTCCAGTATTGCTGTGCTGTTCTTTCCACACGAGTCACTGAAACACACAATTAACAGATTTTATTCCTGTATAACCCCCTGTTTACATTTCTGATAATATAATATACAAATTTGTTAGATATAATAACATTTGAATGAGGTAATTGGCATTGATCCAATACAGAAGCATCACATCAACCTAATCAGAGACTCTGCAACTCCAGAATACAGTTAGCATATTAAAAGTTGTTGTCACCATTTTGCATGTTTTAAACAGGGTACCGGCATTTAAAAAAATGCGTTGGAACACGCTACATGGATGCGTAAACATGCATTGGGTGCATCAAAAAAGGATGGGTATGTTTAGATGTGCTTAAACTTCAGGAGGTAGCATAAGTTAGCTACTTACATATCAACTCCACCAATGTCATCCACCACCCAGATGTTGATCTTGGTCACTTTGTCTTTTTGAAAGTTGGGAATTTCATAATCTGCCAAAAAGCTAAAAAAACACAGGTTATACATTTAATATGAACCATAAACCATGGCATCAGTTGTATGTATGAAATATCAGCGATATACAGCAGTAGAATTGTAGTAACAGAATAACCTGTCCAGAAATCAGAAAAAGCCTAACTAACTCCATTGGTTTCCCATATTGGTTCTCTCTGCATTGATTCCCCATATTATTATTGTTGTAATTATCATCATCATCATTTATTTATATAGCGCCCACATATTACTCAGCGCTGTATAATAAATCAGAGATGAGATGCCACACAAGATAACACACAGGTACAGGTTATGACACAGAAGGCTTAGAGGACCCTGCCTGGGTTTACCAACTAAAGCTAGCCATACACAGGTCGATAGCCATTTGATTGACCCGCGAACGATTGCAGCATGGTGACGTCACCATGCTGCACTCGATTGTGGGTAGATCGAACAGGAATCGATGTTGAGGTTAGGAATGAAAAGATGTGTAGGCCAGACAGAAGAGGGGGGTTTTCAGGGCTTGCAGAGAGGAGAGGCACATGTTCTCCCTGCATTGGTTTCTCATATTGGTTTTCCCTGCGTTGGTTTCCTATATTACTTCTCCCTCCATTGGTCCCCTTTATTGGTTTTCCCCAATATTGCTTCTCCCTGCATAGGTCACTATTATTGGTGGACGAACATCAGCTTTGGCTGTTCGCGAACAGGCGAATGGAACTTCTGCAAATACCCGCCGTGTGCATGTTCGCAGCGAACCTCCATTGACTTCAATGGAGGGTGAACTTCTCAAACTTTCAGGTCAAAGAAAAACCTGTACTAGGAGAAAGATACTGGTTGCTATAAACTCTTCCTACCATATTACAAAGAAGTTACTGGTAGTGTTATCATTGTATACCTTGGCACAGGGAATGCCCCTCCTGGTGTGGACCCATTGAGCAGGATCTGGATTTCACCAGAGCTTTCTTTAGCATACTAAAAATGAAAACAAAACATTCACATATTACTTAAGCAGAGTCAATCTGAAACAGATAGAATCAACTAATTTGCATTGTAAGTGACCACTTAAAGTCCCCACGCATAGCATAGATATGCGCTAGATTGATGGCCGCTTCAAGCGCCATGTATCTTTGTGGCCATCTATCTAGCATCCATCTAATGTGACCACCCCTGTCTTTAAGCATAATCAACCGATCCCGCTCGAAGACAGGTCTGTCGAACTGCTAATGTACATGTCCGTAAATCCTTATTGAATGTCATTCCATTGAATGGGCACCAGGGTCTCCATCTAAAGGATTGACCTGGAATCGGGCACCTGAAGTGGTGCTTCTCGCTTCCCGTTCAATTGACGGGCCCCCGAGCGCAGCGTGGTGACGTGGGGACACCTTAATGCTTTGACAGTACTGGGTTTGTGTACAAATAATCAGTAAATAGTAGTGCTGTCAGATAGGCTAAAACTCCACTATGTTTTTGCTAAAAACGTATTGGTCTTGTCGGTGACACACCCCCTTTTATCTTCAATGGGGGCATCCCAGCAGAGCCCCACATTTATGCAAAAACTTCATGTGCTAGAGCAGGGGTGGGCAAACTTTTTGACTTGTGGGCCACATTGGCTTATTAAATTTGATAAAGGGGCCAGACCAAGAGCCTGTAATGGCCGACCTGCCATAGGTGTGCCAATTCCATGCATCACCAGCATCACTAACAATTGGGGTGATGTTAAGTAGGTTGCTTTTACATTTCCCTGAAAAGAAAAAAAATGCTCATTCTTTGCAATGAGCAGAGGTAATTCCTAGAGACTGCCTATTGTAGCGATGAGGATGCTCCCACAGTGTCATGATCCCCTCACTGCATCGCCCTCAAGGCAACGTTTGGACACCTCTAGGCATAATGTGCTCTTATTGCAGAGAACAAGCAGAGGGGAGCATTTTTTCAACAAGGTGACAAAGGCACAACAGGCTGGATCCGGCCCCCGGGCCTTAGTTTGCCCACCCCTGTGCTAGAGTAATACATTACCACAGCCCTTTTTTGCATCTCCAACAATACCATGTCCAGCAACGCAATTGTCTGTCTACATGGCACAAAAAGTGAACCTACAGATCTGAGGTAAAAACTTATCTTTTCATACCTAGCTTTGAAATGCAAAGGTTAAAGCAGAGCAGATGACTCAAGAGGTACCCAGATAACAAAAGGCTACCAAATAATAAGGTGATGTATGACTAGGCATTTATCTGCCCAGACTGAATGATTATCTATCTGGATATCTACAAACAAAAACAATATAAGACTATTACAAATAATCAATAAATCATTTTATTATAGTACATATTTAACACATGCAGGTCACTATATACAGCACATTTTGTACACATTTAGTGTGTGGTCGCTGAAAATAATAATTTTGAAATAATATTTAGAAATGTCATATGTACACTATAAATAGTCAATAGTAATAGCTGAAAAAAGTTTTATAAAATAGTTATTAAACAGTTTTCTTTCAGCTAGCATTCAAAGTGATAAAACACAGCTATTAGCATGAGCCCCCATCTTGCAGATGACTCTATGTGAGACCCATTCTGCTAGAATTAGTTCCCCAATGTAAGAACTTACAGCTACAGAAGCAATCCTCCAGAAGGACTCCTCTGGGTTGTGCTCACATTCCTTTATGGTGGGGCAGGATTCGTAGTCAATCCCTGAACATAGAGAAAAGAATCAAATATCTCCATTTGTCATCTTGTCCATCATTAAAAGTCTACTTTTTTATGCACTGTCAATTGAAAAACTTCATACAATAAATTCATTTTCTAACATTTATTTAATGAAAATTTATTTGAACTTGTGATCTCTGGTGCAAGGTGTGGTGTTTGGAGGGATCCCATGTTAAAGCTCTCAATACAGTCTGGGCATTGGTTCCAACAAACACATATACTCACAAGTATTATTATGCACAATATCTAAGCTCCTACACCAAGGGTCTGCAACCCATGGCACCGGAGCCACATGTGGCTCTATAACCTTTTTGTTGTGGCCCCCTGGCCTCCTCCCTCCCGCCAGAACATGCACGCTGGAAGTAAGGGAGCAGGTGTGAAGGAAGAGGGAGGGAATGGCAACAGCCAAGATGGCTAGTTACTTAAGCAGGTGCTGCCTTATTGTTCTACTTCCCCCATGCTGGAGCTGACAGTACTCATGGCAGGGGAGAGACCTGGAAACAAAAGAACGGAGAGGCTGGCCATTGGCCATCTTTGATATTCTAGACGCCTTTCTGCTCATGCTGCTTTGTTTAGCACTAATGCACGCATTGCACAGTACACATCGAATGCAATAGTAGACACGCTGAGTTTAAAAAACACAATATGGGTTAATGCAGTTGTGCAGTAACACATTAAAGCAGCACAAGCAAATGTAAATGTGTTATTTTTTGAAAGGGAAAAATGGCCCTTTTGATAGTAAAGGTTGCCAACCCGTGTCCTAAACTGTTGGCACCTTAAGAATATTTTAACCCAGATGAAGTAGAACTAATCAAATGTTAAAAGGTAAGCAGCAGAGGTATGGTGATTGACAGCCAGGAAAGGATGGAAAGCTACTCAACCACACAGCCTGTATACATAATATGAGTGACATATGTGTGGTACCCCTGGGGCAAGTGTCACCTTTCCAGCTCCCCCTTTGGCTATGCTCTGTTATACTGTCATATGAAATATCGTTATTCCTAAGCTCCTGTCCACCTTTATTCTCACTATACACCAGGGTCAGGCAGTTCTTGGTTAGATAATTTGACAGTTAAAACCCCTATATCTCTTACATGTATCTTAAACTTTAAGTTTCTGTTAACAGGTTTATAAAATTGCAACTTTAAGTTTTGTAGTATTTCTTCGGCTTATTATCTTTCCATTTGATAATAGGGCCTAATAAAATGACGAGCCAGACTTATAGAAATATAACATTGATTCCGCTGTGTGCATATCTATCTATCTATCTATCTATCTATCTATCTATCTATCTATCTATCTATCTATCTATCTATCTATCTATCTATCTATCTATCTATCTATCTATCTATCTATCTATCTATCTATCTATCTATCTATCTATCTATCTATCTATCTATCTATCTATCTATCTATCTATCTATCTATCTATCTATCTATCTATCTATCGTTTTCATACTCCTTTGGGGACAGGCTGCAGTTCTAGATCTGGTCGCTAGATGGCAAAATTAAATAACAAGCCTTTAGTCATCAGTACATGTTCCTATTGTATCCACAATAACAATCCTACTTTGCCAAGTTCTTACATTTTACATATCAGCAAAATAGACCTAAAATGCAGAATAGAGAATACACAATCAATCAATCTTACAATCAATATTCTCACATAGAAATGTTCTCAAAATTTTAAATAGCTGACTTTGTGAGTTATGTGCACAGCCCCTGAACATAGAATTACCTGCAAAATTTTATATGTTGATATAACATTTTATTTTTTGGCTTTAAAAAAGTAAGCATTTTTTTTACAGTACAAGGTAAAAGTTCCTACAACCGTTCCCTACATCTCCAACAATTTTGGTGATGATTAGTGTTGAGCTTGAATATTCGAATGACAAATATTTTCTTGAATATGGGCAATTCCAGAATTTGCGAATATGTTGGAGGACATTTGAGATTCCGAATAATTACGGTATGGCCATGTATTGCCAAAATAATATTCGCATTGTGAAAATAAACATAGCATGTGAACATTAATTTAGAAGATTTTCGCAATGAGAATATTGTTTTCACAATTGCGGTGATATTTTCACAACGGATGGTCATACTGCGAATTTACTAATATTGAATATTAGTAGATTTGCATAATATTGCAAATTCGAATATTGCCTATGCCGCTCATCACTAATGATTATCCCTTGACTTTGCAATTAACTCACAAATCCCCTTGTTGAACTAGTTGCAATGTTATACACTCTGAACAACTACATATAAAGGATAATGACAAAACTAATTAGTATGAAATTCAGCAAAGCTTTTCTTGTGTTCATCTGTAACAGTTTCAGTTATTGTAGTGGTTTATCATTGGGCCAGGCTGTAGCTTCAGAAAATAGCTAATAAATAGGTATTGCAAACACAGAGACCTTCTACAGAGACAAAAAAAAACTCTGAGGTTTACATACAGAACTCACCTGTCCTAGAGACGGATCCACAGAAGTGTAGATCATCTGCCAACCAGCCACTCAGCGTGTCACCCAGGCTCATGTATCGTCTTGTCTTGTCTGTATATTTGTTCACCAGACTCTTGTTGTTTTCCCAGAAAAGGGACTATTACAGATAATCAAATAACAAGATGTACATATTAGAAATATTATGTAGTAAAGATATTATATGCTTTATATATATATATATATATATATATATTTCCCCTTAATCAATAGCAATTGAGCTGCGGTGTCAACATGTGGACAACAGGCATTGAATAAAAAAAATTACCGTATTTTTTGGACTATAAGACGCACCGGACCATAAGACGCACACAGTTTTTAGGGCAGGAAATCCAGAAAAAAAAAGATGTATTAAGTTTTCACATCAATTGGGTTAATGCAATGAATACAATTAAGGCAATATTCAATTCAGCCTGCAGGTGTCACTAGCAGCAGTACACTCTCAAGCTCAGCGTGTGCTTCAAACTGAACACTCGGGAGGAGGAGGAGGGAGGGGCAGAAATCTGCAGCCTTCTCCCTCTGCTCTAAACAGCTGGGAAGATCAGCTGTGATTGTGTCCGTGGGAACTGCCGAGTTATTGCGGTTCCCACTGACACTGAGAGAGGGAAAGATGGCAGTCTATCACTCCCTCTCTCTCCATTGCCTAGCAAAGCTTTGCTGACAGGCAATTTTACAGTACAGCTGAGAGAGCCGACACCAGCCGACATCTCTCAACTGATAGTTCCTCCAGCTCCCCCGGATAATCTCCGTGCCGGGGGAGTTGGCGGGCAGGCAAGATGCGACCACCAGCGGCCGAGTGGCCGTGGGGGTCGCACATTCGGACCATAAGACGCAGGCACTTTTTGCCCCCAATTTTGGGGGTGAAAAAGTGCGTCTTATGGTCTGAAAAATACGGTAGAATGCTGCCTAAAATATAGTTTATGAAAAAAAAAATTACATAGATAAAATGACTAGCAATGTTCAATCTATCTCCTCTAAACTTGTCCTAACTGTTCCACCATGTGTCTTTAGATAAAAACCATAATACATATTTACGGTACCTACAATGAGAAGCTGGCACTAGCTATATTGTATAATTTCTACACCTATAATGGGACACTATAGAATGTATACAGTTCAGCTATAAAAAAGAAAATGCTCAGATGTGTATTTACTGGAGATGAGCGAGCAACAAAGTGTTCGGTGTTTGATTCGAACACATTGCAATGTTCGTGTGTTCTACCGAGCACCTTAGAATAATGAAAGTCAAGTGGAGACAACCAGGCACCCCCTGCTCGAATGAGGGCAGGGTGCCTGGTCCAATGGAAAAGGTCAGAAAATGACAAAAACAACACCCAAATGGACCGGGAACGGCATGGGGACCATGTATGGATGCATCTTGTCATGGGTTTTCATAGGGGTATAACATCTTTATATATATATATAACCAATTAAATATA
>CM070032.1:210479148-210497092 GCA_036250615.1 Ptychadena robeensis
GTGAGTGATCAATTGGCCAAGGAATCCGACACGTGTATGGCTTGCTTTAAATTGTACACGGCAAACATTGTTCCATCGGCAAGTCAGCAAAAATTGTTCGATACCAATCAAAGCATTGTTTAAAAAGAGATCAAACATGTTGGAAAAGTTCCATCAATTGTACAACGATCTAACTAAAATCGCAGCATTATGTCGGGTCGATTGTATTCGATGACGTGTTTATATATGATTCTTTCCTGTGTTTTTTGATAGAAACTAAAATCGTTTTGTCAAATTCCGATATAACCTTCCATGTGGTACTACTTTGGATTCGATTACGATCGGTGTCCGATTAAAAGATCTGAAATTGGAGAATGATACTTCTAAAATTAAACTGTGTATGCCTAGCTTATTTCGCTGATCTAACCATGTGTGCAGTATACGATCTTTAAGTTGATTGATGAAAACTTTTTTTAGGTCGATCAAACGCTAATATGGAACTGTGTATGCCTAGCTTTAGAAAATGTATGGTATAGAATTGCTGGTTCAGTTTTTAGTTCCCCATCAGACTTTATTTGACTTCGTTTGTCTCAGGTAAATAACTAATGATTTGGAACCTATGCCTTTCAAAAGGCCAGTAACGGCAGCGTCCATATTTCTGTCCCCGGGTTCCTTTAAATGTCTCTGGATGTGTTTAGCGCTGTATGTGACCAGGCGAATGGCTGACACACCCAGATGAAATGTGAGTTTTGTAATCTGCACGTCGTCACATGTGAGATCCAGGAAAGGCCTCGTTGTGTTATGTATTTTCGCAATAGCTGTCATCTGCATTTTGTGCTCGCCACTGATTTGCTGTTTATCCATGACACCGTCAGTAATGAAGTGTTGCTGTAAATCCTTAAACGTTTTCTCTTCCCGTCTGTCAGGACAATTTGTACAGATTGGGTGTTTGGGCTGTGCCGTTTCCCAACCAATGTCATTCTGGTTTTGTATTCGTGAAAATATTAATGGAATTTGTGTAATGATTTCAATTGGACTTGAACACTGATTTTGTGCACGGTGGCATAAATGTACGCTGGGCAACCATGTTTGCCTTTTCAGTTACTGTAAACATATAATGTTTTAAGTGACCATTGCAAAAACTAAAATAATGAATGCTTAGGGCTTGTTTCCATATATAGCGTATATGCTTAGCAGGGGTCCCAACGTATCCCACAGACTCAGCCTGCCGGCGGATGGTCTGTTTACACATCGGCCGGTGTAAAGGCTGAACGTACTTGACTACGTTCAGCCATACATTGGCGGATCGGCTCAGCGCAATGAAGACAGACCCTCGGCCGAGCAGGTAAGTCTGTCTGTTACGTTGGGACCTCCCGCTAAGCGTACACGGGGTCCCAACGCAATGGAAACAAAGCCTTAAAGGTACCATATGGTAGGTCACTTTTTTTAATTATCAGAAGCTCGGGCGGATTAGGGTGGATTTCTGTCAGAAAAACAAAACCTTTTTCTGTCAGCAGATCATAAACGTGAAGAAGGAAAGTATGTTTTTTTTTTTTTTGTAGTGTAGCTGTTTTCCAGGATGTAAACTGCGGACAGATGAGTATTATGTCTAATGTATTTTTTTATTATTAATGTTTTGAGTTTAAAACCACTTTAAGCCTATTGTATGTATGAATGATGGTGCCTTAAACCAGCCATACACAGTTAAAAAATTTTTTTTCTGTAATTCGTTCGGCTTAAAAAAAAAAAGTTCTTTTTCCTTTTAGTCCTAACCATTCTGAGAGCAATAGCTCTGCATCCCAGGAGGCTGACATGTGTTCCATTCCCTCCAGCCAAGCCACTGCCAAGAAGAGATCTTATCTGCATTAGCACTAGCAGTTCCCATTTTCTGAACACACTGACTAATTTATGGAGAGACACATTTTACTATTACATTACATATATTGTCTGCATTGCAATAAGTACATTTTGTGACACAGACTTATATCTCCTTCCATATGTAAATAGCTGCTCATGGGTAAGTTTTTAGTGCCTGATTGTAAAATGTGTCTCTTCATAAGTTGATGAGTGTGTTCAGAGAATGGGTGCTGCTAGTGTATAGATAGATGGTATCCGTTTCAGCGCTCCCTCCTGGAGGAATATAGTGACTGCTGCATGATCCAGTCCTGCCTACTTTGCTGAAACATGCTGTATATTCACTTGGTTTCATCTGCATCTTCTGACGAACCATATGTAATACTATTGACCCAGCGTCATTCCTGGGAGATAGAGAGAATACCAGTGCTTGTCCTTGACATAAAGAGGTTATTGTTCTTTCAGACGCTCCTTCTCTTGTTCTCAAGGATACAGGTTATAACAAACTGTGCTCTTCTTTCTTACCACTTGTTTATCTTGAGGAACATTGTTCAAAGCAGACTGTCCTTCAGCTGCGTACAAAATCTAGATCATTATGGGTGGGGATGGATAATTGTGGTGGGCAGAGGGTCAAGCCTTCCTTTGAAACCTGCTATTTGTTATGACATCAACCCCGATATTTGCATGCACTCTTCGTTAAGGTGGGCATACATAGGTCGGTTTTTGAATTGATTTGAGCACAATCGATTGGCGAGCGCGTTCACTGTGATCAATTGTTCTCTGATCAACTGCGCAATTACAAATCAGGTTTAGGGCTTGCCTATGCTACATTTATTCCTCCCACGGGGAAAACCGTGCAGTGTTGACACCCTCGACTTTCCCCTATGGAAAACAATGTGCCAGTCTATACTGGTGCGTCATGGTTCCATCAACATCACGTAATGGATAGGTTTACAGTGCTTTGAACACGCTGAAAATGAATGGTATGAATGGACGTTGTGGAAATAGGCCCTGTGTGATTTTTGTTATTCAGTCATATCTCCAAGTTCCTCATGTTGTGATGTCGGCAGTTTTTATTGATTTGATTAATTAAACCTTAAAACTAACGGAAGCAATAGACAGGCCAATTCATTTGCGATCATCACTCGATTAATAGGATTATGCAAATGAATAATGGAAGTGAACACCGCACAAAAATAGATTTATTGTCGTTCTCTGCCCAGAAAGGATTGCAGGCTCCCCAAAAAGGTTCAATGGGAAACGTGGTGGTGGGAGGGGAGTGTTTTTGAAGTGCTTGTAGGTACATTAATAGTCCGAACTAACAGAAATCAGTTGAGGATCACCACTAATACATTGTTAAACTTATATTGATACTTATGATACATCATTATCTTTACACCAATATTGTATATAAAAACATTTTAATGCTTTTTCCCCCCAGAACATTGTATACGAGGCAGTGTGGAACTGGTCTGTCATGTATTTCCCACAGCACTTTCATGCTTTCTTCTTTAAACTTTCTGACCTCCTTTTATAATCTGTTATATGTATCTTGAACTATAATCTTCATGCAATATGAACTGTTTGAACAGAACAATCCGTAATCTATTTTTATGTTTTGTTTTCTGCTCTAGCTTTCCAAGACCAATTTTTCCAACAACAATGACTTCCGAGCTCTTCTGCAGTCCCTTTATGAGACCTTCAAGGAGTTTAAGATGCATGAGCAGATTGAGAATGAAT
This sequence comes from Ptychadena robeensis, assembly GCA_036250615.1. Classification (NCBI taxonomy): domain Eukaryota; kingdom Metazoa; phylum Chordata; class Amphibia; order Anura; family Ptychadenidae; genus Ptychadena; species Ptychadena robeensis. Next base: position 210,482,722 of record CM070032.1, read on the forward strand.
GCATCATCGGACTGCTGCAGCAACGCAGCCAGACCGTGTACAACGTGCACTCTGACAACAAGCTGTCCGAAATGCTCGTTCTGTTTGAGAAGGGACTCAAAAACATTAAGGTAAGCGATGTATTCTGATAGGATGTGGTCACTGTGCTTCCTAGGATGTAAACGCTGACAATGCTAAAGGCTAAGAAAAAAGACTTCACATTGTAAAGGTGACCATACACGTGCCGATTTTTCGGCCGTTTTTAGCCCTCCCGACCGATCCGGTCGGGTAGGTCGGGAGGGAGGGATTCAGAGCTGTTTTAAAACCGGCTGAAAAGTCGGTCGGGTCCCGACCGCGGATGCCCGATTTTTCGGGAAAACGGCAGCTTGTATATGTCATGTACAAGCTGCCGTCATGTACAAGCTGCCGTCTTCCCGAAAAATCGGGCATCCGCGGGCGGGACCCGACCGACTTTTCAGCCGATTTTAAAACAGTTCTGAATCCCTCCCGACCTACCTACCGGATCGGTCGGGAGGGCTAAAAACGGCCGAAAAATTGGCACGTGTATGGTCACCTTAACACAGTTTAATATCACATCATGATATGTACAGGTATTTTGGATGTAAGCTGATTTTTTGGGGAAATGCGTTCTTTTTACAGTTCTACGTTTTTTTTCATAGAAAACCAATGTTATTGCGTTTTTAGAAATGCAGCATTTCCGCATAACTCCCTGCTGCATGCATTTTGCATTGCTTTGCTCAAAAAGCAAAAGCTGATGTCTCTCCCCGAGATATCTAGGGTTGAGTAGAGGTAGAGGAAATACTCCAAAGTAAGGGGAATAACCCCATTTAGGGCCATTTTACACTAGCTGCGGTACAGTACCATAACGCAATAGGCTAGCACTCATGCAAGGTACCCAGGAATCCTTAGGTCACACACACTTGTATGGGAGATGCAAGCAAATTGTGATAAACAGGTTTTCACCATTAACGAATGGACACCGGTAGTGTTACCACTAGCGTGTCCATTACCAGCCAAAAGCTGCAGGTGGTTAATGACTGGCGCTATCTAAAGCGCCGGTATTTTTAACCCTTCAATAAAGCTAGCTATACACGGGTCGATACCCGATTGTTTGACCCGCGATTGATCACAGCATGGTGATGTCACCGCGCTGCACTCGATCAAGGGTCGAGCAAACGATTCCCGCTCGATGGGGACCTGGTGTTGTGAGACAAAAATACCTCACAATACGAGCTGACAGCTGCTGAGAGAGACACAGGACATCTGTCTAAATTTTATTGAACAGTCTTCCCTTGGCACCTGTTTTGATTTTTTTATATAATACATTTAGGCTAAACCTCACTGCAATCGTATCCGCACGGGAAACTACCTTGCTCAGGGTTTATTGTTATAACGTCACCTTGACTAGAGTTTATCTTAGAATTGTTTAGAGTTCCTTTATCTTTCCAATGTTCATTGAGTGACTCCTGGCATTTAGCTTTATTTGCTCTGGGATCATCCAACACTTGTACATGGCTGGGTTCTATTCAGCTAATACAAGGAGTGGGATAAATCCCTCCCGAGATAGGTGGAGCAGCTCACGTCCATTCTCAGAGTTTTTGGATTACCTGAGCAGAAGCTTCATTTGTTGAAGATTTATGTCTCTGGATTTGAAGAGTTAATTTCATTTCACCAGACGTGATTGAGGAACACTGATTCCAGGAAAGTTGTGACATTGCTCATGTACAAGAGGTTTCTTCATGACACTTGGTGAAGGTGGCTAATTGCTGGCAGATCTCTCTCCATAATCCTATTTTGCTAGCCTAGTGGTTTAAAGACCCAGTTTAACAGTTTTATCCTTCATATAAAACGGCACGCCTCAGATGTTCTACCTCTGTGTTGTCAGGATGAATATGAGCAACTGAACTATGCCCAGCAACTGAAGGAGAGGCTCGAGGCTTTTACCAGTGACTTCATTCCTCATATGAAGGAAGAGGAGGAGGTGAGTGGATTGTTCCATTTGTACCGCATGCTTTTCCTCATTTCCCAAAATGGTGTCTTTGGGTTGTTTTTGGTTTTTACTTGTTTCTTTGTCTTGTTCTTTAGTAACCTTTGTAGTGTTTTTGTTACTGATTCTACATTGAAAGTCAAACATTTCAACTTTTTTTCCTTTTTAACACAGTTTTTGCAAGATACAGTACATATTAGTGGACATATATTTTAGAATTTTCTTATACTGCTGCACCACCAAACTGAAGAGTTTCCTGGTGCCCTAAGGTTAATGGCTGGATATGTTGGAAAACCTGAAAACTTGGTAGCCCCGTTCTAATGGTTAGTTGGTGCATCCAATGTTACCAATTCATGTTATGGAAATGGAATGAAAGCCTATTAACCTCGCCTAATTCGGCATTGTTACGGGCCCATATGGGGCACCATAGACCTCCATGTTAATGAACATCCATCATTTTTACCGGCTCGCCTCGCCGCCGTCATTGATGATGCCAGCGATGTGTACAGGGGAGGAAGGAGGGTGGGGAAAAACACACTGTACTCTGTTGTGATTGCCCGTGCCAGGCCGCTTTCAACAGATATGGGCAAGCCGCTAGGGAGGTTTATTTAAAGCTAATGCGAGCATTCCACACTTTACGCCACATGCATTATCATACACCAGCATGTAAAAAATGCGTGCTGCAAAGTACAAGACATAATTCTTCGGATACATTTTTGCTATTTTAAACACATAGCTTACTATTGCCCTTATTGTTAAGGATCTAGCAGCAGAGTTGTCTGAAAATATTTCCTTCTATTCTACATTATATTTACTAGTAAGTTCTTCGTGTCTAGATGGACAATTAAAACTTGAGTTTTCCATTAGGTATTTCAGCCAATGTTGATGGAATATTTTACCTATGACGAGCTGAAGGACATTAAGAAAATGGTGATTGCCCAGCACTGCTCTCAGAAGGACCCATCAGATCTCCTCCGAGGTCTCAGCCTTTGGAATGAGGCGGAAGAGCTGCAGAAAGTGTTAAAGTATTCAGTTTATGAGAAGGCAGAGGAGGGTAAGAATTGATGTGCCACTATTATACACTGGAGATCTCTACTCTAGAAACTGAACAAATTGGTAAACTGTTTACTTTGCTCGCCCACAGAAAGCGGGGCTCAGCCGAGTGCCGTATCCATTTCCCATCTTCCTCCGGAGCTACTGCTGAACATATTTAGTTACCTTAATCCACAGGAGCTCTGTCGCTGTAGTCAAGTAAATAGCAAATGGGCACAGCTGGCAAAAACAGGATCTCTCTGGAAGCATCTGTACCCAGTGCTGTGGGCAAGAGGTGAGTCATCTGTTTTTGTTTTACAAATCTTAAGAAAATTTTCCACTTTCCACTGGTCATATTACAAATCTCCAGTGCGATTTCACACAACTTCAGTCTCTATGTAGCATACAGTTTATTGATTCTCTACCCCTGTAAGGAGCTAATCAGTGCCTTACTCTGCCATATGGAAACTCTGGTATTGCAATACACCTTGCAGCAGTTTTGGTTTTATTAAAAATGACGCCTAATGCATGAATTTTTAGGCTCACTGAGTTAATCAGCCATCTCTGATTTTGAACTTCCAGATCTCTACCACCCTTAAAAGTCCAATATTTGTGTGGGGTTAGTAATTCACATTCACCTGAATACTAGAATACTTGACCTAAGGGTTATTTAATAGACATAAACTGTATACAAAATAAAAAATGGGATCAATGAAATAAGGTATTCTACAAAGGTTAACCTGTAGTGTATACATGATAAAGTCTAGCTGTTTATACAGCTACTTAAGGTGTATAAGCTTTAAACCCTTATATATTTAAATTGTAAAATAAAATACCCTGCAATACTGTCTTTTTCCACAAGATGCCCTCAGTGCACCCTTACCATCTCTATATATCACAGCTCTGGCTATCTCTGTAAAGCTATGTTCCCAGAGAAGCTGTGGGAGATCGCGGCTGTGAGATTGCAGCCAGGAAGTGGGGGGTTGGGGCAGGACATCTTGCCCCTCTCCGTCTGATTTCGCCCATAGAGAGTGGATGCGTGCGGTAGAAATGACACTTGATATTTAACCGAGCCTATTCAAGTCTATGGCTGCGATCAGGGGCAATCGGCCAGCTGCTGCACATGATCAGAAATGAGGTGACGTGTTTCAGATTACTGCCCATTAGTTGAAGGGGGCACAAGCCCTTTCAACTCAATGGAGGCGGTTAGCCACGATCGGCGCATGCGATTAAAATTGCGTCGCCCCCGTGGCTGATCGCCTATGTGGGAACATAGCCTTAGCTCCAGCTTTTTTACTGCCCAAAAACATGGGGGTGACTTCTCCGGGGGCTCAGCTGAAATCCTTGATGGGAGGGGTTTCTTTTGTGATATTAAAGAATATTTATGATGAATAGTTGTCATTACTGAGTACATCCCAGCTTTCTCTCATCAGGTGAGTGTATATATATAAACTTAATTAAAGGGTTGTACGTTTGATTTGACTTCTGTCACCATATGGTGTTTGCAATCCCCATAAATCTATAATAATTTTATTGTACTGTGCGTATATTTCCATACGATGCTCTTTCATTTTTAGTTTGATTATTTCAGTTACAAATCTTTGACCTTTTTTTTTGGATGAAGTTTTCCCTTAGTCGTGCTTTGTTGTGCTTACAGGAGCTTTCTGGCATGTGACAATGGTAACGGAAAAATTATATTTCCATGTATGGCTTCGTGGCAGTTGTCAGTGTATGATATGACAAAAAAATATATTCTCAACCATTTGTGATTGTGTCTTCTCTAGACTGTTGCAGGATAAAAACATTTTAATCTTGCTGCCGCATGGCATAGTGCAGGTAGTTTTTCTTTCAAACACCTAAAAAACAGAACCTTACAAATATGTGTTTATAGGAAATTGGTATAACGGAGAGGCCACTGACTTTGAGACAGAGCCAGAGGAGGACTGGATCTCTAGAAGGAAGGATGAAAGTCGTGCATATCAGGAGTGGGATGAGGATGCAGATATTGACGAGTCTGGTAAGATATTCCTTACATCAGCAGACCAATTATAATGTGAGGTCTCCTACATCATGCTTTTACATTGTTTGGTCATTTTATATAGGATCAGTCTTTGGGTTCTGTCACCTATATTGCATTATTACTAATAATGTATGGTAAAAATGTTCTTTTCCTGGGAGCTGAGCTTGTGCATTGGTTAATGTGTGTCCAACCAGGTTAATGATATCTCTGATGTCAGTCATTTTCCTCCATATTTTCCATGTACCCATCAGCTGGAAACCAATAGTAGTTTGCTGCGCTCTTTTCCATTGACTAAAACTGGTGCCAGAGCTGGGCTATAGTAAACAGCATTGAGTTTTCCCTTTGGCAGGGTCTTGTTAGGGAGTGCTTTCCGCTCATCCTTCTTGATTAACATATTACATTCATATTTATTTGAGACTGTGTTTTTTAGGTTTACGTCGTCTTGTATCAAACCCAACGTAAAATTTTGTACATTAAGTGTATAGTCTTCTTTCTGCAAATGTCAGATTGTCATCCTTGTATTGTTTAAGGACTAGAACATAACGAGCATTTTATTCTTTGTTTCAGAGGAAACAGAAGATGACAATCATTCTTCCTCTATCAATGTTGCTCAACAAGAGAAAGAATTCCTCTATGGTATAATTCATAATATTCTCCCCTATGTTGGACGTTCAGTGAAAACACTTGTTCTAGCGTACAGTTCAGCTGTAAGCAGCAAAATGGTGAGTATCCCTTCCCATAGTCCAGCTTCCAACGTGTAGAAGTATGACACAGGGATGATGGTATTTGATTCTGTCTCTTTTTATAGATACGGCAAATGCTGGAGTTTTGTCCCAACTTGGAACATCTGGATCTCACTCAGACAGAAGTTTCTGATTCAGCGTTTGATGGGTAGGCACCCTCTTTATTTACCTTCTAGTTAGTGTAATGAGATTAAGGATCGCCCAAATAGGATTCTACATGCATTCTCATCCCAAATAATAACTATTTAGAATCCACTTGTTCCCCCTTGGTGGGAATTTAAATAGAATGCATTTAATTTTGGTATACTGAGGGTCCCCAGTGAAATAAATATTGCTAGATCAACTGTTATACAATCCATTTATGGATTGCAATTAATAAATGGATTGTATAATGGTTGATCTAGCAATATTTGTTTCACTGGTGACCCTCAGTATATCTCTATTACATGCACTTTATTTACCTTCTGTTAGGCCATGTTTCCACTTGGTTCGCTTGCTAGTACCCAGTGATTAGAATAACGACACCTGCAGGCAGGAAGTGGGGGGTGAGACAGGACAGTTTGCCCCACCCTGCCTGATCCTGTCCATAGAGAATGAATGGGCCCGGATAGAACTCAATGAATTTAGAAGCGTTTTTTAACCACGTCTATTCATGTCTATAGCCGATCAAAAACGAAGTAATTGCTGCTGTGGGTATGACCCCATAAAATTGCCCGGGCACACTTAATACCATGGGTGATCACAGGGGATCTAAGTAGAAATGATGCCTTACATTTGTGTTATTGTCAAACTTTGCATTTTGATTGTGTGTCCTGTATGTTTTTGTTAATTTATAGGAAGACAACTATTTTTGTATAGCTTTATTTGGGTCTTTGAAGTGTCTATAGATGGAACGGTTGGCATTTGTCTTGTTAGCCACGTAGGGGGCTGTATCTCTTGGCTATAGACCCTGGAAATGCCCATGACACTTTCTGGCACCTCTAGCAGATTGCGTTGCCTAGATAAAAGGCTAATACTTAAGTACATTCGCATGCTGTTGAAGGTCTGACTTCTATGTTTTTTTCCTCCAATAAGAATGGTGTAGGTAGAGTGTGCCTATAGAAGTTTGGGGATGTATTTTGAGCAGGGAAACAGCAACAGTTTTCAAACTTTAAGAAGTGCACTTCTATCCCCATCTCCGTCTTTTCCCATTTCCGTCTTTTAACCTAATCTAGAGCTAGTCATAAATGCATAAACTGTATTCAGAGATGACAATATAGCAATGTCAATAAAAGTAGATTGATCATAATACTACACCCTATAATTGATACACATCCAATTCAAATACAAAATGGATCAGTGATTTTTGACTCATTTGATCTCTCCATCAGATAAACATCAGTGGACCTATCACACGCCTACTGGAAACTTTTATGACCTGACCCGTTTAGCATATTTTTAGTTCTGCACACTTTCATTCACTTCTTTCTGATTAACTTCAGAAAGAAGGAACTGAATTCAAAGCAAGATGATTAAACGGTTGACTGCTTAGCATATATCAGTTTTGCATCGGTAATAATCCTTAAGGTGGGTTTACACATGTAGATTTTTTCATTCAATTAACGAAGAAATAAAGATTTTTTGGTTGATTGAACAAAAATCTAGAATGGCCAATTTGTTGGATGGATACATTTTGTTCGATCTCGAACAATAAATTGTTCAAAAGGTCATCGAACATGTTGGTAAATTTTTATCTGTTGCTGTAATTTCTAATGTATTTTCATTCGATATCGGCATGGACAAACAAAAAATCTAATGTTACATTCTATAAATGGACAAACTATGTTCAACAACGACATTGAAAAAAAATCAAATTGGCAGTTGATTGAAGAAAAAATCTACACGTGTAAACCTAGTTTAAGAGCATTGTCTGTCTGGTACATGGCTTACAGAACTGTCAGTTGCTGTATATGTGACCCTGTGTGGTCGCATTGGATGTTTCTTTGTTGCTTACACTGTACTCTCTTTTTGTCTTTCTGCCACAGATTGTATTTTGGCCATTCCCAGAATCTTCAGCATATTGATTTGTCTGGATGTGAGAAAATCACAGACAAAACATTGGAAAGACTATCCATCGCTCTTGGCGTGTTACCTTCTTACAAGAAAAGCTTGTTGAAATGCTGCCGGAACAGCAAAAACTCCAAGAGCTCGTGGGCGGGCAGGGATATGAGCCATAGGATGAGGACTCGCAGCGGTCAGTGTGTTTCAGGGTATGGAGGGGATTACACCACTTCACCTGTCTGGATCCTGGATTCTGCCAGCTTGGCTGACATTGAGGATGCAGCTGACTGGAAGTATAAACACGATGGACCCTGCGTTTTGGACATGTCACCCAGGCTTAACTGTTTTAATAGCAGTTGCTGCTTCAGGAAGCCGATTTCTGGATTAAGGACTAATGTCAGCTGGCAGCAGCAGTACTTCTCCTCCAGTGGTTATACTAATTGTGGCCATTCATTCTGCTCGGCTGGAGCTAAGCTACGGACTATACAAGCTCTGCCAGAGTCAGGGAAAAGGACTCCTCAGTCAGAGGTCAAAGACTCTTACTCTGGGAGTGCAGACACGGACTTTAGTGCTGCACGCGTTTTACGGTTTCTCAGTCTTTCTGGATGTCATCAGATCACAGACGGTGGTCTCAGGTGGGTCATTTCACGTCTTCCAGTTTTTTATTTTGTTTGTTAACATATGCAAACCGTTTTTCTGTAAATACTCGGTTGCAGACACATTGCACATAGGATATTGATTCTGTATTTATAATACATCATGAAAAGAATTTTATCTGCATAGTTTTAGTAGAAAGCACTGTGGGACTTCCTAGATAATGTACAATGAGCATCGTAATGTGCACATTTATTCATGATAATGACATAACTAACTTCGCTGTGTCAGTTAGTGATTCGTAAACATGATTTTATTGCTTAAAAAACTTCCTTTACTTAAGTTATTCATCAGTTCCCCCAACTGTAGCACACTCCACACCCTGGTGTTGCGTTACCACGTACTAGACCTCACACCTAAGATTTAATTAATATTTAGATCAGATAAAAGCCATAATTAGATGATCAGTGTCTGCTCTTTGTTCTGACATTAGTTTTAAACGTTTGAGGTCTTGTGGAATTTTACAAGTGCATTTCACCTACTTCATGCTGCTCAATGTTCAGTTCTGGAGCCCAGTCTACCTTACTCTCTTTCTCTCTCTCTGTAAATAGTATTCAGACTGAACCTCCACAGTATTTGAGAGAGTTACCGCAAATACCTCACACTAACCTCCTTGGCGTTCATAAACGCACACCTATCGGCATAATCAATAATATACATTTTACATGCATGAACCATTGCCCCTTCCCCCAACACTTCTTTACATACCAATTATGCACTCCGTACATACAGTACACAACACACACTAATAAGCAATAATATACATATTACATCCATGAACAATTAACCCCCACCCCAACAATTCTGACATACTGGTCACACACGGGCATACAGTACACAAGACACGCTAATAAATACACAATACTATACATATAAAGCCATTCTCTCCTGCAGCCTCATTGACTTTGTGTGGAGCAGGTGGGGTGGGCAACCATTACCTGTCAGATTCATCCTTGCTGCCACCTCCCCCCCTGAAGATTACACAGCACCCTATCCCTGAACACATCCAGCTGCTGTGATTGGCTTGCAGGGTGCCAGAATTATTGTGGGAACCGACTAATGTGCCATACAAATGTCGATAAGCGGCCGATTTTTAACCTGACCGAGGGAGTGCGCGCTCGCGCGCGGTCAGGTTTAAAAAATCGGCCATTATCGCATGTGCCCACATTGGGCGACAGATCCCTGTCGCCCCACAGTCGGCCGGCCAGAGAAATGGACATGTCTGATATTCTCTGGCCGGCGCAAGCGATGACTAAGCTTCAATGAAGACGGGTCCCATTGAACAGCCAGACCAAAGGATGCATGCCGATGTCTACGCTGCCTCCATGTGATATGTCGGCCCCATGTGTGTGGGGGCCTTAAGGGTCCTGGAGGACCATAGTTTGAGGACCCCTTCCTTAGGAACTTAACCTCCTGGGTGTTACACGCGTGGGCAATCACAGCAGAGCATATAAAATGCCGTCATGATTTTTTGGCCATTTGGAGGTGCAGGCACATAGACACCTCCCCATTAACATGGAGGTCTATGGTGCTGCCTACCTCTGCCCCTTTCGCATCACCGGTGAGGCGATCGGGGTGGACCTGGAAGAGAGAAGCAGAGAATAGCTGGGGTAAAATAGACGGGTATGTTTCCCCACAGTTAACTCACATGATGGATGAAACTCAACCCCAGTTAACTTGGGGAGAACACCCAGGAGGTTAAAGCCTATGTCTGCATTTTGCTGGTTGTAGTTTATACTGCATTCACTATACAGTTAAAGCTTTCTTGTTGGGTATGTTATCACTTAATTACTTAGGGGTTTTGTTTATGGTTGCAGGGTATTGACTTTTGGTGGAGGATTACCTTACCTGGAACACCTAAACCTTTCTGGATGTCTCAATGTGACTGCATCAGGCTTGCAGGATCTTGTGTCCGCATGTCCCTCTCTCAATGATGAACACTTCTACTACTGCGACAACATTAATGGTAATGTGTGTGTTCTCTTGTGTTACAAAGCCAGCATGTGATCCTAGATAAGGTAGTTACAGTAACTGGCGAAGAAGTAGGTCAGAGGAAACCTGATCGTGTACTTATCTCCAGTGCTTGTGTGTACTTTACTGGAATAGTATACTTCATTGGTTTATGGGTTTTAGCTGTGACTGGACCAGAAAGCTTTTTGCTGCTTTTGCCATTAATTAATGGTTAGCTGAAGTACATATCAAGTTGGTGGGATTCAGGATTGATTCCACATTTTGTAAGTAAAGTGTATGTTCTAGATGAGCTTGATTTACATATTTCGTAGACAATAAGACCCTCCGTTGTATAGGACGCACCCTATACATCAGAGCATCTGATGGCTGAAAAATACTTTAACTGTTACCCATTCTGATCGGCAGAGCGGGAGTTAAGGAAGAGAAGCTGTCTGCAAGCTTCCCCATCTCCATCTCTGATGGCAGGCTTGTATGTGAGCTGGGCAGGTTAAGCCCAACTCACATACAGTACAGATGGAAGCAGATGGACCGTAACAAAATAACAGACTGGCAGATTACACAGTGCTCCGGCGGTGTGTGTGAGAGCTGCAGTGTGAGTCCACGTCACACACAGGCAGAGATAGATGGGAGAGATGCCACCTGGCAGCTCTTTCATCTAGCTCTGCCACTTTATTGTTTTTGCCAGCGATGCTCTGCTGACATAAACAATGAACTACAGGTGTAAGATCTGCTCAATGCAGATGTAAGATCCGATTTTGGGGGAAAGGGTGTCTTTAATATGGTAAATGGTAGAACAGTTAAAATTTTCCAGTATAATCTAACTACTCTGTACTTTTATTTCCGGAGCAACTAATTGAAGCCCCTTGTCAATATAAAAATTGGTATTGGCCTTTGCTAACCATCTCAGATCAGTAACCATACAGGAATAGGTTGTTCTGGAGGCTGCCAGGACTGCTCTGCCAGCTTTCTAGATTTCTAGATTTCTTTTGCCGCATATGTATATCCAAACCTACATACTAGAGACACCTAGGCTTATTTAGTGGCTGCATAGAGTCTTCTAATGAACGCCGAGCAATGTGTCTATGTATCCCGGCTTATAAGGTGCCAATATTCTTGAAATAATACTCTCCTGATAACATGGCAAACATTGACAACATCTCATGTTCACATTAAATTTGGTTTTGGGAAATCTATACTGACTTGTAGAAGCATTTTTGAATGAAATAAATGACAGCAGGCAGAGCTAGAAGATATTGTGTAGCAATCAGCATATGCCCCATGTAAAACATGAAATGTTATATGCTTCATAGATATCATTAAAGCCTTTGATGATATATATGGGCATTCCATATATAACCATGTGTAGCGGTCACATGCTGACCCAGATTTCCTAATCCTTTGGCACTCCTAATGACATCAGTAAAATTGTCAATGTTGATTGGGAAAATCAGGTCTCCATATGACCGCTGCACCCAAGGGTGTTCTTTGGAGCCTAAGCAAGTCCCTTGCCTCTCCTTCCCTCTCTTCCCACTCTAAGACGAGGACGTGTCAGCGGGGTCTTGGCGGGCAGGTGACTTCCTATGGATTAAGAGTTTGGTTTTGGGGGCTGCAAGGGGAGGGCTGAGGGGGGGGGGGCACTGAAGATCACCCAAAGGGCTGCAGGTTGGGCACCTGGGGTCTACTAGCTGAATGTGCTTTATACTGTGTGTGTGTGTGTATTCTGTACAGCTTTATCATTGCTCCATGTGATATTTGTAGAGGTTTTGGCATCTGCTTGCATTCTACTGGATGCCTATTTACCAAAACAAATCCGACCACTCACCAAACAAATCCTAAATGGATGAGCAATAACCTGGTGTAAATGGTATAGGTGCTTCTCCTTCATGGAGGAAATGTGGTCCTGCAGAAGCATATTGAAGTAAAACAGAGGGAACAACCTAGTGCATTGTTGTAACTTCTAAAGGCCAGAAGTAAACAAAAAAACCCTTCTCTTCTTATGAACGTTCTGTGGACTGCAACCCACCATCAGTCAGGGGGTTGGGCACATCACCCTTAGGCAAGGTACATCTGCTGTGTTTTCCCCGTTATCATCGAAGAGGCAGTGCCGGAAGTGATTTGCTCGTCTGCCGAGATTTAGAATCGCCGTGGGCTCGCCAAGAATAAATGACTAGCTTGGGTGAGTTTTTTTGTAAACATTGTTATTCTATAGCAGTCGATCACATGTTGACCTGGCAGTATTTGCCCACTAATCCTTGCAAACGTGCAAGGATTAATGGGCAAATACTGGTAACATTCTGGTTTCCCCACAGATTTTGATTTAGGTCCTGTTTTGAGTTGGTAAACCAAGGGGGTGGGTGGGGGTGTTTGGTCTAAGCTGAGGGAGCAGGTGATCCGGTGATCAGGTAAGTAGATCTTGCTTTCTGTGCCCTAAATAGAAGTACAATGACCCCTTTATGTGGAGTGCTGCACACATTTATACATGTGCGATATGTACTGTTGAACATGTATATTATATGCTTGTATGACCGGTACAAAATGCAGCACATGTAATGTGGAAGAGCCCAAAGACAGCATATTCACCCACTAGCGGTCAGCCTGTACCATGTTTCTTGCTTTTTTTTTATTGTCAATTTAGCCATGGTTAATGTCTGAAGCCTATAGGAAGATGGCCAGCGACATCCCAAATCTTTCGTAACGTTTTGTCTGCACTTCTTTAATGTAATACTAGAATTAATGAGATGTACGATTCCTAAGTATGTTTTCTACATGTGTGTTCACCTGGTTGTGTTCTTGTGCAGGTCCCCATGCTGATACCGCCAGCGGATGCCAGAATCTGCAGTGTGGTTTTCGGGCCTGCTGCCGATCTGGTGAATGATCTTTCCTACCTCCCCCACTCATCTGAGCAGCCATTCTCTCATGCACTTTACCCTTTCTAGCACACGTTGTGCGTTCAGGAGTTGCCCTGGAGTCTCTCCCTCTGAGTTTCATACATCAGTATAGTCTTTGAGCAAACTGTAAAGAGTAGTAACAGTTTTCGCTAAATAAAACCTTCATTCTCCAAACTGTTTTTGCTTTGTGATTTTCTCAGTAAGGAGCGTTTGATGTATTTGTGACACAAGGCAACTTGAAAATGACATTGTCTGCACACAGCCTTGATCAGAGTTTGGAGCGGTGGTAAGGAATTCTTTATATGTTCTGCATGGGAAAAGTACAAATCTCTGTTTCTTGGGTACAGAAGAGTTGAATAAATAAGTAATCTCGACTAATAATGCTTTGTAAGAGTTAAGGTCCCCATACACTGTTCAATTGATGACCCACTCGAGCGTAAATCAATTGGACGGGAAAGTATGTGCACCCTTGGTCCCTTTCCAAAGAAATGGAGATCGGAAAGGGATTTAGGCTTTGTTTCCACAGCATCTGTGAGTCTACCAAGTAAGGCAGGAGTTCCAGACGGAGGGACCCTTCTGCTCCTTCGCGGTCCCAGAAGTGATGATTGTGAAGGAGCGCGAGTGATGTTGTGTGAAGTCTAAACTGTCCGTTACCAGCGGATTTAATTAATCGTCTATGGGTAGGTCAGCGCACCCATACTTGCGTTGGGCTCCGTTGCTTTAATGCCAATGTAGCTTAGCGCAACAAAGCTCAACGCATGTAGAAACATGCCAATTGATTGTAATGAAGTTGACGTCGTCAAATTGTTCCCTGTTCGATCAAGCGGTCTTTGAGCTGAAAAATTGGCATGAAACGGCTGTAACGCCAGGGAGGTTCAAACTATACAATGCCTTTATTTCACCTCTCCCAATAACAAATACTCTTTCTTCCTTCAATCTCTCTATGTTGCTGCCTGGAGAAAAGGTAAATCCTTATATAAGAAAAATGTTTGACCCCGTTCTTTATTCCATGTGTAATAGTGTGGGTCAGGTGAGT
>CM070032.1:210497192-210516702 GCA_036250615.1 Ptychadena robeensis
CACATATCTCCAGAAAAGCAGAATATGCACACAGGGTCTTGTGTTAGGTCCATCCTGTCTAATGAAATCCTTGTGATAACGTTTATACAGCCCATACAGAACTGTTCTGTAGCACTAACCCCACTCATAAACATACTGATCCTCTCCATTATAAATAATACACAATATGTTGTGTACACAGATGTAAACAAGGTGACACTCTTCCCAGAGATTACATAAAACATCACAATACAAAAATGTGTAAAAGCAACAAAATAGCTTAAAATGTAAATCTGGAGTTGTGTTTATGACCGGCCAGAGAAACCCTGAATGTTCTGTATAAATGTTAAGATCTTGTAAAAGACAGTAAAAAATAACTAAAAAAAATAGATTTTCTGAACGTAAAGAAAATCTGAAAAATTAAAAAAACAATTGTGCGATTCATCATATTTACACCCAAACTGTATGGTTTTTTTTTGGAGCCCACCAGTTCTGATGACAGAAATGGTCATTGAGCTCCTACATGTAGGTGGTCTGTCTCCATTAGAGCAGAGTCAGAAACCGTGGTGGCCAACTGGGTTGATATGGAGGGCCACAAGTGTGGCCCTCGGGATCACTAAAGGGCCGCACATTTTTATCCTATACTATTCTGTATAAGCATTTTTAATGAAGACATTCTTTTCAATGTTTGTAAATAAAAAAAACCTTGTTTTAAATGATACTACAAGTATAAGGGAAGACTGTAGCCTTTGATAATATCTATGAGGCACATAAATATGCTTGAAATATAATTTAAAACAAGTTTTGTTATTTAACAATTAAAAATGATGTCTTCTAGCTCTGCCTGCTGTCATGTCTTCATTATAAAATGCTTATACAAGTCAGTATAGACTGAAAATGTTATGTGCGGCCCTTTGGTGATGTAGAGGGCCGCACTTATGGCTCTCCATATCAACTCAGTTGCCCCCCACTGGCTTATATGGTATAAAATCCTTTTTTGGGATCATCTGTTTCGAATGAGAGAGGCGACATATATCCAGACGGAGTAGATGCTGTTGGGATAGGGGTGCACATACACAGCCAGAGCGAACTCCACGTTGGGCACGACGTTGTTGTGGACTCCGGTGCTGTAGACGGCCTCTATGAGAGGGGTCACTTCTGAGAAGGCCATGTTAATCGGGAAGCCGGAAAACTGAAACAATAATAAAAACAGAATGATTGCAATGTATAGAGGAGTTATTCATCTATCACTGGAATCTCATTATGAGCAATGATGGAGGACCTCTAATTCTCTGCATCTCTATATACAGGAACAGGGTCAT
The DNA here is from genome assembly GCA_036250615.1 of Ptychadena robeensis. Classification (NCBI taxonomy): domain Eukaryota; kingdom Metazoa; phylum Chordata; class Amphibia; order Anura; family Ptychadenidae; genus Ptychadena; species Ptychadena robeensis. The sequence goes on from CM070032.1 coordinate 210,498,494, forward strand.
AGAGCCAACATACAAGTGCAATGGCTCCAGCACACTTCACCCTAGTGATTTACTGTAGATACTCGAGTATAAACCGTTATGAATTGCCCGGGTACCTTATTTTATCTGAAAAAACACATTGACTCGAGTTTATGGCCAGGGTGGGAAATGCTGCAACTACTTGTAAAGTCAGATAGCGGAATTTTCAAAATGAAATTCCACCATCTCCAGTCAAAATTACAACATCAACAAGCTGAGTGTAAAGTTTGTTTACAATCACTAACTTGGGAATAGTAATTTTAGTGAGTTAATTTCATCCTGAGCTGGACTCTGGAATACCGCAGATAGGATACCCAATACAAAAGTAAGAACAGGCGGGTCCCCCTTGTAGCTACAGGCCCCATATGCGAACACTGGGCACATTCATTGCCTGCAGAAGAGACCGGCAGCTGCAACAGAAGATGGAGGCTGCAGGCACAGAGAACAGGATAAGAGCAAGCAATCATTGGGCCATCACACCTGCAAGGAAACCAGCGAAAACCCAGACAGGCCGCCAACGCCACCAAACAGATAAGAGGGACTCTGACTCAAATATGAGCCAAGGGGGGCTGAAAAAACTCAGCTTATACTTGAGTAGGATGAGCATTCTTCTCCTTAGGCCAGGGCTCCACATGCGCTTAAATCCCTGCCTTGAACGTTGATGTCGACACAGCGCTCAGAGGATTGCATTGACGTCAGCAGATCCCAACGCATAGTGGAGCCCTAGCCTTACCCCTAGTTATCACCCTGAAATGTCAGCACTGACAGCTGTCATAGTTCTGTCCATCCGGTATATCTCACCCGGTAATCTCCCAGCTGTCTCTGCAGTTCTGTGCGGTGGTCCTCCTCCACGTCCTTGCCGTGGTTCTGTTCCAGTAATGGTAGGAAATGGCGCAGAGTAGACGTACAATATCTGTTCCAGCGAGTTGGATGTCTTGGCCTCCATTCCATGATCTTCTCTTTCAGCAGTTTCTCAATCCTAACAAGAAAAAAGACGTTATCATCACAAACGTTATTTAACCCCCCTGCCGTTCCTGACGGCCCAAGCTCATCCAGCTCTGACCTGTTAGAACTGCACTGGACGAGCTGGGTTCATCAGGCAGAGATTGGCGCTGCAGGGGAACGCCCCCCCCCCCCATGTGATGTCACATCAAGAGGCGGGTGTTTTAAATAAAAATGTAGAATAGTGTTTTCTGCATTGAAAACACTATTCAATATGATTCCCTATGTAAAATACTTACCTGAATAAAAGATCTGGTGTCCCCATGTCCTCCTACAGCTGTCTTCTCCCTCTCTCCTGATGTGACAGACTTCTGTTCTGGGGGCGGGAACTCCAAGTGTACAGAACTGAATGTAATACACTGACTTCAATGTATTACAATGCTCTCCTATGTAACCTGGCACATCTGCAGCGCCATCTAGTGGTTGCACTTCTAATTTACCTGATACAGTTTCTTTTAAAATCTTCATTATCTGATATTGTGAGTTATTCACAAAGCATCTGAACATATTATTATATTCAGGATAACTACCCCACTCCTGTATGGACATACTTTGGGAAATTACATGCCTACAAAAACTTTATTCCAATAAAGTCTATGGTGCGCTTTTGGTACAGAAATCTGTACCTTAGCAGTGCGCTAGGGAGGTTAAACAATGGAGTAATCGCTACTATGTAGTTCTATATAATTCCACTCCATGGCATCACCTATGTTATAACAAGCAGGTAGGAGATTGCTGCCAAGGGACCATGTATTCCACACTATGGTGGCCAGGTGAGAAAACCTATCATAGTCTGAGGATATGTTACCTGTCTTGTAGTTCTGATGCAGCAGTCTTATCTGTGCGCTGGTACATCACTTCTTCTGGCTAGAAAAGAACACACAGATTTTAGTACGCTGGTAACCACAACCACAACAAAAATTTGGATTGCATATGAGGATGATTGGATGTGAGGATTGGATGCAAGGATGACAAGAGGGCTACATTTGGCCAAAGCTCCAACTTGGTCCCGAGGCTAAAGCAGGTTCTAAGGATCATGAGAAGATGTTGAAACTCTGAAAAGCAGGATAGTGTCTAAAAAGAAAATGAGAACTATCTTTGGACAGTAGCATGGTGCCTTCTATTCAGCAACCGGCAGAAGTCTTTGCTTAATGAATACCTGCACGCTGGCCAATCCTGGATTTGGATAACTCCGTGAGAAGAAGGCTTTCCATTGGTTGGGTCGGCCTGTGTCAAAGCTCAAGCTCATTGGAGAATCGTATTGCTGTATATTAAACCAGATCTGTAAGAAACACCACACCCAGAAATGTCATTAACACAACATAACAATGGGAACATTAAATTACAGGTAATGTAACATAAATATTGGACAGAGGAAGCAGGATAAAGACAATAAAACTCTACATACACTGTATATGCAAAACAGGTTACAGATGCATCAGCTTAACATATTTTTGGATGCAACATTTGTTTTAAATGGAGCAGGGATAACATAGGACCTCTGCGAAGCTCCATTTCAGACATTCCTCTTGCTTTTATATACTCAAGAGGTTCTAACCTAAGAAGGGAGAGCAGGGATCAGAGAGGAGAATAGATACATCCCTGTATACAGCATGTTATGTGTGGAACTCCTCTGCTCAGATCACTCCCTGCTCTCTGAGGAGAGTGAGCAGGGATGGATCACAGCAGAGAGGAGAAAAGACACACCCCTGTATAGAGCATGTATACTGGGGCTGTGTGAATGCTACTCCTCTGCTCTGTTCACTCTCTCCTTGCTCTCCATCCTGTCAATAGACAGCACCTAGGAGCAGAGAGAGCAGGGAACTGATCACAGCAGAGAGGTGAAAAGATGCTCCCCTGTATACAGCATGTATGCAGGGGCTGCATGAATGTAACTCCTCTGCTCTGATCACACCCTGCTCTCCCTACTGTCGATAGATGGCACCTAAGAAGGGAGAGCAGGGAGTGATCACAGCAGAGAGGAGAAAAGAAACACCCCTGTATAGAGCATGTATACCCGGGCTGTGTGAGTGCTACTCCGCTGCTCTGTTTATTTCTCCTTGCTCCCCCTCCTGTCGATAGACGGCACCTAGGAGAAGAGAGAGAGCAGGGAACTGATCACAGCAGAGAGGAGAAAAGACACACCCTGTATGCAGCATGTATGCAGGGGCTGCATGAATGTTACTGATCTCTGCTCTGATCCCTCCTGCCGCCCCCCCTCCTAAGTACCATCCATCGACATGAGGGAGAGCAGGAAATGATCAGAGAGAGACACAGAGCTGAGAAACACTGGCTGCAGAGATTTACTCTCCAAACCCGGGACAATATTTATAGTCCAGACATTTGCTCTAGAAGATGTTTCCCACTGTAGGGGAAATGGGAAAATTGCTCATTATAGAGCAAAAATATGGTAGTTAAAATTAAATAAGCCATTTGAACAAACATTCTCATGAATAGAGGAGAGTTCTGACCAGTTGAGCGTACAATATAAAACTCTTGACAAGCACTATACCAGGATGCTGAGCTGTGACTACTTACATTATCTGCGTTGATTAAACAGCCGACACTTTGCAGTGGACAGAAGGTGTCGTACTGACCATAGAAGCAGCCATTGCTTGGGTTCCAGATTATGTACTGGCTCTGCTCCAATGTCAGTACATAAGCAGTGGGGCCCTTCCAAAGGAAATGGGGACAAACTTTATTAGCAAACAAGCAACAATGACATGAGAAATGTTGTATCTCTTATATTATAATGACAACATGAACTCCAAGCTAAACACAGAATCTGATATTATCCAGTAGCTGCAGATCTGTATTTTACATTACATTCACATTAGACATACCATATTTTTGGACTATAAGACGCACTCTTCCCCCCAGAAATTATGGGGGGAAAAAGTTCCTGCATCTTATGGTTCGAATACAAGACCACATAGGTGGTCGCATCTTGGCTCCCCGCCAGCTCTCCCGGCAAAGAGATTAGCTGGGGAGGTAGAGGAGCTGTCAAATGAGAGATGCGCCCACGGATGGATCTTCCATCAGAGCCCTGCTGGTATAAGCAATGGAGAGAGATGGATGAACTCCTATCTATCACTCTCTTCGTGTCTGTGGAAGCTGCTTCGGGCGCTGTTTTCCTGTGTCGTGGAGACATGTGCTGCTGGCGACACCTCCATTGATCTTCACACAGCGGGCATGCAGCTAAGATTACGCAATATGGACACTGTTCCATTCAGCAGAATGGGAAGTGTCCTCTCTATGTATACTTCTATGCTGCGGACGCGAGTCTGCAGAGGGGAAAAAGACGTATTAGACACAAGCCCTTAATGTACAGCGCTGCGTAATATGTTGGCGCTTTATAAATAAAAGTTAATGACTGTAATATCTGTCATTACTACAGCCTTCATTTAGAACACAGTTAGGGCTTGTGTTCACTGCTGCTTTTTTTCTGATGAATGGGACTCTGCTGCGTATTCTGAGCGGCGCTCGCGGTAGAAGCTGTGGGCTGCCGCGTCTTCATAGCACCGCATTGCATCTGTAGACACCTGCATTGAAGGTCAATGGAGGCGTCTCCAAGACGTGGAAAAACAGCACTTTCCTCTGTTGCATCATTCCGCTTTCCTTCTGTCCTCTGCTGCATCACAAGGGCGTGCTCCCACCGGCGCGCGCCTTAATTGTGGAGACATGGCCTTACCATGTATTGTGCGGACACAGCCAGCGAGAACAAGCAGGATTCTTACAGCTAATGGTTTCTGGTAATATAATACTAGTGGCTTAAGGAGGAGAAGTCATATTGCTGCGTGTGAATCCCATGAATGTAGTGAGAGCAGCATTACCTCCGGTATGGCATTTCCGATGATCAGCCATGCCTTTTTCCCCATTGCCAGGAAATAATTACACAGCAGGACTGCGTGTTCTTCTTCATCGCCGGCCAGGAGGTCCAGGAATTGCTGATGAAAAAGAAAAAGACCATCAATCTGTGAAGGGGGAACTCCCTGCGACTCTTCTCTACAAATTACAATAGCTCGACATCGTGTACTCGATCGCCTCAGTCTGAATTTGAATGCTAATGTAAAAAGTTCATCACATTGACCATGTTAGGAACCGTATTTTCCGGCGTATAAGACGACTGGGCGTATAAGATGACCCCCAACTTTTCCAGTTAAAATATAGAGTTTGGGATATTCTTGCCGTATAAGACTACCTCTCTTCAAACACCAAATAAAAAATGTTATGTCTACTCTGACTTTCAACCCCCAAAAATCTAAAAATGTAATATAGTGTAAAAGAGTTGTGTATGAAGTGAAGTTTTTGTACAGCTATTTAATTCAATATCTCTGCAATACCAATTTCAGCCACAATGCACCACAATGTCGCTAGTGAGCACACTTGTCAGTAGCAGCTAGAGTTCCTTTCACTTCGCAGACATCGGCAAAGAAAAGGAGGGGGTGAGGGGGATTCTGAAGATTTCTCTCTCCTCTCAGCGCGGGGAGCATGGCTCGGGTGAGCAGATGATGATCGGAACAGAACAGGAGAGCACCCTAGCACACCGTATAAGACGACCCCCGACTTTTGAACACATTTTCCTGTGTTCAAAAGTCGTCTTATACGCCGGAAAATACGGTAATTTATTTCCAAAGTTCACATCTGAAGCACTAAAGCAGGGGTGCACAAACGTTTTGACTCGTTGGCCACATTGGCTTCTTAAATTTGATAAAGGGGGCGTGGTCCGCCCCCTTGATCAAATTTAAGAAGCCAACGAGTCAAAACATTTGTGCACCTCTGCTTTAGTGCTTCAGGTGTGAACTTTGGAAATAAATTACTTAACATTGTCAATGTGCTAAACTTTTAACAGTTAGAGCCTGTAATGGCCGACCTGCCATAGGTGTGCCAATTCTATGCATCTCCAGCATCACTAATGATGGCTGTGATATGTAATAGACGACATGTGACAAATTTCCTTTTAAAATGCTCTTTCATTGCAATGAGCAGAGATAGTTCCTAGAAACTGGGCACATTCTCATGGTGACAACAGGCACAGTGTTATGATCAGGTCTCTGCATCGTCCCCAAGCCTGTGTTTGGACACCTCTAGGCGTTATGTGAGCTCATTGCAGAGAATAAGTGGAGGGGAGCATCTTTTCAACAAGGTGACAAAGGGCTGGAAAATAAAGTTAAATGGGCCATATTTGGCCCCTGTGCCTTAGTTTGCACACCCCTGCACTAAAGTCTAGCTAATTTAACAATGATTTGCTCCATGGTGCATGCGTCTAGAAAGGTCAGTAAGGATGAACCCTGTTCCTCCTGCATAGGTGGGGCCACATGGGGTGGCCCCTCCTATGGAAACCTGTTTTACCATTCACACTTGCATGCATCTTTTATGCGATGTGCAAGTGTCTCCCATACAATTGAATAGAAAGCATTAAGGCGTCCACTAACAAATGCGGTGTAGAATGCACAGCGTGTCCATTTGACGCCAATGTGTGTGGAACCCCGGTGTGTTTTGTCGCTTTACAAACCTTTCAAATTTAAAAACCTATAGTGGGCCACACGAGTCTGCCCAGCCCTGGTCTACAGTCACGTAGAAGGTTGAAGGGCAAACTTTTCAATGCATACAAGTTCTGAGGACCCATGATTACAGAGAGCTCCCTGCTTGTGGTTTAGTGGAAATGTTGTGAGGTGCAGTGATTGAGGACCTCATACTTTTCTATGAATAACCTGATTACAGAACACTGGATACACAAGATGTCCCGGTATGGGATGGCAGTCTGGTACATGTACTCACATCGGACGTGCTCCATAAATTACAGATCCCAGCGAATGACACATTGTCTGGCAGGAAAGGGATAAGAGAGACATAACGAGCCACCAGTTCCTATGGGAAGAAAGAAGGAGACGTCCATTACCTCACACAACCAGCGCAATGCAGAAGTACTCATCAATATGAACCCTGAAGGAAACCTGAAGGAAGGAAAAGCATGTAGCCGCTCATTGCTGACAATGGTAGTAGCCCAATCATTATGCGGACACTGACCACTCAGACTTTAGGACAATTTTCTGGGATTTAATGTAATGAAGCAAGTAGTTTAGTGTTCCCAAATACCATCACGTTTTGGGTACACGGTCTGGGTTTTAGGATCAGGGTCTGACATGATGCCGAGTCTTTCTTGGTAGCCATCAGAAAACCCCAAATCCCTCCTTTACCATTTGCTGATTTGGGAGTAAGGCGCCAATATTTTCACCATGAAGCTTAAAACGACACCCCTCCCCATTCCTATTTTCTTTCTAACAAATTGGACGTGTTCTGTAGTTCAAATAGAGAGAAACGGACTGAGTACAGCCACAGTGGTATAAGCTTGCTGGATTCTTGAAATGACCAATCGGCAAGTTTTGCATTTAAAACAGTATTTTGATTTTAAACAGTATATACAGGGGTGAGCTATTCAGATGAGTACCAGGAGATGATGTGTGGTATTAAAAAACACAATCATCCTTACTGTCTCTTTTACTGTCCTCTGCGCCAGCTTCCAGCATGGTAAATTCTGCTGCAGATCGACCTTCCCTTTCTTGATTGATCCTCTGATCTCCATCCACAGGTCACCAGCTGGCTTTGGGTCACATGTAACTCTCACAGTACAACACCGTTTGAACCCCCAGATCTCATACCTCAGTAGTACAACACTGACATTTTCTGGTTAAGTAGCTAACCCCTTAGGCTACCTGCAGTCCAAATGTCTACCTTTCATAGTCATATTCCAGCTGTCACACAGTGCTTTTCTCTTGTCAGATTTTACCCGTACATATGCCTACTCGGACATTTGTCCCACAGATCTCCAATAGAAGTCCAATCTTTTTGGATTAGTAATTTAAATTCCCAATTTCACACCCCTAACTGCAACTGCCATACATTGTATATATTTAACAATAAAAACTGACAGAATTTTGGCAATCTACAAAATGTCACTTTTACAGTAGTGTATACATGATAAAGTGAAGTTGTTTGTACAGATATTTTATGCTCTATTTAGAGCTTAAACCTCCTGAGCGTTCTACCTAAGTTATCTTGGGTTGATTTTCATAGATCATGAAACACAACCTTCAGATAACTGTGGGGAAACGTACCTCTTCGCCAGTAATTCCCCCAGGGTGATTTTTGCAGGTCCGCCCCCGATCACCTTCATGTTAATGAAGGGACATCACTTTTTCCCAGCACGATTCAGGAATCGCGCAGGGAAACTCCAAGTGAGCTAGAAATCACGACGGCATTTTATATGCTCCACCATGATCGCCCGTTGCACGCTTTTTAAAAAGCATGGCTCAGGAGGTTAATCTCAATGCAATACCAATTTAGCCACAAGATGTCCCCAGTGAACACTTTCCATCAATGTACAGATCGCATCATCTTTCTGACATATCGGGGAGGGAGGGGGGCGTTGCATGCTGCAGATCTCTCCTCTATGGCTGACAGACAGACTACTCAGGTGTTAGTATGCAGATGCGAGTAGTAAAAATAATGCAGATGTGCATAGCTAGTTTTGGTCTATTTATGTACCACTTCTGTGCTGCCCTGAGAATAGATAACAGAGCAATGAGAGAGGTCCATGGTGCGGCATTAGATAACTTCTAACCTACAGTAGACATAGATTCAGTGTGGACAGATATTCTTTGTCAAGTGTGTAGTAGATAGTGTTACTCCCTCCAGTGTTACTCACCGCTGTTGCTTGTGCATTGTTGGGATTGGCTTCCAGAAGTTGCTGCGGAGGTGGTAAGGCCTTGATGTACCGAGTGATGAAGACCGTACTTCCGTTGATGTCGGTGACGGTGGTCAGGCACTGCCGGGTGGGGAATTTTAAGGCGGCCTCGCTCTGGAATTTCTCTGCGGCCTGCAGCAACTTCTCATCCTCTCTGCTGTCAAACTGATGAGATACCACAAATAGAAGTTTAATGTTAGGTTGTATGTCTTTCTTGCATATATAACAATCTTGTTAAAGTTTTTTGGTCATCTTGTTGACATCAGTTCCAATTAATAAAGATTTGTAAAATCCATTTCTTAACAAACCTTGATAAATGAAAGCTGATGTATATTCAATGTGTAAAAAACATATATGCAAAATTTAAGTTTGTCTTGCCCCTGAGCTGGTATGATGGTGGCGTAAGGCTCCACAATCCTAAAAAATATACTTACCTACTGTTTCCTGGAATCATATGAGAGTTTCCATCTTTATTCTCCAGGGTTGTGGGAGTTTGCAATATCGCGAGTGGCCACTGGGGGGCCTTTATAATGGGTTTCTATGGGAATCTGTGTACTTTCGATGAAGAGCTGAGATCGCAGAATTACCCGGCAATCACAGTGCTTATATGACATGAGGCCGCGGCCGCACGTCGTTAGGGCCAGGGAGGGAGGAGGGTCTGTGGGGGATCATCTTAAATTACTCATTACAGGTAAGTTTTTTTTTGTTGTTTTTTTTTTTTAAGTTCTTCTCCCTACTATTGGCACTTCTAGTGCCATTTATGCAAAGATGTACTTCTGGTGGTAGGTCTGCTTTAAGCTTAACATTTTCATATATGCATTACTTTAGACCCACGTGTAAGATTGGGCTCAGTGCAATGGGGCTCATCAGGCTGCTGTACATAGCATCATGAAAACAGAAAGCTGCCTATATCTGCTGCTGAGCCGCCATTATTGAAAAGACTAATATCCAATAACTAAAAGGGTGGGCAAAGGACAGGTCACATACAAAAAGTACATTCAAATCTGACTGGATACACACACACACACACACTTAAAACGTAATACCTTTTCCCTGATTGGCTCTCCAGGAACAAGCTGGGGCTCAATGGTAATGAAGACAGTTAGGAAAGAGCCTTGGCTCAGGCTTCGGACTGACTCATAGCCTCCATCATTTCCCAGGTTGTGCTGTTTGCTGTATCCTAGAAGAACTGCGGGTGTGTCGATCCGGAATGTTCCATCAATCTGTAATTCCGAAGAGAAAATATAAAACATGAGCTTTTTTATGACCGGTATTACTATGTCCCACAAGATCAAAAGCATATCCACCTTCCTTCAGTGACAGATCTGTATGTAGAACCAACATCACATTTTGTATACATGGATTGAAAATGTCTGGTACTCATAGTTAGAAAAGATTTTAACCCTGTTCATTTGACATTGAAGTTGCCAACATCACTAATTCATACCAACAGAAAAAGTTTTTTTTGCGCCCTGATGACCGCAGGATAACTCCAGGGTCAACACTTACCGCTGGGACTTTAAAGGCAAAAGAGTATGTACGTAGCAAAAGAAAAGATTTATTAATGGACCAAACCAATTTATCGTTGGGTCCATATATTTTACAATGGAATTAAATTCAATCCAATTATATCCATTGTAAAATATATGGACCCAAAGAAAAATTGGTTTGGTCCATTAATACATATTATTATCAGGGTGAAAAAAACTTTTTGTTGGTCTGGTACTCATAGTTGAATAATACTATTTTTTGTATATGTGATGTACAATATTGGATAAACTTTTGAAATTCAAAATTTCAAATAGAGAATATGGAAACATGAGGGCCAATCTGTTAGCTAGCCAAATATCTTATATAAAGGCCATCAGATGTGGGCAAACTACGGCCTGTGGGCCATATCCGGCCCATTTAGTCTTTTAATCCGGCCCTTTGTGACCTTAGTATCAAGAGGATCTGGCTCCTATATGCCTGTTCCCTGTAATAAGTGGAGATAATGCCTAAAGCAGTGGTGGCCAACTGAGTGTATATGGAGGGCCACGTGTGGCCCTCAGCATCACTAAAGGGCCGCACATAACAATCTATACTGACATTTTTTAACGAATGAATGACAGCACGCAAAGCTAGAAGATATTTTTAAATAACAGAACTTGTTCAAGGATTAGGGAACACTGTAGTATGGTGTCATATATATCATCAAAGGTTATGTGCCTCAATATATATTATACAATCATCCTCCATTCATTGGTGGAATAGTGGGAGCATAGGCACTCATCTGTCTGCTGATCCCCCCGCCAACACTAGAGGAGGAGAGGCGAGGGACTTGCTCAGGCGCCATCTTGGTCACTGATTGGATTTTATGTACACCTATTACGTAAATGTATCACCTCTCCTCCTCTTCCCACTCAAACAAGATCTCAGACGAGGACCTGTCAGCGGGGGATCGGCAGACATGTGAGTTCCAATGCCCTGTGCATAAACAGTTAGGTTTCAGGGGCTGCAAGTGGAGGTCTGAGGGGGGCCACCAAAGAACGTTCAAAGGGCTGCAGGTTGGGCACCTGGGACCTAGAAGATGATTTTTATGGTCTCCTGGAGGGACCGCCATGACTGCAATAGAAGATTTAAGTTGCCTATTTTTAAAATATATTTATAAACTTTTTTTTAACCTCCCTAGCGTTCTGCCTGTATCCTGCCGTTCCTGGCACAGCACAGGCACATTGTTTGCACAGTACACTGCTTGAATTTTTCAACCTCCCCCTGCGCCTCTACACATCGCCGGCTTCATCAATGACACAGGCGACATTGGCTGGGAGACCGACTGCTGCGGACAGAGAGAACATCGCCACAGCTTTCTGGGGATATGTGGCGTTCATGGGAGCCCAGCTCATGCAGAGCTTTCTTTTTCAAACACAACCCTGATGAGCTGGGCTCCTCATGAACGCTAGGGAGGATAATTATACTGAAAACATTTTTAGCCTTCCTTGCAGTAATGACATATGAGATGTTTAATAAGTCACAGATATCAACAAACATTCCATAAAATTTGTAGGGCTCCTCCGCTACTTATATTATTATTGATATTAACTTTAATATTACCCAGCGTTGCACAATAAATTAGAATTGAGATGGCACACAAGATAACAAAATGTCACAGGAGGATTTGAGGACTCTGCCTGATTGGGATTACAGTCTAATAGGTTGGGGAATAGAGTACACAATAGGTGGGGGGGGGGGAATCGGAATGGCATGGCGGTGGTGTTAGGAATGAGAAGATAGGTAGGAGAGACTGAAGAGGTGGGTTTTTAGGGCGTTTTTGAAAGTGTTAAAAGTAAGACCACGTCTAATGGGACGAGGGAGAGAGTTCCAGAGAGTAGGGGCAGCCCTAGGGAAGTTTGGAACTCACTCATGTGTGGTGTTATGGATTAGTCGGTCACTGGAGGGACTTTCTAATAAAAAATAAAAAAACCTTGCACTTACTCTGGACTGGAAGTAAATTGTAGTAAATGGAATTCGAATAGATCCAAGCCAATGTCTCTCAACCCGTGTATGAATACCACTTCCTCTTTCCCGATCATCCTGAAAGATATTATGTATTCTCTTTCAATTCACAACTGATTATAAAAATAATATACCACCAGAGCACAGCAAACAATGCCTATACAATAAGGTTCACGACTTACCTCTAAAATATCAAAGCAGACTTCATCAAACACGTTAATGAAAACGTCGTCTTTCACGGACTGTAAGCTGGTTGTGCTGTAGTCACCATTAGGAGCCCTAGAGGAGAGAGCGGCTCTGATAAACTTATCACGGCAAAGATGACATCAATGAAAATGACTTTGAGTTATGGATAATGATCATTGTAAAGGAGACCGGGTCATGTTTCCAAACCACAAAACAAACCCAAAAATATTTGAAACCGACTTATTCGAATAATATCACTGAAGACATTCTCCCGTCATCAGCTAACCAGAGGGAGCTGGAGCTGAAGCGCTCATGATCTTCTTTCTAAGGCTAAGTTCATACTAGAGCAAATGCAGGGGAGAAAGCTGCAGAGCAGACGCAGACAAAGCAATGGGCTATGACAGTGGTGGGCAAACTTTTTGTCTGGTGGGCCACAATGGGTTTTAGAATTTGACAGAGGGGCTGGACATGGAACCTGTAGGGACTGCCCGGTCCAAAGTCCTCCCATGCTGGTTGGGAAATTTACAGCTGAAATTTAACCCTCTGAGCGTTTCGATGTTGGCACGGTTTTTTTTATAACCGTGCCAGCTCAGCTCAGGGTAGTAAACATAACCCCGCGTCACTGGAGACGCCGGACTTATGCTGACGAAAGGCGACGCCCCTCCATTTACATGGAGGTCTATGGCGCCGCCTACCCCCGCCCCCTTCGCGTCACCGGTGACACGATCGGGGGCAGACCCGGAAGCGTCGGCATACATGCCGATGCTCCCGACTGCCGTCAGAAGACGGCAAGACCTCTGGCGCTCCTCCGGTTAACTGGGGCTGAGTTTCATGATGCATGAAACTCAGCCCGAGTTAATTCGGGGAGAACGCTCAGAAGGTTAAGTAATTAATAATTATCCTGTATCGGTTATATTTGCAGAGCCCCACAGATATAGCCAATGCAGAGTGTGTGTGGGGAAAGCTGCACGCTGGCAGTTTCCTCACACATGCAGCGTAGAGGGGACAGGGAGACCGTTTCTATACGGTATATAAGAATGAGGCTTAGGATAGTCAACTTAAACATTCTATGGCAAACAATGGCCTCTAGAAGAAGGCCATATCAATCATTATTTAATCATTATTGCAGGAAACAAGTGGAGGGGAGTATCTTGACACCAAGGTGACAAAGGGCCAGATTAAAATACTAAAGGGCTGGATATGTGCCTATACACACATGGGTGTCATATCCCGCAACATGCCATGCCAATGACAACGCAAGGCCTCAGGAACTTCACTGGTCCCAAAAGAGTAAAGAAAGGACATATGACCAGCAACCATTATTGCCTGTGCCCTCTCTAAAGCAGATTTGTCATGCCTTAAGGCCCCCCCCCCCCCACACACGTAACGAGCGGGGACACTTTGTGTGTCGGCCATTAGTTTGGATGGGGACGCCGGCCCCCATTCAAACTGATGGCATCAGCTAGAGATTTATGGACATGTCCGTTCTGTGGCAGACCGAGATTTGGGGCGACATAGATCTGATCTGTGGGCACCCGCGAGCTGCAGACGATTTTGCGAGCGCACACGCACATCAGTCGGCGGCTAAATCGGCCGCGGCTCATTACATGTGTGGGGACCCTTATTCACACAGCATCACTGTCTAGTGGTCATCTTGATTACAGTGCAATTGTTTCAAATATTTGGTCCCTCTGCACCTCTGTGAAGGTGTTTGAGGCAATCAAACACAAGACCACCTATTCCTCTTGCACAAGATTACAGCACATGAATCAGCTCATTACGACGCTACTTGTCATTCCTGTTATAGAGCATTGTAACTCCTTGTATTTTACATATGAGTCTACTTCATACAATGTTTCCTAGAAAGTAAGACCTAGCTCCTATTCCCTGTGCTTCTAATATAAGCCCTCCCCCGAAAATAAGGCCTACTCTGTCTCAGAGACTCAGGGAACTCATTACAGCAGGCGTCCGGTAACACCTTATAAAACCAAAACCACCCTGACCCCCGTCTGCATGCTCTGTGTGTGTGCACGAACACAGTGGCTTGCAGATGCCCAATGTTAGCAGCCCAGAAAGCAACAGAAGGCACCTAAAAATAGGTTCTGAAGCCCAAGTAACTGAAAAAATAGAGCTTAAGCCTGCCATACACACGCCGATGTGTGCAGGCAGACTAGTCCCGATATCTTTCCGGAAGGCTAACGTGATGACGTCATCATGTTAGCCTCCCGTTGCATTATGGGGCCCCTTCAATCGGCCGGGCACCCTTTGTGTGCCGGCCATAAGCTGCGATGGAGACGCCGCTTCATTGCAGCTTATGGCATCGGCTTTCATCGGCCAGAGAAGATAGGACATGTCCGTTCTCTGGCCGGCCGAGCAGTGGGGCGACAGTGATCTGTCGCCCCATGTGGGCACATGCCGATTAGCGGCCGATTTTTAACCTGACCGACGGCGCGAGCGCGCACGCCCGTCGGTCAGATTAAAAATCGGCCGCTTATCGGCATGTGTATGACTAGCATTAGATAGCAGTGACATCTTATGGACATTCTGTATATTACATCAAATAAATGACTTGGGGCTTATATTCTGGTAGGTCTTTGTTTTACTAAATCCTTTTTTTCTTTGCACCTAAATTAATAGAAGTGCCAGCGCCTTTCTTTCGGGAACACTGCAGTATTATAGCACGGAGAGTGGCGTGCATGATATGTACATTTTTGTTTACCTAAATGGCAGCTCAAGTTCTTCATTCCAGTTGGGATTCGGCCCATCGGCTGTTGAGGTCTGACATACGGTGCGCTGAAAGGAAACTTCCACAAACGGCCTGACCAGCACCTGCAATGTAGTTTGTAATAGGTTTAAACCTGTAGCCTATTTGAATTTAACAATGATCCACTAAAACTAAATCCTCACATAGGATTACATGAAGTGTCTGTGAGAGAAAACTGGAGGTTTACAAGGTAATTAAACCCTTGGCAAGGATATCGTAATTCCTGCCAGGTGTAGAGGCCTTCCTGTCTGATATTTCCTCATCTGCTGCTCCTCTCTGCAAATCTCTACACTGACTTCCAATGGACCAGAGAATCAAATCCAAGTTCTGTGCCTTGCTTTTATATCACTCCACACCTCCTGTCCTCCTTATATCTCCAACCTGGTACACAAATACACCCCTAACTGCCCACTCTGCTCATCCAGTGACCTGCTAATGACATCTCACTTATAACATCATCGCATGCATGGCTTTAAGACTTCTCTAGGTCCTCCCCTACTCTCTGGAACTCTCACCCCTAGGACACTTGCACCTACCTTTGGCACTCTTGAAAAAAAAAAGCCTGAAAACCCTCTTCAGTCTGGCCTATCCATCTTCTCATTCCTAACATCACCACATGCCAGTCCCACCCCCCACACACCTATTGTATACTCTGTTCCACAACCGATTAGATTGTAAGCCCGATCGGGCAGGGTCCTCTAATCCTTCTGTGTCAGAAGCTGTACCTATGTTATCGTGTGTGGCATCTCAACTCTAATGTATTGTACAGCACTGCGTAATATGTTGGCGCTATATAAATAAATGATGATGATAATATGGTGATGGGACCTCCCTCTTCCAGCACTAGATGGCAGTGTGGCCACTCTCTCTGCATCCATAGGCTGTAACAGACCAATTCTCATGCAATCTGTGTTAGGAGTTTCTGCTGTCACCATATCAAACAGGAAACTCTCTCCATTTCACAGCAAGATCTCTGAAGATGGTTACTCTATGCAAGATTCTGTTACTTTCGCCAAGGGTTTAATGACACTTTAATGGTTTTGGAAAAGCAAACTTGCCAAGGAGGACGTCACTTGGTGCATAAAAATGTGACGTAAAGAGCCTAAGGAAATTTTTGCTGGTGAACGGGTATTTTTTTGTCCTTGTTCAGTCTCCAGTGGTATGATGCATCATATTATTGCACTGATATACACGTTAAATGTTTATCCCTACCATGCATGCACAAATGCGTGGCTAAAACTTATGACACGAAGCACTTGTCCCCACTTGTGTAATCAGCCACGGTGTGGGTGATCACTTCCATTTCTTGGAATGGGCTTGTCCCAACTTCAACTAAAGGCGGTGATAGGGCGTGGACCGATCAGAATCGCGGCTCCTCGCGATTGGGCACGGAAGCGATTTTTCAGCCCTTTTCAGTGCCTCATAGACATGAATGGACACGATCAAAAATCAATACATTAAATTTTCTATTGGCGCGATCTGGCTCAAAAATCGCATGGGCAATCAAGCACGATGTCATCAGAAATCGCCGGCGTTTGGCCACCCGCAATCATCGTGCACAATTAAACCGCTCAAGTGGGGACAAGCCCTTAAACTTTTTCTAGGGGTATAACAGATTTGCAGAAAGAGATCAAGTAGATCTACATCCATAATAAGGGATTTGTGATAATTTGGGGAGTTTTTTTTTTGTGTCATATTGCATTGTTTTCCAAATATTAGATTAGTTTTTAGGCTGGGTCCTCACTATGTTTTTTTCCCCTGCTGTCGCCAAAACTGAATAGTGCAGACACCCCCCCACGATGTGTTTTCCTATGGGAAAGTACATGCCAGTCTATACAGGAGCATCATGACCCGGCATCAGGGGGCGGACATGCGTTGTGGATCTGTTGGCAGATGCACAAAAAAACAAGTATTGGTAAACAATAGGAGCCTTAGTGCGAAAACCATGACTGGCATTTTCTGGAGCGGTTTGCTAGTATAGGTATAGGGCGCGGTATCGCTGACATGGCGAATACTGCACCCCAGACTCTCAGAAACTGCGCCCAAATAGCGGGCGACCCATGGACAGCCGCTATGGACACACCAACATGTCCATAATGCCACCCATGGTTTTTGGGGCTGCCTAGTGTAGACACAGCATTCAATGTCGGACTGAATCAACAAAACAAACAAATCAGATGACATTAATCAACACATCAATCCCCTCACATACATACAATATTTTACAAATGTTTGTACCTGATTGACGGTCCACTCCGGAGACGTGGCCTGCCCCTGAGGGGAAGCTGCGGCTATGAACATCTCATTAAACGGCCTTGAAGACCGGGCCGGCTGTGCTTGTTTACTGGAAATAAATATCACATTAGAATGAGAGGAGGTGAGGGGTGCATAGCAAATAGCGGCCAAAATGTTATTATGGAGAGAGCTACATGTTACTTACATCATTAATAAAATTAGAACTGATGTCAGGTTTTTATCTTTACCTTTTAAAATAGTAAAAAAAAAAGAAAAAGTGTCCATCGCCTTACCGGCGGGCGCTCAATAGATGACCTGCTCGAGGGCCGCGTGGTGACGTCACCATGCTGCGCTCGGGCGTCCATTGGTTGGACGGGAATCAAGGGGCACCACTTTAAGTCCCTGATCACTGGTCAAAAACCCTGGTCCCCATCCAAAGGAATGACTTTCGAGCAGGATTTACAGACATGTCCGTTACCTGCTCGACAGGCCTGTCTTTAAGCAGGATCAGGTGATCCCACTCGAAGATAGGAATTTAAGGCTAGATTTGTTAATGTATAAGAGCACAATCGATCGCCGTGAACACGCACGTTGCTCGATTGTGCTCTTATCTATTAAAAATCGAGCCGTCGATGGACACCTTAAAGCCCCATACACCTTAAGATCACGCTTTACAATTTCCTTTAGATCAATTAACAACTTTGTAGTCCTCCCTGATAGAATACATAGTGATTGGAAGGTATATATCACTGCTATGTAGTG
>CM070032.1:210516802-210527027 GCA_036250615.1 Ptychadena robeensis
ATAGTGATTGGAAGGATTAGAAAGCTCCTCATATTACATTGTTTTGGTAGAAGAAAAGTTAATTATAAAGAAATTGTATGGTAAGATTGTAAGGTGTATGGGGGACTATAGGTAGAACTCTTCTTTAAATTTTAAATACTCACGTAAAAAACAAAATCCCACGATCACCTCCAATTATGAATCCTCCAGAGCTTATATTGAAACACATAACAATCGAAAAGAATTACCAAGACACAAACAAATCATTAACTTTGCAGCTCTGGAGATCATCCAGGTAAAGGAACATACCAGCAAGGAACTCATTTCCTGGTCATGTGCAGGCAACAGATCTCCAGGGAAATACTTAACAATTTACATTGTTCTCCAGGAAAAAAACAAATGGCATCGCAGGTTATTATACTACAGCTGTATCTGCTTTGCTTCTACCCATATACAGATCATATAAAGCAGGGAAACCAAGACCTGTATACGGGGAGTCTACAGGGTCACATCATGACATAGTTTAAGCGGACCTACCACCAGAAATCTATGTTTTCATAAATGGCACTAGAAGTGCCAATAATACGGAGGAATGCAGTGAAAAAGAACAAAAAAACTTACCTGTAATGAGCAATTTAAGAAGATAACCCCACAGCTCTCCTCGCTTCCTGTTTCACTTTAGGCAGAGAAAGGCAGAACGTCACAGGAAGCTTTGTTTTCTCAGTGATCTTCTTTGAAAATTCCCATAGAAGATCACTGAATGCCCTAAGTGGTGTTGCCTTGTAGCGAACCAGGAAGTGAGGAGAGCTGTGGGGTTATCTTCCTAAATTGCTCATAACAAGTTTTTTTTTTTTTCTCCACTGCATTCCTCTAGTGCCATTCATGAAAACATAGATTTCTGGTGGCAGGTCCGCTTTAAGCTAGGCATACACAGTTCGATTTTAGCACAATTGATTTTTTCGATTTTAGCACGATTTGATATTTTAATTGGACAGCGATGTTAATCGAATCCAAAGTAGTATCACATGGAAGGTTCGATCATAATATGCCCCAAAATCGACAATTTTGTCATATATAAATGTGTTCATCGAATACAATCCCCCCCAACCAACAAACAAAATGCTACAAGTTTAGTTCCATCGTTGTACAATCGCAGAAAAATTCACTTTTCGAACGATGTTTTGATCGTTCCATGTGTGCAGCGTACAATTTAAGTGTGATTGATGTAGGTTTGATTTTGTAACTTTGATTGTGTTAGGTCAATTGAACGTTAAAATCCAACCTTGTATGCCTAGCCTTAGAGGGGCTCAAACAACCAACATCCAAACAATAAGGAGGACGTATTCATGGCAATGGGAATACACAGCCATAGGAGTAGGCTAGAACTAGCCACAGTTCCTGCTAAAGCTTATTTCGTGTTATGTCTTATTATACAGTCATTTTATACCTGTAAACTGCTGTTGAGTATGTCTGCAATGCATTTGGCTACAGGACTACTCAACTTAAAAAAAATTTAGGAAAGTTTGAACACAAACTTACAACTCACCAAGATGAAACTTCATTATAATGCTTTGTATGTCAATGCTGCAATTTCAATACTCTAAGATTGAGTCTCCACTGCTTCCACACCGCGTTTGCTCTAGCAGACATGGTCCACTGTAAACAATGGGCCATAACGTGCCTGTCTCTATAGTCCATCAAAGCCAACAACATGTGGCGGGAATGACACATCCATGTCAAATAGCTCATACAATACATGCTAGTAGTTTCTTTGTATTGTTGTGTATTGCCATTTTACAATAACACCGTGATTAATGCACCCTGAACAAATGCATATTGCACCCATGTACTTCATAGGGCGTCCTGGACGTGTAATTCTTATATATCCATGACGCCCAGTAGAGACTATACCCAATTCTAAAATGTCACCTTGTATACTCCATATTTCATAAACATCACAGTAAAATAGTAAACTTTCCCTTTGTTACACAGATATGTGATCAACTACAACACCACTGATATATACCATCCTCACTGTCCTTACTTGGATGTCTGTTTCCTGACAGGAACGTCATAAGCACGGATGACATTCACCAGAATCTTGATATCTCCATCCGTCAGATTCTGAGCAGTCACCTTCTTCCTTTCTTTCCTCCTCGGCTTCAGAGGACGTTTGGGCTCCGCTAGCTTGAAGAGGTCCATTCCTAGAATTCTGAGACATTTATGTGGGATGGTGAATTTCAGAAGGTTGCACAAGAGATGGTTCTTCTACACACCTACATACACAACACCCCTCAGTGAAGGTTTTCAGAAATGGGCATGGGAATACGCTAAAAATGTCAAAGATGCTTGTCCACTGGGACATTGTCTACAATGAGCAGATCCCTGGCATCCTTGTTTGAGAGGCTGGGCATTTGTCCAGCAGGAGAAAATTTGTAGTGGGGCCAAAGACACTGATTTATTTTGTTAGAACCCAAGTTAGTTGTACCCAATGAGTGGATCAGTATTCAAGGTATAGATCTGTATACATGTTTCCAATTGGAACAGAGATCATAGACCCTTCTTTATTAGATTGGATAATTGAGCACAAAAGGGGGGGGGGGGGGGGGGGGGGTCAATAATAATGCCAATCCAGCATT
This sequence comes from Ptychadena robeensis, assembly GCA_036250615.1. Lineage (NCBI taxonomy): Eukaryota > Metazoa > Chordata > Amphibia > Anura > Ptychadenidae > Ptychadena > Ptychadena robeensis. The sequence continues at coordinate 210,519,421 of CM070032.1, forward strand.
ATATTTATGATACTGGGCATTGTATATGATTTAGGCCTTAGGCCATAGACCCCTATTTATGTGTATGTAATATAGTATATTCAGTCTAGACCACACGTGGGCAAACACGTGGGCAAACTAAGGCCTGGGGGCCAGATCTGGCCTGTTTAGCTTTTTAATCCTGCCTGTTGTCACCTTGATGTTGCTCAGAGTCCCCTTGCTCCGAGTCCCCTCTGCTTGTTCCCTGCAATGTGCTTGGTGGAGTCTGAATGCCCATCTTATATTGTTTATTGCAATGAACAAGCAAGTGTGTTTTGTGATCAAGGTCTCAATATTTTGACTGAAATCTGACAGTTAAGTTTATTTTTCTTGATTCTTTCCCTTTTTTACCTTTCTGGGAGAAAGGTGGGCATGCAAGGAATCTTGACGCCTATGGGGGACGGCCATTACAGGATCTTGGTCCGGCCCCTCAGTCAAAATCCCTGTTCAATCGAGCTCGACATCATCACTCTGCGCTTGAGGGTTCATCGATTGAATGGGTATTGACCCGTGTATGGCCAGCCTAACTGTTAAATATACTGAACAGGGATTTGGCAATCGATTGATGTCGCTTGAAGATAGACTGGATGCATTTGATTCGAGCACAATTAATCACAATGTGAGGAATCCGGACGCCTATGGCGGACAGCCATTAGAGGATCTAGGTCGGACCCCTCAGTCAAATCTAAGAGCTCACTGTGGCCCACGAATACAAAAGTTTGTCCACCCCTGTACTAAATTTTGTATAAGTAATGATTAAGTAATTGTTTTTTAAACATGTATCTTGTGTTTTCATTTTTAGGAGTTAAATTGTGTAACCATTAACTTTATAACACACAGTATATTGAACAGAGAATCTATGCACAGTTCTTCTGTACAGTCAATCCCGTGCGATACTTTGGATGGGGTCCCTTGGTTTCCCAATGAAAGTAATGACAGGCTAAATAAAGGCTGGATGCAATTGATTGGAGCACAATCAATCACCATGAATGCGCATGGTCGTGTATGCCTAGCTTTAGTCTCAGCCATCTATATTTCCAATATTACTCATGTTAATTATATTGGGTCATACAAATGACTATTGTGACTCTTCCCATTTCCAGAAACCTTAGTGAGGAATGTAAAATAGACTGACACTGTGTTTACTAATGTACAAAACTTTACCATAAAGTTGTTGAATAGAAATGATACACAATGGCTGCTTAGAGAAAACAAGCTGAACTATGTTAAACATGTTGTCACATTGTGCAGCCGTGGTCCCCTGCATAGAGTGACACCATATCATCACTACAGACTGCAGTTTAGGATAGGAGACTGGAATACAAGTCTTTTCAATGTTTTAACTAATTGTACAGACAGACTGATCTACCAGACCTCCAACTTTTATACCCAGTCAGGAATAAAAATGTCGGTCACAAAGCTGGTGATCACTTAAACTCCAAACTTTCTGTAAAGAGTTTTATAATATAAAATATCTTATTCTTTTGTGAGGAATGAATATTGTTGGAAGTCAAAACGAATCCAACAAAGAAAACATATTTTATAAAGAGTTATATATGATGGAATCATTTCAGCATTCATCAACTTTATGGAGATGGTTTTGTTTATAATAAAACATAAAAGGCAATAACCAAGAGGTAAGAGCATGAACATAATAAATCTATGTGATACATATACTATAGCAAGGCTTCTGTTGACTCTAAAGCCCCCCATACACCTTACAATGTTACCAAAACATTTTCTTCTACCAAAACCATGTGATATGAGGAGCTTTCTAAACCTTCCAATCACTATGTATTCTATCAGGAAGGACCCGGCACTACATAGCAGTGATATATACCTTCCAATCACTATGTATTCTATCAGGGAGGACCCCGCACTACATAGTTGTTGGTAGATCTAAAAGTGTATGGGGGGCTTTACTCTTGGTTCATTGCCAGAGAACTGAATAATAGAACAATGGATGACATACCCAGAGCCACTAGAACTTAATGAACAAGCAAAAGAAGAGTGTAAATACAAATTAATAAAGCAGACAAATACAATTGTTAGGACTTATCTTTAGGCAAATATCTAGATATACTTATGAAGTTAACACACCATCATTTGGTTTATGTATCATGTGATACAAGTGCCTCTTCCTTTCTAGAACTTTCTCAACTTCAGTTTTACACCTTAGCGCAAAAGATATTGTAAACTCATCCCACAAGCTATGAAGCAATAATAATCAGATGACTGAATGTCTAAATGAACTCCACCATGCTGTTATCTAAAGAAGATTTATTTAAGGAAAACTTTTTTTATACATTCATAGTTGGATATCTAAGCAAACAAGAACAAGAAAGGCACCAGGAGGAGCACCAGGAAGAAGCCAAGGTCACACTACTTTTTTCTCCTTGTTCTATACTATGCTGCTTAAACAAAATTTAAGTAGAAAACACATCAGAACTCAAGCACACTAGAGGACATCAGGTCCTCAGACCACCCTTGTTTCTAATAGTTTGGTCAGAGACATTCATGCCAGTGTCCCGCTGGAGGTCACTTTGTAGGGCTTTGGCAGCACTCATCCTGTTCCTCCTTGTACATAGGAGCACAGAACGGTCCTGCTGAAGTTAAACACCTTCAATAACCCTGTCCAGCTCGTCTAAAGTAACTGCCTGTGTCATAGAATCTCCTTCATTCCCCTGAGTCTGTGTTGGGAGATACATAAACCTTCTGGCTATGACACATATAGATTTGACATCCTTGTAGAGTTAGGGAAGATTTAAGCTGGGAACACACGTGTAGATATCGGCCATCCCTGTTTTCGAGCGGGATTAATCCTGCATGTAAACTGGTATATCGGACATAACCGTAAACCACTGTCAATGTCCACTGCTTTGCATAGAGACCGCGGGGTCTCCATGCAAAACATCGGCTGAGCTGGAGACACAGCAGTGCAGCGCCCCTTCAATATCTGACAGCAGCGTGATGACGTCATTGCACTCCTGCAGGAAACCTCGAACGGCTCCAATATCAAGCTGTGTGCTCCCTTCTTAATGGCCCCCATACACCTTACAATCTTTCCATACAATTTCTGTACAATCAAATTTTGTTCTACCAAAACCATGTAATATGAGGACCTTTCTAAACCTTCCAGTCACTATGTATTCTATCAGGGAGGACCCGGCACTACATAGCAGTGATATATATACCTTCCAGTCATTATGTATTCTATCAAGGAGGCCACTATACTACACAGTTGTTGGTAGATCTAATGGAGATTGTATGGATCGATCTTTAAGGTGTATGGGGGGCTTTAGACTGCCTGTGGAACCTCTGTAGGGTTCAAGTATTGCCTTATACTACCAGCAGTGACACTGACCTGAGCCAAATCCAAAACAACTGAAAAGCAGTAAAAAAAAAAACACCTGTTTTGGGGTTATTTCATTGTTGACCCTTTAGTGCACTTGTCTATTGCTAATTTCGAAACAGTGGATAGTGATTAACAAACCCCTCGGCTACTTAACCTTGCTAGCGGTAACGAAGTGGCTGGGGAGAGATTTAAGTTATCACAATGGGTAACTCCTTGCCATCCTCCAGCCTCAGCGTCTTCAGCTCTTCCTCCCTGAAATCAGTAATGACATGGTGGAGTGTCCGATATGTCTGTATTGTGACACAGGTAAAGGCATCCCGTTTCGGAATACCTGTACAGCCAGGGAGGTTAATTGACCAGAGCAATATGCCAGATGTTTGATTGATTTACAAGTATACTCCATTCAAACAGTGTACATTTTTTTCATTGGTTGATTTGCCCAGCACTGTACACAGAGAGCATGCCAAGACTGTGTCCAAATTCAGCCTGGGACTTCAAAAAATTTACAGGCACATTATTTATGGCACCTTTTCAACAAAATGTGACCTAAATAGTACCTATATACAGGGGTGCACCACATTTTTTTTAGTGAGCACCTCAGATGAGTACCAGGAGATGGTGTTTAGTACTCACCCCATATGTAGGGTGGCCTTCCTCACTGTCCTCTGCATCAGCTTCCTGATGGTAGATGCAGATGGACCTCCCTGTTCCCGATTTCTATATTGGATTATAAATTCACATTCCCAATCTCACATCCCTAACTGCGACCTTTCATAGTGTTCATATTTCTCTGCAGTTACCCATATGTCATAAACTTACTTACTTTAAAAAAACTTACAAGCACATTATTTATGGCACATTTTTCAGATACAACAATCTTTTTCCAGTTTAAAAGGCAATTTTAATATCTTTAATAATAAATACTTTATCTATAATAGCAGAGCTTATATATGGTGTTTTCATTGGTTGGTGGGCTCTTAAGATGTAGAGCTGGTCTTATTGTGCATGTCCAATATTGGTAATAAATGTCACATGACCATAATGCTCTCAGGTCAACAAACCATACCCATACCACACTCTCATTAGCAATTTACACTTGCATAATGGACATAACAAAAAAAAAGAGACATGCAATGGTGTAAGACTACATTTGTACCATGTATATCATTGTTCAACCTATACAACACACCAAAACTGGTCTTACCCAAGACTTGGGATTTCATCTTCAACAACCAAGTCAGAAAGAATATAATGATGTTTTGCGATCAGGAACCGATTTATTACAGATTCTCGGATCTGTTGAAATAGAAATAAAAAGTTAGATCTGACAAATATTCCCCTGCAAATTGTACACTGAGGTATCTGTAATGTTTAATTCAAATCAACTGGACTTGCTGTGTTTGCTTCTTGAAGACGTTTCGCTAGTCTTCCGACGGCTTTCTCAATTCAGAGTGACTGTACACGATCTTACTGGGAATATATACTCTGGGGTATAGCGCCAATCCACATAATGTGTTAACCAGCATGACGTTTGAGCCTTATGGAGGTAGGCTTTACCACATTAGCATGAATGGAGCTGGGAGTTTTTATTAACCTGCCTGCGAGGTGTTATTGTCTGCCACATACAATGCCGTTTTAACACCTCTCCCAGGTTGGGTTAATAAAACCTCACAGCTTCTTCGAAAAAATAAACCCAGCAAATCCAGTTGATTTGAATTAAACACTACAGATATACAACGATCTGGATGAATGAGAACCTTCACATATACACCAATGGATAAGTAGACAGCTGTATATGACATTTCAACACCAACACACTTTTAAGTAGGACAAAATAGTAGAATTTCTTGCTTACCAAGTTTAAATGATTATTGCATTTACATTGTGCATTTACTGAACAAGATTCAAGGTAGGAAGTAACTATATAATAACTTTTCCCTCCCTAATTATTTAGTCTACTTTGGACTAGATATAAAGTGTAGTAAATCAAGTACTACATATTTTGGGTTCATAATGCTATTAATTGATATTGTTGCTGCTAGGTTTAGATAGATTAACTTCCTGTTCCGGTTATCATCACTGATAGTCAGAAGTAAAAGTAAATGGAAATCAAGAAAACCATTTTCAAGGGTCAGTAGATTAGGTTCCTGTTCTGACAAGTATCACTGGTGGTCAAAAGTAAATGGAAACACATTTTTCAAGCTGTACCCTCTGAAAAAACGAAAAAGTTTGGCTGTACATACACTTAACACATCTATTATGACCGCGTTTCCCTGATGATAAGGCACTGTCTTATGTTTTTTGAAACGCCAAAATATGCCCTTGGTCTTATTTTCACAGGGATTTTTTATTGTGATCACTCTGTGCCAATCATTGTCCCCTTTGATCACTCTGTGCCAATCATTGTCCCCTTTGATCACTCTGTGCCAATCATTGTCCCCTTTGATCACTCTGTGCCATTCATTGTCCCCTTCTGATCACTCTGTGCCATTCATTGTCCCCTTCTGATCACTCTGTGCCAATCATTGTCCCCTTCTGATCACTCTGTGCCTTTCATTGTCCCCTTCTGATCACTCTATGCCAATAATTTTCCCCTTGTGCCAATCATTGTCCCCTTTGATCACTCTGTGCCAATCATTGTCCTCTTCACTGACTCACTTTTTGGGGTTCTACCGACACGGCCAGGTAACAGCAGCTTGCTTGTCCTTCCTGCACTGCAGCCAGCCCTGACGGAGTCACACAGTTACCCATTGTACCACCTGAATAGGAGATAGGGGCAGGGGCAGGTATCGGTTGGTGTCTTATTTGCGGGGGGTGGCTTATTTTAACATTTTGGGAAAAAATCAGGTGGTGGCTTATTTGATGGCTTATCATAGGGAAAACACGGTATTATCTTTTATTTATATAGCGCCAACATATAACGCAGCGCTGATCAATACATTCGAGTGGAGATACAACACAAGATGTGTGCTACAGGTACAGGTTATGACACAGGAGGAGGAGAAGACCCTGCCACATTGTGCTTACAATCTAATAGGTTAGGGAACAGAGAATACAATAGTTGGGGGGGTGGCATTAGTATGTTCATGGGAAAGAGCGAATTTACCTTATGGAGGTACTTGGCAACCCGAATTCTATGTGAATCAAGATGAGTTTCTGCCGTATTTACATCTTGATCCTGCAACCTCTTCTCATAATCCTTAAATAAGAAAAAAAAATAAGAAAAAATGGCCAAACATAAATAATAGTAGTATAAAAAAGGGAAAACCAAACCAGGAACTGATCAAAACACTCTTCTAATCAGAAACTGCCATACTAGAACTGATGAAAGTGGCCTAAATGCTCATTTCACATGTTCAAAGGTTTAGTTCGGCCACCCATACCCAGGAATGGTCAACAGCTTCCACATTATTCAGGCCGTCGGAAATGGGTCACACGGGTCACAAGGAGATGTGAGGTAAGGTACAGACAACAAGTAGAACTGTTGCCATGAAAGTTCTTCATGCTTTTAATGAAATACCATAAACTGTATATATTATCATTGAAAATGTAAATACTCGAGACAATAAATAAATGCACTGCAGAACTGGGCACTTAAACAGCAGGACAATAATAACTTTCAATATATTTAATTTCCATAAATGTATGTTCACGCTCACTGAGGGGCCAGGAAATCGAAAAGATGTTGTACTCTAGACACAGGAAAAGCAGGAGTGGCACAATAAAAAAATATGAATCCATATGACGAGCCGGTAATATCTGTCCAGAAAACGGGTTGTTATTTGCAAGCCGGCTGTGCCTATATTGTGTCTTTGGTGTAGAGGAACTCAGTATATCCTTACATATATAAAGCTAGGCATACACGGTTCGATTTTAGCGTTTCATCGACCTAAAACTATTAAAGTTTAGATTGATTGGATTAAAATCGTATACTGCACACATGGTTCAAACGGCGAAAATAGTTTGATTGTATTCAATGAACATGTTTATTTATGACTGTTTTGTGATTGAAACTAAAATCGCAGATTTTGGTCATATTACGATCGAACTTTCCATGTGGATCTACTTTGAACTCACTTACGATCAGTGTCCCGATCAGTTACGATCAAGATCTAAAATCGAATCTGAAATCAATCATGCTAAAATCGAACCATGTATGCTTAAAGCGGACCTACCACCAGGAATCTATGTTTTCATGAATGGCACTAGAAGGGAGGGAGGGAGGGAGGGAGGA